>OZ005662.1:219661115-219804313 GCA_963930645.1 Salticus scenicus
AAAACAATTATTTGTAATAGAGAGAGTCAACTGGGAAAAAAATTGTTCATGTAGGATCCCTGCCTCCCCCCAGGGGGAGCAGTGCCCCTTGACGGGAGTAAATTTTCATGATGGGTATCTTTCAAAAGAGCTCATCAATACCTCTAAAACGAATGATTCAAGCATCGATCTGCGATAATTTAAAATAAAGTTATCGATTTTTTTCATTTTTAACCCCCCCCCCCCAAAAAAAAAAAAAAAAAAAAAAAAAAAAAAAAAAAGAAAGAAAAGAAAAAAAAAAAAGAAAAGAAATAATTAGATTAAAATTCTTAGCATTATCGTAATAAAATTCGTCTGCATTATCATGGAAGATAATTTTTTAAAATACTAGTAATTTTAATAAATTATTTTTACTGAGTGAATTTGTATAGGAAAATATAGAAGAAAGTCATGTGGTGGCCACAACATACTAGTTTTTATTTGTTTATATAATTGTTCAGCATAAAAGTGTGTTATTTTTAATTGCTATAAATGCATTTTATAGGGATTATTATTTAATTTTTATAAAAACTTACATGAGATTTAGTTTTATGAGACACTGGCTAAAGCTCACAATGCTGTCTCAACTCAACAAGGCTTGCTAATTTTTAGAAACTATAAATTCCTTCATTTATATATATAATTGTTCAGCATAAAAGTATGTTATCGTTAATTGATATAAATGCATTTTATAGGGATTAATATTTTAATTTTTGTAAAAACTTACATGAGATTTAGTTTTATAAAACACTGGCATCACGTCGAGACAGCTCACAATGCTGTCTCTACTCAACAAGGCTTGCTAATTTTCAGAAACTATGAATTCATGCATATATATATATATATAGCGGGTGATCCAAAAGTCAGGACGAACTTTAAAAATGAATAATTCGAAAACGTATCAAGATACAAAGATACGGTTTGCACCAAACGAATGGAAAAGAAGCCGGGTTGGGTTTTGTGTGGCAACGAAAAAAAAATAGTTCTGTTGGCGATCAAGAGATGGCGCTGTCGGATTTCTGATGTAGGATTATGCAAAGCAACAAATGACATAAAAAGGAGCAACTGCAGCAGGTAATGGTAGTCGAAGCTCATATGCATCGAAATGCTGTCCATAGTTGAGAAAGCCAACACTCAACATTTGGGGAGAATCGCATTCTCAGTCGCTACTATAATCACGCAATGGAGGAAATCTTGGCCTCCAAGATCTCCCGGTCTGACACCCTGTGACTTTTGGCTGTGGGGATTCTTGAAGTCAAAAGTGTACCGCGACCAACCGGCATCACTAGCAGCACTGAAAGTGGCTATCCGCCAAAATGTGTCTACCATAACGCAAGAAATGCTACTAAATGCTGTAAACGATGTGGTGAATCGTCTCACAGCTGTACTTCTGAATGATGGACAGCACATTGAACAGTTACTGTAGTAGTACTAATTAACTGTAATTAAGCAGACTTGTAAGTTTTCAACATTTTTTCATTTGTAAATCATCTTTTGGTGAAATAAAACACTATATAGTGCCATCAGTTGGTCGCCAACAGAACTATTTTTTTTTTTTTCGTTGCCACACGAAACCCGGTTTCTTTTTCATCCGTTTGGTGCAAACCGTATCTTTGTATCTTGATTCGTTTTCGAATTATTCATTTTTAAAATTCGTCCTGACTTTTGGATCACCCGGTATATATACATATCTATCTATCTATCTATCTATATATATATATATATATATATATAATTGTTTATCATAGACGTATGTTAGCTTTAATTGATATAAATGTATTTTATAGGGATTATTATTCTAATTTTTATAAAAACTTACATGAGATTTAGTTTTATGAAACACTGGCTAAAGCGCACAATGCTGTTTCAACTCAACAATGCTGTCTCAACTCGCTTGCTAATTTTTAGAAACTGTGAATCCATTCATTTTTTTTTTTTTTTTTTTTAAGGTAAATATGAATGTATGACAATTTATAATTAAATATTTATATTCATGTATATATACAGGTGTTGGACAAAGTAAAGTGAACACTTTCGTTTGTCGAATATTTTGAAAAACAATTCCTGTATTGTCCTTAAATTTTGGTGATAACGAAAGCATGTTTTTCATATTTTTCAGCAAAGATTTTGTCACGAAGGCCCTTAGGAGACAAACCACAAATCCAATAAAATAAAAAGTATTTGCGATTACCTTGTATCAGGAAAAGCGTCGATTCATCTGCAAGTTTAAATAAGGTTATAAATGTTATATTTTATACGTGTGTAGAGTTTCGTGAAGATAGCTTGGATATTTAAAGAGTTATTAATATTTTATATATTTAAAAAAAAAAAAAAAAAAAAAAAAAAAAAAACCTTTTCGCAAGTTTTTATTTTACAACTCCAAAAGTTTTTTCCAAATTTCATGAAACTTTCGGGAAACGTGACAACATATGCTTAAATCATTATACTGTAGTTTAAAGCAAATACATGTAATAGTCAAAGAGATATGTACAGTTGTAGTTAATAATTTTTTTACTGAGGACTGTAGCAAAAAAACTTGACTTAGTTTAATACTCAACTGTATAGAGCACCTTATAAAAAAAATGCAGTTGAATATCACAAAAATTCATAGAAATATCGGTGATTAAATAAACTTTTTTTAAATAATTTTTTTTATTATTTATTATAATATATGATATCTTTTAGATTACATTCAGCATAAAAAATTTCCAAAGAATTTATCAAATCATTTATTCTAATATTGTTAAATAAATCTTTAAAATCCGATGTGTAAACATTACTAACCTTCTTACCTTTCATAAAATAAATCAAATCATAACTATTTTTAAGAATCATAAAATTTTTAGTTATATAGAATTTTTATGTATGCATATATATATATACGTATATAAAGCAAGTTTATACTTGTACAGATTATCAGCACGGAAAAAAATCTTCAAAAGTCTTCTATAGTATTAACTATTATAAAAAATAAATCACTTTTGTTTTTCCTTCAACATGCATTATATCACTATTTAGTTCTAAAGTTCAATAGTTCCTTTGAAAGTAATTCCAGTAATTGATTTTCCCATTCTCTCTCATCGGGCTTCATTGAATTCGGTTGATTTATGCCTTTCTTTCAGAAACACGGCAGTTTCTGATATCAAATGTCTTAATTTTATTGCATGAAAATGGGTCTGTTTTACTTGTTCGTAACTGAAGATCTAATTTCACGTATATTATATGACAATATATTAGATTCAGTTGTTCGTACCTGAAGTAATAATTTCGAAAACAATTCTTTAAAAAATAAGATTAATTAAACAAATATATGTATATATATATATAATCCTTTTGATAGTAAAAGAAAGGAATGAGAACGAAGATTAGACAGTCAATTAATTCACCAAAGAAACACACACACGCCAAAAAAAGTGACTAGAAATCTTAAATTGATTTAATTTTTAAGATAATAATAGTACTTTCTTTAATTCATTAGACAACAATATCTGTTGAAAAATAATATAGGACCGTATAATTAGATTCTGAAGAGAAGAAGGTTGACTCTAGGATAGTATTTTAAGGGAAAAAAAGAGTACTGTGTAATAAAATGCACTTATTAATTGTGAGATGAGCAAAAGAATTTCGAACAAAACAGAACAAGACTGAATTTTTGCTTAAAAGCCCATAATGCTATAAGACGTTTTCAAAGTGCTATCCTCATAGCATTGAGCAGAGTATTGTAGGTTTTCTGTAATTGATATGCAATCTAGGAAAATATCAATTGATAGCACGAACCTACAAGAAAAAATACCCTAAAATGAATTAAATGAAATAATGACAGAATATTTTCTAGAAAAATAAAATCAGAATACTTTTCAACACGATGATTGTTAAAACTTTTTCCAATAAAATATTTGCATGGGGATTGGAACATTACAAAACATATTTGAATATAATTGTTTCAGAACAATAAAAATTTGTACATAAGTGCATTGAAATACAAGAGTATTAAGCATATTAAAATTTCTTTAAAGTTATTTACATATACAAAAAAAAAAAAAAAAAAAAAAGAAGAATTTTTTTAATTTTTCATTTTTTTTTTCATTTTTTTTTTTTAATAATCTTTGTTAGCTAATTCATATTTTCCTTCCCGGATTTCACATTATTATAGTATAAAATTGAAAATTAATAGTTAACGTTTCTGTGTATTAATTTTTGATAACTCATTGACAATTTAAATTTTTAAGAATTATTTTTATGATTGAATGCATATATCTCATTAAAACTTAAATTGTGATTTAAAATCTAAATTAATACGTCCTTTAAAATTTATACCTAAATATTTTTCAATATCTTTTAGAAACCGCAGTCGTAACGTTTAAACCATTTCATCAGAAAATGAAACGCGGGGAGCATTTTAGAAAGTACTATAATGTACTTATTTACAGAAAACTGTTTTTAAAAGATATGTTCACACTTATGTGCAAAACTTTATCTTCAGAACCATAAACTGTTCATTACATTTTGTTAAATACATCTTAAAGATAAGTTTCCATAATAGTAACATATTTTATTGGTCGAATTTTGGTAATTTTAAGTCCAGCATACCTATAAAACATAATTCAATGAGATAATATGCGGAAATTACGTAACAAAAGTCTTTCATGTCAAAATTAGTAAAATGCACCATTATGACGTATTTTTTCTTTTTAAAATCATTATTAAATAACATTAGAAATGTACCACACTGATGCACTGGAGCATTTTCTCTTACAATCATTATATAAATATGTACATTAGAATGTTCCTTAAATAAGGTTTTTTTTTTTTTTTTTTTTTTTTTTTTTTATCTATTACGAATAAACTCTAACTTTTTTCTGACTCTAAACACTTTTTAGCACAATATTGGCTCTCTGGGATAAAGATAACACGTGCCAGATTGACAGGAAAATCCTAATATAGATATTAGGATTATTAAAAAAAAAAAAAAAAAAAAAAAATCCCCCTTATTTAAGGGACACCCTAATATACATTCATTGTATATTCTTACATTCATTATAAAATGTTTAATTTATAATCGTTATACCTGTACTGATAAGTATAAAGGATTTAAGTCTATATTCTTGATTTTTCAGGAGACGAAAAATAAAGTTAAACTAGCAAAAAACTAATCAGAATAATCGATTAGGGAAAAGTGATTATGTTGATTTATACCCTTTATACCGTTCAGTGATTGTCAACCTTCATTTAATAAAGGAAAAAAAATGAATTAAATATTTTATACAAAGATTAATGCTAAATTTCTGACTTGAATCTTTTTTTACCAATGGATTTTCTCAAAGACTAAATGACATGGATTTAAATCCTTTATACCAATCGATAGAGTTTTATTTCTGGATCTGACTATGTACTTAACTCAAAATCGACATTTTTGGACTTAAATCCTTTACACTTATCAGTACAGATACATTCCCTTACACGCTTAACACATTTTAAACTTTAATATAAAAAACAGGAAATTACTGAAACGTTTTCGAAAATTGCGGTTTATACTACAATGTTTCGATAAAAAGTTTTGTTTGAGTAAAAAAAGAAAAAATATATATTTAATTATTTTGTGTATTGTTTTAATAAGGTTTCTATTTTGTACAGGAGGAGATTTTAAACAACCTCCTTCTTAAAATAAAATAAAATAAAACAATAAAACGCACCGGTAAAATTTATTGGATTTAGTTGAGCCACTAAATAGTTCATTTAAAGTTTCAGGAATTGAAAGTTCTCTTCATTTACCACTCTCTTTTATTAAGCTATTATCGCTTGATTTATGATTTATCTGCAGAAATAAGGCAGCTTCTGATGTCTCAAGTCTCACTTTAATTACGTAATAATTATTAGTTGGAGCAAGTTGTCTCAAAAGTGATAATGACAATTGAAGACTAAAAAGAAATGAGGTTTACATGAAATTTATCACGGAACAGTTTTAGTTTAAGTACTTTTTGGTGACTTTTTAAATTTGGCGCTGAACTAGTTTGAAGGTTTGTTCCGACGAATTTTCTTTTGTAATCGTTATAGAAATTTTAATTCAGGCAGCACATTAAAAATATGAATAAATTGAAAAACAGAAAAAGAAAGAAACATTCAGAATACTCATGTAGATTATCTATTTACGACGTCTTCCCCCAAAAGGATTAGTCTGAACAATTTTGCTGAGAACAAAAGTTTACAAATAACTTTTGACAAGTAAAGAAAATGAAATTTTATGTTTAATAGTTAAAGATATAATAAATTCAAAAAACAAAAGCAAGAAAAATATAAATATTATTAATAAAATTATCATTTGTACATTTGTATATTTTTAAGTATTGAGAAAACGTTTTTTTTTTTTTTTTTTTTTTTTTTTCTTGAATATTATAATTTAAATATAATATAACTTCTAGGACAGAATATTACCATGCATTTGATAAACTCTATAACTCTTGCATCCATACTTAAATGATCGATTATAAAAGTGTTTGAAAAGATTATTTTGTAGAAAATGTTCATTTTAAAAAATTCCGTCTTTACTTCTACAAGCAGCATGTTAAACCTAGTCGTACAGCAGAAATAAAAACAGAATATACAGTATTCCTGTAAATTACCTAAAATAATCAAAAGCAAAATAGTTACTAAATTGTTTTAACAAAAAAAAAAAAAAAAATAAATAAATAAATAAATAAATAAATAAATAAATAAATCGCCGAAACGGCGGCAATAATAAATAAACAAATAAATAATACATATATATATAATGAATAATTTAATTCCTTTACAACACTCAGTAAATGAAAGAAAGATGAAAATACCAACAATGAAATTTGAAATGAGATGCATTACGTATAAAGTTATTATCACGATTATAATTTAATTACGAAGAAGAGAAATGACACACATAACACTTAAGCCTATTAATGAGATAATTTGCAGAATCCATTAAACCAGTAAATACAGGCAACACATAATATAAATTGAAAGAATATATATATATATATATATATATATATATATATATATATATATGTGTGTGTGTGTGTGTGTGTGTGTGTGTGTGTGTGTGTGTGTGTGTGTGTATGTATATATATATATATATAATATTGCCAAGGGGAGAAAAAGAAAAAAAAAAAGATATTTTTCTGGATTATAATTTTAAAGCATTCGCATCTAAACAGTGGAAACATACTTTTACACTTTTTTACCTCGCTAAGTCAAGTCAATGGATTATGTGCCATCCACAGGGCCAAATAATCGTCAGATCACCGCATAATGATTTACACTTGACAAATTACCTAAATTGCATGACTTAACTTTGACATGAATTTTGAGTGCCAGGGATGACCTCAGTAAAAGAATGGAAATTATACACAGGAATAGATTGGAAGAGGGACCATAACAGTTTACATTCACCATCCGATGAATTTCTAAGAACCGCATCTAGCACTCGACGGTGCAAAACCGTTTAACAAGGACCAGACACTGCTACACACATTGTCCTTTATTAAAAAACATAAAATGTAATCTGTATATATATATAAATTACGTGTCACGATGTTTGTCCGGGGTAAACTCCTAAACTAAGGAACCGATTTTAATGAAATTTTGCACACTGTGTGCAGTTTGGTCCAACTTGAGAGATAGGATAGTTTTTATCTCAATTTATTGTCACAATATTGTTTTATTGCAATTATTTGTTAATTATAGACCTTTATTAAAGTTGCTCCAAAATATCTGTGAGTTCCATTTATTTAATTGTTGCCAAAAAAGAAAAAAAAATACGAGTTCATTTTCTTTCGACATAAAAATAAATACATTTAATCAAACGTGAACGTTAAAAAATTATAAAAAGTTAAATTATGCATCTCACGAAAATTGACGTCATAATCAATTTAAAGATTTTATACACATTGATAAAGTGCTAATGTAGTTGTATCATAGATATAGTAATATATATAGATCTCTCATCCCCATGTACAAAGATTTTTGATGCCGAAAAAATAAATAAATAAAAGCTTTGGAAACAGCCATTAAGTGGTATTGGGAAAAAAAAAAAAAAAAAAAAAAGAAAGAAAGAAATATGAATTTGAAACTGTATCTGGAGTCTTCCATTCCCCTTTAGCAAATAAATTATTCATAAATTTTATTTGCTAAAATATTAGTATGTATTCCCGTGTGTATTCACTCGGGGAAAGACGGCCATATTTTGGTAAAAACGTCGTCTTTTCCCAAATGAAAAGGAATAACTTTTTTCTCCCCAATGATCACTCTATTCTATATATGCTATACTATATCTATGAGTTCTATACGCAAGCGAAGTGTGACTCACTGACCGTCTGTGCAGCCAAGAAAAAGATTTCCTATGCTAATTGCCCACTGGATTTTTTGTAAGAAATTATTAAAAATCGATGAAATTTATTTCCCGATTTTAATCCTTATATTTGGGTATAGATATGTATTAGTTATCACGGGTGTTAGATTGAATTATTTTGCTGTCAAATTGACAAAATTTTAATTTTAAATTTCAAAACTCTGTCGCTCTTGGCTTTTTATTATTATTATTATTATTATTATTTGGCGATCAAAAGCGTAACACGAAAATATACATGCCAGATGTATGCATTGTACGAAATGTAATATATATTATTCATTGTACGTATGTATGACATGTAATATGTACTGTACGAAATATTGTTTCATATTATTCATTACTCTTTTAATATAAGTTGTTAAAATAACCATGATTTTTGAAAAGAATTAAATATTTTCGCCTTTTTTTTTCGCTAAGGATGACAGAAATGAAATCTATTCCGCTGCAAAATATTAGTATCTTACATCAGATATTTTATTTAGACATTTGAAAACAAATTTGACTTCAAACTATGATAGAATATTTATCATTTTCCTTTTAATTAGTATATTATTAGTATATTAAAAATTAAAAGCATGGTATATAAAAAGTTTTTAAGCTATTGTATAGCTTTTATCGCGGGCTTTGAGCGCGGCGACCGAATCGAAAAATTCCGTAACGAAAAAAAGACCTAACACAGTTCGGTAGACTTCGGCTGTACGAAGCTCGCACAGATCGAGACGAGCTGCTCCGAAATCAGACGAATACATAAGCAGCTGTTTGTGAGAAAGTATATAGGTGTATAGGTATCTATCATCTATGTACAACAGTGAATATCTGTACGCGTAAAATTTGTGTATAAAGTAGATCAGATAAAAATTGAATATCTCCATTCGACTTGCAGGCCTTTAAAACCTATTAAATACCTTTTCTCTATTAAAATTTGTTTTCTTATCATTATTGTTATCTTATTCATTAATATCAAAGAAAAACCTTGAATATCCCCATTCGACTTGCAGGCCTTTAAAACCTATTAAATACCTTTTCTCTATTAAAATTTGTTTTATATCGGTCACCACGCTCAAAAAGTGTAACTTGAATTAATATCAAAGAAAAAAACTTGAATATCCCCATTCGACTTGCAGACCTTTAAAACCTATTAAATACCTTTTCTCTATTAAAATTTGTTTTCTTATCGGTCACCACGCTCAAAAAGTGTAACTTGAATTAATGTCAAAGAAAAAACTTGAATATCCCCATTCGACTTGCAGGCCTTTAAAACCTATTAAATACCTTTTCTCTATTAAAATTTGTTTTCTTATCGCTCATGACGCTCAAAAAGTGTAACTTGAATTAATATCAAAGAAAAAAATTGAATATCCCCATTCGACTTGCAGGCCTTTAAAACCTATTAAAATACCTTTTCTCTATTAAAATTTGTTTTCTTATCATTATTGTTATCTTATCATTATTGTTATCTTATTACTTAATATCAAAGAAAAAACTTGAATGGCCCCATTCGACTTGCAGGCCTTTAAAACCTATTAAATACCTTTTCTCTATTAAATTTGTTTTATATCGGTCACCACGCTCAAAAAGTGTAACTTGAATTAATATCAAAGAAAAAACTTGAATATCCCCATTCGACTTGCAGGCCTTTAAAACCTATTAAAATACCTTTTCTCTATTAAAATTTGTTTTCTTATCATTATTGTTATCTTATTCATTAATATCAAAGAAAAAACTTGAATGTCCCCATTCGACTTGCAGGCCTTTAAAACCTATTAAATACCTTTTCTCTATTAAAATTTGCTTTCTTATCGGTCACCACGCTCAAAAAGTGTAACTTGAATTAATATGAAAGAAAAATCTTGAATATCCCCATTCGACTTGCAGGCCTTTAAAACCTATTAAAATACCTTTTCTCAATTAAAATTTGTTTTCTTATTATTGTTATCTTATTCATTAATATCAAAGAAAAAACTTGAATATCCCCATTCGACTTGCAGGCCTTTAAAACCTATTAAATACCTTTTCTCTATTAAAATTTGTTTTCTTATCGGTCACCACGCTCAAAAAGTGTAACTTGAAATTATATCAAAGAAAAAACTTGAATATCCCCATTCGACTTGCAGGCCTTTAAAAACCTATTAAAATACCTTTTTTCAAAAAATAGAGTTAGATCATTGAAATTTGGTACATCGAGGTTTTCGATACCTACAAATCGATTGCGGATATTTTTGATATATTCTCATTGCGGATATATTCTCATTTATTCAATAAAAGAAAAAAATTTGTTTTCTTATCGGTCACCACGCTCAAAAAGTGTAACTTGAATTAATATCAAAGAAAAAACTTGAATATCCCCATTCGACTTGCAGGCCTTTAAAACCTATTAAATACCTTTTCTCTATTAAAATTTGTTTTCTTATCGGTCACCACGCTCAAAAAGTGTAACTTGAATTAATATAAAAGAAAAAACTTGAATATCCCCATTCGACTTGCAGGCCTTTAAAACCTATTAAATACTTTTTCTCTATTAAAATTTGTTTTCTTATCGGTCACCACGCTCAAAAAGTGTAACTTGAATTAATATCAAAGAAAAAACTTGAATTAATATCAAAGAAAAAAAAAATACTGCATAAATAAAATAAATAAATAATTATAATTGCATAAGTTGATAAAAAATGCTATGCAATAGCTTTACCGCGGCAGTCCTCGAGTGCCACACGTATTTTTTTATTTTTTATTTTTTTATTTTTTTTTATTTATTTATTTATTTTTTTTTAATCTTATAATTATTTTTATCTTTATTAACTTGAATTTGCTATTAAAATTTTAACATACTCAAAAACTTCTCATCACTTCGTTAAAATACACTAAACTTTTCCAAAATCTTTTTCTATTTAAAATGATACATGTATTTACTTTAAATGTCCAATATTTCATAAGATTTCCAATTTTAAAGTTTTAAAATATTTATCAAATTTACTTATTTTTCTGGTTTAGCTTATTGTTTTCCTTTTTATAACTACAGCTGTTGCCCTCTTTAAAATATTTAAAATGATGAGGTCATTTTATAGTAAAATTATCCATTATAGCATATATTATATTTCACTCCTCCATAAAAATTGATTTTAATATCGTCTGTTTCTTTTATACTTTTATTTTAATAGAATTTAATTTATATATTAGTCATTTTAGCAATTTTATCCAAAGTAGCATTAGAAATAATATATATCACTTCTCCATTAAAATTTATAGGACCCTACAATAAAATTAATTTGTGCTTAATATCAACACTACGAACATTTTTATCAATCGCTTTCAAATTTTGACCTAAGTTTCAAATCTCAACCCTGTGGGTTTTTACATCGGCTACAACGTTTTCGTCTTTGTTCGTAAATAATACTTTGACTGTACTAAATAGTTTACAGCCGTATAATTCAACGTATAACTTAGTCACAGCAGCGCGTGGCCGGGTCTGCTAGTAATACTAATAAAACATTAATATATATATATATATATATATATATATATATATATATATATATATATATATATATATATATATATATATATATATATATATATATATATATATATATATAATAATAAAGCATAAAAAGTAATAAGCATAAGAAAGAGCTGAACATAAGAATATAAGTATTAAAATAAATAGTAAATGATAAAATAAATAACTGAGTAGATAAGTTAAAAACATAAATAGTAAATAAGTAAATTATAAAGATTAAAAAATAAATTGCAATAGTCATTTATTCAAGTATAGCATACTTACGTACTGTTATCTTCAAATGAGAAATCGGAGCACATAAGCGAAGTTGCAATAAAGCAACAAAAAGGTAGAAAATAAACATGATTCGCAATTAACCCCAAATTCGTAATTTCTGATTAAACACCTTCTTTTGCACTGTGCCTTTGAATATAGGTAAGTATTTAGCAAGTATTAACCCAACAAAAACGGAATTGTCAGTAGCTGTACGGTCCAGCGTTTTCAAATACGGCACGCCGATCTATTCGCGAAAAAAAATTTGATCCATAATGGAAATTTGGTCGGAAAACCGATGACTATTTTGAGATCGAAAATACGCTTGTGGGCCAAAACATTTTTATCTAATGTCTCGTCCAACTGCCGCTTAACCATAATTGGCCCGGAATATATAGGCCGTTAGAAAATGTGAAAAGTCATATGGATACTTCCTGGCTGAATGAATATGGGGAATCGTATGTTGTACGAAGACGATTAAATACTTTCACTAATTGGACGGTATGTCTGATAATTCTGTGGATGCAATACCATGCAGTTGCACTAGTTCAAACCTAAACATAGCACATTTCTTAATAGAATGGCATTCAGATGAAAAAAATATTCCACTCTCCACTAGAAATTTAAATATATAAGCACTTAATATTGTTATATTTCAATCCACTTGCACCTGTATAAAATTTTATAGTTTTTAAAAGTCGATTTATGCAGTTTATCATCTTTCCAAGAAACACTTTTTCATTTAACAGGAAATTTCACCAATATAATTTCAACAAGATAGTGAAATATATCTGCACAAAATTTAGAACGGTCATCTGACTTTTTGTAGACCGATTAAATATCGGCATCGGTATTAATGTGAACAATACGGCATGAACACGGAAGATTATCAATATTCTGATAAAATATTAGATAAATATGGAAAAAAAGATATCAGTCTTATGGCATCTACGCAAGTTAATAAAAATAATAAATTATTAATTAAATATGAAAATAATAAATTATTTAAAAAGTAATTTGGTATAAAGAAAATAAAATTTAACTACACCTGTATGCAGGTGTAATACAACAAATATGAGAAACAAGGGAACAAAACGGGGGAATCCGGGCATATATACAAAGTCATAAAAATAATTAATTATAAATAAAAGTAATAAATTATTTTAAAAGACACTGTAATAACGAAAAATTTAAAACAAAGCCAGTATGCAAAAAAATCAAAAACAAGGGAACAAGATGGTGAACTCCAGACTTATATGCAAATTAATCAAAATAAGAGATTATTACTTAATAAATAAGAGATTGTAAGCGTGAATTTGTGCTCGAGAAACTCGAATACTAAAATTCCGTTTTCTGGTCCAAGAAGTATGGACGACGAAATTTGGCATTACCATTAGATAGCCCGCACTGGTAGATAAGCCGCAGTCCCCAAAAATCAGTTTTTTTTTTTTTTTTTTTTTTTTTTTTTAAGATAGCCAGCGGCTTATCTTCACTAAAATACGTAGTCGTTTTTATTCCAGAAGGGATTTTATAGAGTGCTCTCAATATTTCTGTTTGGCATTGTTCACAATCTTAAGTAATCCCTGTATTAATTCAAGAATATTCAATCAGTCTTAGAAAAGTATAAGAAATATGTAAAGTAAATACTTTTTACACTTTTTAAAGGTTCAAATATCATTTTCGATCTCCATATGTGCCAGTTGTACACTAAAGTACCACCTCACAAAATCCTCATTAATTACTAGGATACATAAATTTTATTGTATATATCATTAAAAGTACTCCTAAGTAATTAAAAAAATATGTCTAAAAATAAAAAGATATTCTGTTTGGCATTGTTCACAATCTTAAGTAATTCATATATTAATTCAAGAATATTCAATCAGTCTTAGAAAAATAAACGAAATATGAAAAGTAAGTACTTTTTACACTTTTTAAAGGATCAAATACCATTTTCGATCTCCATGTGCCAGTTGAACACTAAAGTACCACCTCACAAAATCCTCATTAATTACTAGGAGGCATAATTTTTATTGTATATGTCATTAAAAGTACTCTTAAGTAATTAAAAAAATATGTCTAAAAATAAAAAAATATTCTGTTTGGCATTGTTCACAATCTTATCTAATTCGTATATTATTTCAAGAATATTCAATCAGTCTTAGAAAAATATAAGAAATATGAAAAGTAAATACTTTTTTACACTTTTTAAAGGTTCAAATACCATTTTCGATCTCCATGTGCCAGTGGTACACTAAAGTACCACCTCACAAAATCCTCATCAATTACTAGGATGCATAATTTTTATTGTATATATCATTAAAAGTACTCTTAAGTAATTAAAAAAATATGTCTAAAAATAAAAATAAAAAAATATTCTGTTTGGCATTGTTCACAATCTTATCTAATTCGTATATTATTTCAAGAATATTCAATCAGTCTTAGAAAAATATAAGAAATATGAAAAGTAAATACTTTTTTACACTTTTTAAAGGTTCAAATACCATTTTCGATCTCCATGTGCCAGTGGTACACTAAAGTACCACCTCACAAAATCCTCATCAATTACTAGGATGCATAATTTTTATTGTATGTATCATTAAAAGTACTCTTAAGTTATTAAAAAAATATGTTGCAAATATTTTTTTGATCTGTTTTATAATGCAGTAGAAAAATGCTTAATATTACATTTTATCAAAACTAAATTCAAAACTGGTGTACAATCGATAAATAGATTATAAGACTTCTTCACACACCTTAAATTTTAAGCCAGCACAACCGGTTTCGAAAGGACGTAGCCTTTCTTCATCAGGTGCAAAAAAACACGTGCTACTGCCTCGGAGGCAGAAGCAAGACTGTCTTGCTTTTGCCTCCAAGGCAGTAGCACGTGTTTTTTTGCACCTGATGAAGAAAGGCTACGTCCTTTCAAAACCGGTTGTGCTGGCTTAAAATTTATGGTGTGTGAAGAAGTCTTATAATCTATTTATTGCATTTTATGTTTATGAAAGAACAAAAGGTCTCAATTAACTAATGAAAAAATCGCTTTGAATCTCTGTAAATTTCGGACAAAAATAAATTATATATTTTGATTGTACTTAAACATTTTATGTGTACATAAATATAATTAAAGCATTTAATATAGGAATACACGTTTTTATTTCTGAAAATGTCATTAGAAAGCTTAAATATGAATATATGTTTCGATACCATTCGGCATCTTTCTCAGGACTGATTAACAAGAAACTAATCTTGAGAAAGATACCGAGTGGTATTGAAATATATGTTGACAATTTAACTTGTTACTTTTTTAACTATATTTTTAGCAATAAAACTATATATTCTTGTAATTAAAAAAAAAAAAAAAGTACTTCTGTCAACACGGGACTTCATGCAAAAATTTGATAGCTCTGCGATCAACCGCTTGCTTTGAAAACAAGCAACACACCTCTACATTAAATGTTGTTTATTCTTTTCTTTTCTTTCTTTCTTTCTTTCTTTTTTTTTTTTTTTTTTTTTTTTTTGTCGTTATTTCGTCTTTTTTGTGGTTTAGGATACTGTAAAGATACTGAAGAAGTTTCTTTTATCCATTGGCGTCTTTTTTTTATTAATTATCTGCAAAATACAACACATAGAGTCTTGGAGAATCGAAACCACGACCTTCGTGTTACCAACCAGCCTTACATTCTAACCAAATAAGCCAATGGGCCATAGTAAGTATCCATCCCTAGAGGCGATCATTTCAGAAATTTATAGATTTTAATTAATTAAAAATAATAATAATAATAATCAAAATTTCGGAAATTAGTTTGCGAGGTGCATCAGGAGATATCCGCACGAAAATCCATCGAAATTTGTGTAGCTCTTTATTTGCCTACAAAGCGACAAGCAAACGTATATACACAACTCCTTTTATTATTTGTAGAGATTATAAATTAAATGTTTTTCGTTTTTATTATAGTTTTTCTTTTAATCCTCTTTTAAAACATCTCAACAACGTTCTAGTAAAAGATATTTAATTATCTAAAAAACGCATTCGCACTGATATAATGCATTAAATTCATTTGAGAAATTAAAGAGTTTCATGAGAAGTTTCAGGAAATTGAAAGTTCTCTTGATTTATTTCCTACTCTCTTTCATTAAACTTCATTAAACTCACTTGATTTATGTTTTATTCTCAGAAACACGACAGCTTCTGATGTCTTGCGTCTTAATTTAATTGCGTGACAGATATTAGTTTCACTCATTTGTCTTGAGAGAGATAATGACAGTAGAAGAGTTTATCACGTTACGATATTTACTTGTGAAATACCACAAATAATGATACTATACTAGACAAAATTATAATCTTCAAAATTTCGGGGGAAGATTTATATTGCATTTTATAAGTTAGCGTGGTGAAATTGTTTAGGAATAATGCTCATCAAGCTCCTTTTGTTTGAAATTTATCAATGCAATTATTATCAGTATGATTAATAACATTCCTTTTCTCAAATTACTACAATAGATACTATTTTAACATAAGTATATATATTAAAAGAGTATTTACATCAAAAGTATAAAGACAATTTCATTTATTACATAGGAAATAATTTGCTGTTTTTTCAGAACGTAACTCATAATGTACAATCACTAAACGCTATGTTTCAAATGAATATTTTTCACTAAAATTGAAACATATTCAGTGGAAAATTTTTAAATGTGAAATAAAACTAGAATAACAACAATAATATTTTGTGTGTTTTATATTTATTTGATAATTAAAGAGTAAACACATAAAGCTATCAAAATAAGTTACACTGAGAAAATATATATATATTCCTCTAGAATGAATAAATGTCTATTTTCTAAATCCCTTAACTAGAAATATAGATTTCAGAACTATGCGCATAAGGCACGCCAATAAACTGAATAGACGAAATGATCGAGAATTTCTAGTTTACACATTTCTAGAGGGTGAAACAATATTCTGACTGTTCCGAATATTCTGAAACTTTTGTATTGCGAGAAATTCCCGCTTAATTTTCTAGAAATGGGTGATAAACCAAGATTATAGCTACTGAAACCCGCCTCTTGTAGTCTCATTTATTTGCAGAGATTTATATAGATAATATAGGCAAACGCTGTAGAATTTTAATAGGGGCTTCTGGAACTCGCTTTCCAAGGGGTCTAAAATTTATAAGGATTACATGCAACTATTTTTCTAGAGCCACAATTTAAATTCTAAATGTCAGTTACAGAATTTTTCCTCAGTGTATAAAGTAATAATCCGATTATTTTACATGAACAGATACGTATTAGTTTTAGTCATTTGTCTAAAATCAAAATTGATAGTATAAGTCTATGAACAAATAAGGTTTGCGTAAGTCATTCTTCTTATTATTTGCTTTTTTTCATTTCTTGGTTCAAATCGTAATGCAAAAAGTATTAAAATTCAAATATGCAGTGCGTCTCATAAATATTGAGACAGGAGATTTTTTGAAATAACAGTTAAGAAAATGAAGCAACAGTTTCGGAAAAAATTATAAGCATACGGAATTAGAATATAATTGTATTACAATAAGGAATTATAATATAGGTTTTACAGAATTTCTGGGACTTTTGTAAGGTTGGTCCCTCTAACCTATACTGACCAAACGTCGCCGTTTTCTGGGGACAAATGGGGACCTCCTTTTCTTTTAAGGCATTTTTCTAAGTTTTAAAAAAATTGTAGAAAGTAAATTATTAATCAGTAATACTTTATTTTTAGTCTTTACTTATTAGGAATGAGAAAATTCATCCATAGTTGGGTAATTGTAGCAATTTTTAACGCTTCTCTCTTATAAAGGTACTTTGATTTGGTCAGCCTACTCCACAGATTAACATACAGATAGGACAGTGAAGCTAAAACGCGAACCGGAAATATAGTAGCACCACTAGTGTCAACAGAGGGGAAGTACATGTGTTAAGTCTACATGAATAGCATCTTTGATCAGAAATTGTTTTTCTATTTCGAGAGTAGTTAGTAGCAGGTTAGTATGGGAAGTTTTCTTTTTCTTCACTTTCTATTGTTTTTGAATTCACAAAATTAACAGCTATTTTTCTAAGTATTAAAAATTATTTTTTATAATGTTTAAAAATATGCTTTGTGAAACATATTCAAGTACAAATTAAAATTGCAAGCTGTAATTCTGAAATAGCAGTATGAAATCATTAAATATTTAACGTTGCTTGGTTTAAATAATACAAAATGCCTTAAAATGAAAAAAAAAATGTTTTTATTTTATGTATATTTTAAAAGTTTATTTTCATAATATTTAGCACTTGCTTCTTAAAATAAATTGCTTTTGACAATCAAGTTTGTAAACAATAATAAAGTTGCCAACGAAAACGTATGTGCAGTTTTCTTTCCTTCACTTTTTCTACTACTTTTAAATTTACAAAATCATAACATTCACAGCTATTTTCTAAGAAATAAAACTAATTTTTATTATGTTTGAAAATAAATTTTTCCAAACACATTCGTGTTCAAGAGTACAAATTAATATAACAAACTGTAATGCTGAAATAGCAGTATGGTATGATTATGAAATCTTAAATATTTAACATTGCTTGGTGCAATTAATACAAAATGCTTTAAAATGAAAAAAGTATTTCTGGCATATGTATATTTTCGAAATTTATTTGCTTAATATTTAGTACTTGCTTCAAAAATAAATTGCTTTAGACAATCAAATTCGTAAACAATAACAAAGTCCAAACGTAAACATCAATAAATGGTTAGTCGGTTGGATGTTGGATTTAACGTTGCACTAATATTACGATATGAACATAGATACAATTAAAATAAGACGAGCGATTGCGTAAGCTGGAGAGACCGAGAAACTTACAGCCGTTGACACTAGGGTCGTTGCAGTCAAATTCCGGTTACCGAAGAATATACGGGAGTGTCCTATCTGTATAATAATCTGTGGCCTACTCTAACCTCTCCATTTTATGCTGTGTGGTACAATCAATAAACTTTCATTGCAATATTAAAAAATACTATACTTTAATTGAAACTCTCAACTCGGGGGAGAAATGGGACTACTTCCCTAATAACTTATGAAATATGAATATTTTGCACTCTTCACATAAGTATACTATTGACAGCAAAACTATTCAAGTGCTAGCAATAATTCCTGTATAAAAATTGTACACTCAATACTGTTTGGTTAAATAAATCTTTGTCGAATCATGTTCTTAGACTGTCTAAGAACATGATTCGACAAGGATTTATTTAACAAAACAGTATTATGTGTCCCTTTTCTATATAGGAATTATTGCTAGCGCTCGAATAATTTTGCTGCCGGCTGTAAATAATATATGTGTTTAATAGCTTAATAAAAGACAATGACCTGATAATTTCACTATAAAAAAATAACTTACACTACAGTAGGAGTGGGCGATGTCCCTATTTCAATTTCACGATATATTGTCAAGGCAAAATCGCAATATCACGATGTATCACGATATTGGACTTAAATATTTATAAACCCCTTTCATAATGCTAATTTAACACGTTGAGTGCCACACAAATTCTTAAAATCTATTGAAATTCCATAATGATTCCTCCTTTAATAAATGAAAAATTAAGCAAATTTTTAATAAATTTTCAATAATTAAATGTAATATTTTTAGTTTTATATTCTATTTTATATCTGCCATCGATGGTTGACACGGCTTTACATCATATTTGACCCTGTCAGCCACCGATGGCTGACAGGGCGCTCAACGTTTAAATTTTTTATTGATAATGCTTTTACTTTCGGGGTAAAACTTGAAATGTTTGAAGTATATCACTGAAATGTTTGAAGAAGAACATGTTCTGCACACTCCTAAAGTTTCAAGATGATTCCTTCAGTACTTAGAAATATATGACAAAATGTCTAGAATCCAGAATGGCTGAAATGGCGCTCAACGTGTTAAATGTCAATTCTAGATACATAAAAAAAAGCTCGAATTGAATGTGACAGGCTCATTATGTCATAAAATATATAGAATATACTAACTTCTTTTATATGTACAACTTCCACTTAATGCAACACCAATATAGAAAAACAAATAACGGAAATTTATTTATGCACAAATTTAATTCATACATTACTGTGTTGTCATGTAGTAGTATTATATCATTTAAACACATTCAACCTTCTCAGAATTTTACTTAAAAAATGTTTCTAAAATACATAATTAAGGCAATAAACTTTTGCAAAATCTTCTTAATAAGAAAAAAGCCCAAGTTTGACCGAGATAATGCTGAAAGTAATGTCATAGCTATAAGAATAAAGAAAATATTTTTTTTCCGTAGTTTGAAGGAATGAATAAAATAACAGAAAAAGGATGATTCAACAGAAAACAATTGACGTCACAATTTCAACAGTGTGAGAAAAAATAAATTTTACCTGCGATATACAACAAATAAATCGAGAATAAAAGACAATTTAAATGAATAGATGTCTATGCAAGGACCATCAATTAGTGATAGACCGATTTTCTTTCTCGGCCACCATTGTAAATTGCCAAATTGTCATAGCATAGTTTTTCCGAATATCCATTTTACATTCTAAGTTTGGTGCATTTATATATAATAGAAGTTGATATATTGCTTTCCCTTAAACAGGGTTACATTGCATTATAACAGCATTATTTCTCAGCCAATATGCACACTAATTGTATAAACATACGCTATAGAAAATGCGATATCGCCCTATCTTACATGGCGGAAATTGCATATAATGTATTTGGGCGGTATATTTCAAAATCTAATCAGCACCAATTTAGTAAAGGTTAAATCAATTATAAAGTTTTGTTGAATTCCTTACTTTTGTTAATGAGATACAGTATCTACAAAATTGTGCTATCGCACGACAGACGTTTTCTAAAAATGGTCGAATCCTGTGTTAAGACAACTGAAAATGATTAAATATTCACTGAAAACTGGTAATCAAAAATTCTCATGAACCCAACATTTTCGTCTTTTGTAAACAGAAGACATTAATAAAAAACTTAAACCTAAATTCAAACACACATAAAATAAGTAAATAAGTGAATGATCATACAAAAATAACGATATAAATTCTTTTATTATACACTAGCAGGCTTTGCTCGCTTCGCTGGTCATTATATTGAAATGAATTCTCAAAATACCATATCATTAATAATTAAAAAAAAATCATTGAAATCAGACAAAATCTAAGTTAAATTTCTCGCTACATTCGATAGCGGTTTTCCTGCTTGCCACACTTCACAAAATCCCTTTATTGGGTATGTTGCATACACATACCTAACCAACACATTAGAAAATCAGGATCCTGAGATTATTTTAAGCAGAGTTATGTTTAAAAATGTGTTTTTTACCCCTCCCCCGCTTCGCTCTTAAAGATAAGAAGGAGGAGGGAATTTCGCAAAATATCTTTAATGCGTTAGATACATATAACTGACCCACACATCGAAAATTTACTTCCTAAGATAATTTACTGCAGAATTACGCATGGATACATGTTTACCCCCCTCCCGCCTCCTAAGGGGCGGTAGGGTGGAATTTCACAAAATCACTTTGTAGTGCGGGTTGAATACGCATAAGCAGTCCACACATCAAAAATTGACATTCTAAGATAATTTGGAACAGAGTTACGCATGGAAACATGTTTTATACCCCCCAACCCCATCCTCAAAAGAGGGGATAGAACAGAATTTCAAATAATCCCTCTGTAGTTTGTGTGTGTTGAGTACGCATAACCAATCAACATATCAAAAAATTGCTTTCCTGAGATAATTTGGAGCAGAGTTACTCTTTAAAACGTGATTCTGCCCCACTCCCACCCCCCGCCTTTAAAAGAGGAAAAGGGAAAATTTCACAAAATCCCTTTATAATGCGCGTTTGCAACGCATAACCAGCCCGCACATAAAAAATCGCCTAAGATAGTTCGGAGCAGAGTTGCTGATTTTGTCCCCCCTACCCCCAAGGAGGATAATGTGGAATTTTACAAAATGCGTCTTGAATACGCATAACCAATCGACATACCAAAACATCGCTATTCTGAGATAATTTGGAGAGAGTTACTCTTAAAAGCATTTTTTTCGCCCTCCCCCGGCCCTAAAAGGGGGAAGGGGGAAATTTCGTAAAATCCCTTTATAATGCGTGCTCGGAACTCATAAATAAGCCACACGTAAAAATTAATCTTACTGAGATAGTTTGAAGCAAAGTTATGCTTGGAAACATGTTTTTTGCCCCCTTCCCCCCCCAAGATGGATGACAGGACGAAATCTTACAAAATCCCTTTGTAGTATGTATCGTAACCAATCGACATATAAAACAAATCGCTATCCTGAGATAATTTGGAGCAGAGTTACACTTATAAGCGTGTTTTTGCCTCCCTCCGTTCTCCCGTTCTTAAAGGTGGGAGAGGGAGAAATTTCGTAAAATAATTTTACAGTGTGTGTTGGGCATAAAAAACCCACACATAAAAATTAATCTTGCTGAGATAATTTAAAGCAAAGTTATGCTTGGAAACGGGTTTATTGCCCCCACCCCACCCCCAAGATAAAACTGCTTAGAAAGATCTCTACGAAGGGTACTTCTCTCAGTCTTAAACCAATCGCGTTGTTGTCGGCTTTAAAATCTACAACACAACACAGCGCAGCACATAAATTTAGAAGCTATAGTAGACACTGCCATAAAACTGTTATACACATTTATATACTATTATATACTGTTTTGACACATTTTTGTGCATCATGGGCGTACTGAAATTTAGTTATGGTGAAATTTTTCATCGTGATATAGTTGCAACAGATGAAGTTTCAAATTTCATACTATCTGGTAACAGATTTTCAACAGCATATAATAAAAAATATCAGGAGTTTTAATACTTGCTGCAACTCAGTTTATAGAATGACTCCTCTATTTGAGATGATATCATTCCCTGTTAACTTTATCGTTATATTAATGACATATTTTAATTTGATCGACATTTTCACATGACATGGAATACAAAATTATTTTTCGTGTTATACAAATTTTTGCCATCATTTATTTTTTAAACAATGTATCCAATATTTCAGTTCAACAAATGAATGCACAGTTGCAACAACTATTTAATAAAGGATAATTGTTTGATAAACAACAATGTTTATATATACATTTTTACAACAATGAAAAGCTTCTCTTTTTAACAATTTTCTTCAGTCTAATTACTGACCCTCATCTGAGAATGATGTATCTTTCGTTCTTAGGTGTTTTCTTCGTGAGTTACTTTTTAAAAAAGTTCCTCATGTGGTTTATTTTTAAACTTTTCGAGCATCGTCCTATGGAGGATGCTCGGGAAAGGTATGCGTATCCAGTGACTTCCATCTTTGCTGGACGTTATTTGTTAATGAATAATGATAGTCAAAATTTTTATAATCCAGCTTTATATAAAGCTCATATTCGCAAGCATCCAAAGTTGGATATAAAAAAGCTGCCAAAAGTTGATAATATTATTTCACTGCCTGATACTGTTACTGATGAACCTCCGTTCCAAACCGAAGTGGACTCAGTTCAGTCTCAGGTAGTGGACACAATCGATGAAAAAGAAACAGTTTCTACTGCACTGCTTGATTATTCTACTGACGAACCTCCGTTTCAAATCGAAGTGGAATCAGTTCATTCTCAGGCAGTGGAAACGGTTATTGAAAATCAACCAGTTTCTGTTTCTCCACAACATCATAAAAAAAAAGAAATTCCGAAAATTGAAGAATTTTCTAAAATTATGTTGTTGTTGTTGCATTCGTAATGTAAAGGATTAAATTACCTCGGGATGCTTGCTGGCAGTAGGCAAGGGGGCCTGCCAAATCAAAACTCCCTATGAGAAACGATGCATGGCGACCTCCACGTGGTGTTCTCGGGTAAGGCTAACAGCCATGCGCATTTAATTTAGATAAAGTTGTTATTATAAGGTTTCGTTCGAGTGTATATGTGTGTGTTATGGTTATTGTTATAACATATACCCAGTTTTTTTCTATAATGAATGTCCGCTATTTAAATTACAAATTTCGAAAATTTCCATTTTTCGAATATTTATAACCTACTTGAAACTCGATATAATAATTTTAAAATAAAATTAAACTCAAACATTACATTTTCACATGGAAAAAAATATCATTTATTCCAATAAAACTACATAAAAATATATTTTTTGAGCATGCTTAAGCTGAATAGTTTACGTAAAAAAAGTTCAAAGCTTTAAAATGTGTTATATCAACCAAGTTCTATAAAACTAGTACCTGTAAGAAATAACAAAATCGTATTACAGTTTAATATTAGAGAATACTTTTAATTTAGGATTTATTTTCGAATTTTCTGATAATCTTCTTATATTATTAAAATCTGTGCGCATCTGTCTGTCTGTCTGTCTGTCTTTCTGTCTGCCTGTCTGTCTGTCTGTCTGTGAGAAATGCCTTGTCATAGCTAAAGCTCCGGCGCTAATGGTCGCAGCGCTTCGAAACCGGTGTCGACAGACGCAGAATTTCTTCATCTCGACATCGCGATAATTCGCTAAGCGATGCGACCTTAATTAGCGGAGATATTAATTAAAACGTCGACCCATATCTACCGAAAAATGACCCAGAATTCATGATTAAATGCTTAAAAAGCGACATTTTTACGGAAAAAGTGGAAAATAAATTAGAAATATCAGTCGTATCGTTACAAATAAGATATCAAATGAAAGGTCCGATTTTTCTGAATCCGGCGGTTTAAATAGCTTATCGATAGGGCAATTAGAATTTTTAAAATTAACTAAAGTATGAAAAAAAAGGTGGCAACAAATCACAACAGTTCTATTAATTTCGCAATAGACGTATTTCGGTTACCATGACGCCGGGCGAAAGAATAAATAGATTTTACTTCCTGCTTTACTGATTTTGTACTGGAAATAAAAATTGCAAATTTCAAAATGCTTCAATTTTCTTCAAAATTACTTCAAACTTGCTACAAATATTTAACATCACAAGACGAAGTTCCAGTTCAAATATCATCGGGTTTCGAGAATAAATAAAAAATGTACAATTTAATTGCAAATTAAATGTTATTATAATACGCGTATTTCAAATTCTCACTATGATTAAATTATTTTTAGTACATCATTAGAAAGATATTTTAAAGTACTTTTATATTATCGAAAGTGGGATTCAAGATTTCGCTTCATTTACATGTTGTGAGGTCTCCTGAATCGGTTTTCTTTTGTATCTGAGCTACTAATTAAAATAATTCCAAAAGTAATACATCATAAGATAGCTTTGTTGGTTTGGAATCGAACAGTAGATTAAAGAAATTTCTACCGTCAGATGGCGCTGTAATATTTTAAAATTTCAATATTTCAATTTCTAATTATGATTAAATTGTTTTTAATACATCATTCGAAAGATATCTTAAAGTTCTTTTATATTATCGAAAGTTTTAACCAGATTTGCACGTTTTGAGGTATCCTGATTAGGTTTTCTTTTGCATCTCAGCTAATTCAGTTAGACCGTTCAAAATTGGTATATGTAGGTTAATTAGGAAGGGCTGAAAGGGTGGGGAAGATATAGGCCCGTGCACCGCGCGCACGGGACAGCGCTGCCGAAGGCAGTAGGGACCCGGTCCGACTTTTTAACCGATGAGAAATGATTTTTTTTTTCATCTTCTTTTCTTAAGAATAAAAATTTGATTTGAGAAGGAATATTTGCGCGTAGCGCGCGTATACCTTCACACGTGCGTGCGCAGCGCGCATGGGTCTGCGCTGCCGAAGGCAGTGGGGACCCGGGCCGACTTTTTACCCAATCAGAAATGACTTTTTTTTTTTTTTTAAATTTCTTTTCTTAACACCAAAAGTTACTGTTAGTGATTCATTAATTTTAGTGATTCATTTGAAAATACTGACCCGCTAGCGGGCGAAGCTCGCTAGTTATTAGATTAATTTTCGTTCAAAGCCGCCAGTGTAAACAAACAAGATAGAAGTACCATTTTATCCGTTAAAACTTTAACCACGAGAGAATTTAGGGAACTAACGATAAAAAAATTAAGAAAATAATTATTTGTAGTCACTCAGTTTCATAATGTGATGTTATGCGCAAGGCCGTAGGCAAAGGGAGGGTCCACTCCCCCTGCCACCGAAATAAATGATGAGTGATTGTTTTCGTGCACTGTAAAAAATAGTTTCTTAAAAATGAGCTAAATTGTCTCAAAATAGCTCCGAGACAATATATATTTAAATTTTAAAACGCATGTACACATTTTTGAGTATACTGACATGCTCAAAAATGGGGTTGACCAATAAGAATCCCAATATCCCCATGTTTGACATGTCAATATAATATTGTGTCGGAGCTATTTTGAGACAATTTAGCTCATTTTCAAGAAACCATTTTTAACAGTGTGTAGTCTCATGTATAAAGCAAACATTGCTGCCTAAAAAAAGATTTAACCCTTTAACGCTCACTACTTAATTTATTTAAAAAATTACTAAACTAATTTAAAAAATGGCTTTAGACACATAGCTAATCATAAATATTTAAAAAATAAAAAATTAGCATTGTTCCTTTTCGAGAAAGTTTCGGTTTGAAACATCTGTAAGTAAACCTTATTAAATTCAAATAATATTTAATTTAACAAATAAATCACTTTATAAGTAAACATTATCGACAACAAAATCTCGTAAACGTTGCATAGATCCCAACATTTCAATTTATTCCGGAGTATTTTAACCCTCTGCGGGGCAAGGTAATTCGGATCATTTAAATTACACTGCCACCGGAATTTACGAACATAATTAAAATACAAGAAATTTTAAATTTTCACGTTTAAAAAAGGGCTTTATCTGCTATGTTATTAATGTAAATTTTTGCTAAAAAATTTCGGGGATGAGTTTTTGCACTTGAGAATTAAAATTAGGTGTTCCATCAGCGGGAACACTGCGACTGAAAGGGTTAAAAGATACTAACCCGCAAACAAATAATTTTATAAAACTCATTAATTCCGTTTAAGGGATCTTCCCATTATGCCCTATTTTTTTTCTATATTTAAGCTCTAGAGAGTCGTAAAGCCCATTCTTCCTTAATCTTATTATATTTATTCGCATAATTTCATCCACCTTCATACTATAGCTAAAATATATTATCCTACGTCATGGATTCAATCTTTTTACTTTCTTTTGTACTCCACAGAAGAAAGTATTCGATTCATACAAATTTTCAACTTCCAGTTTTCGATCGATTTACATGTTTTGAGATATTTAGAACACGATTGACCATTTTTAGAAAATGTCTATCTGTGTGATAGGAAAATTTTGTTCCAATTGTATCTCAGGAACTATTACACTGCAGAATTACATGTAAATTTATATGCAGTTGCACCATGACATAAAATAGTGCCTATTGCTTTTCCCTAGTAGCACACTTGTCCACAGAACATCCTAAAGAGGTCCGCAGGATTTCCCTTTTATCCATAGGACATCCTGGGGATGCTTTTCGGAGAGGATGTGCTACTGGGGTTTGGGGAAAATCGTCCAACAGATGGCGTTGACATCAGGAATTTTCTAAGTTCTTAACTTGGTTGTATAGACCAAAATTTCTTATAAAACGTACAAAATGAGAATTATTTTTAACGAATCATTATGAAATTAAAAAGAAATGTTTATAATAGTAATAATCAAGTAGAAAAAAAAATGGACACACAGGAGCAATGCTTTCCTCCTCGGGTTAAGTTCCCTACGAGAGGGCAAATTTTCTATATGGGCACCTTCTAAAGTTTTCGTCAATATCTTTAAAAGGAATAATTGAACTACTGATCTGTGATAATTTAAGTAAAAGTTATCGATTTTTTTTTTTTTAAAGTTTTAAGTAAGTTATTTGTTTTAAGTGATTTTGTAAAAGAAAATATATGAGAAAGCGTGCAAGGGCCGATTAAGAAGAGGCATGCGGGGCATGTGACCTGAGTAGAAGCGGGCCATAAAACTAGCCCTGAAAATACCATTTTGCCTTTTATGCCTAAAAATGGGAAAAAATGGTACCATATAATGCAATTTACTGCCACGTTAGTCCTATAAACAGGTATAGAATATGTGCTGATTGGTGCACAGAGCGAGAAGGAGGCGGGACCACGAAAAAGTGTGTTCCCCGGGACCTAACATGAAGTTAATCAGGGCCCATTTGCGTATGCGTATGTGCTTTTGTTTGTGTGTGCGTGTGTACATTATTATACCATTTTCTTTCTTTAACGTCCCTCTGCAATTTCTTCACCGTGAAGCAATTTGGAGCCGATATATGCTTATAAAGGTGTTTTTGCCTTCTGCCCCCCGGGGTCAGAAGATAGGGAGTTCTTGATAATAGTGGCGCTTGCGATATATCGCCAACTGAAAGATTTCATTATAGGTTTCAAATTGCATGCTTTAAATCGATGTTTCACGATGTATCGATGCATCGCCCAGTCCTACACTACAGTCAACAGCAAAAGTATCCGAGCACTAGCCAATAATCCCTGTCTAAAAAAAGTACACTTAAAACTGTTTTGTTAAGTAAATCCTTGTCGAATCATGCTCTTAGACTGATTAAGAACAAGACTCGACGAGGATTTATTTAACAAAGCAGTATTAAGTGTACTTTTTTTAGACAGGGATCATTTCTAGTGCTCGGATACTTTTGCTGCCGACTGTATATTACTCATACGAGTAACTGGTGTCAATTTGAATATCCTTCAAATGTACTCTCTTAGATGTACAGTCGGTAACAAAACTGTCCGAACATTAGCAAAAATTCCTATGTAGAAAAAGTACACTTCATACGGTTTTGGTAAATAAATCCTTGTCGAATCCTGTTCTTAGTCAGTGTAAGAGCACGATTCGATAAGGATTTATAAAACAAAACCGTATGAAGTGTACTTTTCTTACATAGGAATTTTTGCTAGTGTTCGGACACTTTTGTTACCGACTGTACTCTCTAAA
Source organism: Salticus scenicus (assembly GCA_963930645.1). NCBI lineage: Eukaryota > Metazoa > Arthropoda > Arachnida > Araneae > Salticidae > Salticus > Salticus scenicus. The sequence goes on from OZ005662.1 coordinate 219,690,256, forward strand.
AACATTCACGGTCGAAAACACCCTCCAAATTTCTGCCTCCACACTATACTGCTAGAGTCGGACTAAGTCAACACTAAGGCTGAACTACCTAAGAGCCGCCTGTGTCACCTAAGCCACCAATGTCACACCGAACACGATTTCAACATTCCTTTTATACCTTAAATAATTTACATTTTTCATTTAACCCCTTAAACAACAAACTACACTGAAACTAATTTGCTTGTTAAATCGCGCAAAGTCCGAAACTTCCATTTTAAATTCTCAACTCTTATCTGTCTTTCGTAGAGTACTTCAGTTAACAGAGTAAAACACAAAGATCCGACTCGACAACCTCGCAACTCTTACTTTGCTAGCTTCATACGAAAATTACTTCTAACCTCACAAATTTTTGTAAACAATAAATAAATAAATAAATAAATAAATAAGCATTTTTTTCTTTTTTACTTCTACGCTAGTGTGTGTAAGTAAACACAATATCGTCTGGGAGTTTTAATTGACCGAGCTCAAAGATGGTAGGTATTATAAAGCTTAACATCGTAGAAACTTCATAAAAGTGCTAAAGTGCTTGAATATAGGACGGATTATGTTTATAAGGACATAAAAAAGAATTCCTCTTCATTGTAGATTATTGAATATTTGAAGTGTGCTAACGTCATACATTATATACACTAAGCGACAAAAAAAAAGCCGCACTTGGATGTTTTCCTTTTCGCCTTCTACAACCGCCAATTTTATCGTTTAAAAAGCAAATTTTCGAACAGATTTTACTATGTTGTCCTCCACACACACTTTAGCTTTGAGTCTAGTGTTAAAAACAAAATGCAATTGTCAGGAAAATTGTAATTTTAGAATTTATTTCAAAAATGGTAAGAATAAGGCAGTTAACGATGCCACAAAAAGTATTAATTTTTAAATGAAAATCAAAAAATATTTTAATACGTGAGATGGCAAAATAATTAAATGCTAACGAAATATTGGTAAAATGAATTTTAGCCAAATATAAATTTTTTTGGCCGTTTAAACTGGGAATTTGGCTTTAGGCGGTCATGTTGCTCATCCAAGCAAGATAACCGCAAGTTAAAATGCGAATGTTTAAAAAATCGATTTGTATCATGTTCAGAACTTAAAAAAGATTTTTAAAAAGTGTATAGTATATTACTTTCTTCAAAAACAATGCAGGAACAATTAAACAAAGCGGGTTAAGGAACGGAAGATCTGCGAAAAAAGCCATTATTAAGGAAAAGAATTAGAAAAAACAGTACTTTAGTTGACAAAAATTTAAAAACATTATCAGTTAATTATTAGGCTGAACTGGTTTTCTCTGATGAATCAAGTTTTCTTTATTTCGTGTAGTTGAAAAAAGCTAGAATGAAGACGAAAATGTGACCGATGTAATGAAAATCGCACTTTTAAAGCAGTGACACATTCTCCGTACATTATGGTACGGAGGTGCATAACTTTTCAAAAACTCGGGGAAATTTTTATGCTCAAGGGATCAATTAACTCGAAATAAAACACAATCTGCATAAAAGTGGTGCCTGACCGACTATTTTGGAGGTATCTTAGACATTTCCGTAAACAGCATTTGAAGATAATAAGGCACCTTACTACACGGCGTCTGTGGTAAGTTTATTCACTTCAAATTGTCAAAATTTCTTATACATTCCCATGAGAACCTATAATTCTGTAGGTAATCATACTTTTTTTCACTTTAAGTTAAATAACACAAAGGATATAGTAGAATTTCTTCTTTACCAGACATGGAAATGGTCAAAATCGCGATCCGCTCGAAAATGTTTCGTCTATAAAAAGGCGGGGGAGAGGGAAGAGGATTCGAAATTTGCAGCCTATAACTCTGCCAGAACTAGAAAAATTTATTTGTGATATTTGGCACATTGAAATTTCTGAGATTTATATTAAAACACTGTATAAAACTATGACATTGCGCATTAATGCAGTAATTCCATATAAAGGTGGAATTAACCCAATGCAGAATACATATTTTTAACAAAAAATTGCTTAGATCTAACAAATAAATAGTTTTATTTCATATATTAAAATATAACTTGTTTATTTCATATAATAAATCATAATAGAATGCAAAGTGTATAGTTATTGCAGTATGTTCAAAAAGAAATTTTTATGCAGATTTTTAAAAAGTACTTCGTAAAGTGCAATAAAGCGAATTATTAAATCGAAAATATACATAGGTATCATTTCATACCTTTGGTATTATGCAAACAAGACAGTTTTATTTGTTTCAAACATTAATTTTAAAGTTATTACAAATAAAAAAGGTATAAGTCATTTTTTCTGCAGTGCGGTTTTTTTTTTGTCGTTTAGTGTAGACGTTCATGTACAGGAATTATAACAACTTTTTTTTTTTTTTTTTTTTTTTTTTACAAGGATACAAAGTAGAATTTTTATATATTATGGTCTGCAGACACAAACTGTTTAAAATTTATGTTGTTAATGTTAAATTATTTTAAAGAGAAAAGATTAATCCATGGATGGATGGATGGTTGGATTTACGTCACACTAGTGCTGTGCAGATGGGCAATTGGCGACGGTCTGGGACACCCCTAGAGGTGGTTCGGAGACATGCCATCTCAATTTTGATCCTCCACGGAATGGATGGCTCTGCCGCTTCAGTGACCCAAGAGGTATTATTTTTGAGGGGAACATGGAGGACATTGTGGCCACGACAGATTTACGTGCACCAGCCACCATTAGTGTACACGTCGGTCTTTGGCCAGCTCGAGTACCGAACCCGAAATCTTCTAATTACGAGGCCGGCGCTCTACCGATTGGGCTACCGCGGCCCATTAATCTATGGTAAATTTCTTTGTTAAAATATTATGTAATCCTTCAGTGAAAATATTGTGTGCATATTTTTATTGTTCTTTAGAGAGAAGCGTGAAATAATTAAAACATCAGATCTCATTATCTGAAGTGCATTAATCTATTTAAAACAGAGTTAAACTGGTCTATCATATAGAATTTTCTACAGTATAGTCATTAACAGAAAGTGCATGTTTAATCTTTATAGTATTTTAGAAGGAGGTATAAGAAAAATTGTGTAAATTATGTATACTGTAGAGACATGCGATTTCAAAGTGATGAAATACTTAAGGGCCCGCTTCACTCACCGCCGTTGGAGCTAATGTTATTCTATGGGAATTTTTTCTTTACAAATAACTTATTAACTAATACATATTTTTAAATTCTGTTTTCACTATATGAAAATTCTCAGCTGTTAAATTGACGGACCTTTTTTAAAAAATTATTTTTTTAGTTTTTTGTATTTTATTTTGAAGCTGCAAATTACGAATTTTCAATATGTGAATTTTTTTCATTTTGCAATTTCACAATAAAATATTAAAAATTAAAAAAAAAAAAAAAAAAAAAAACATTTTTAAAAGAGGTCCGTCAATTGAACAGTTGGGATTTTTTTGAATCTGAAAACAGAATTAAAAAATATGTATTAGTTAATAAATTATTTATAAAGAAATTTTCCCCATAGAATAACATTGGCTCAGGCTTCCGGCGACGGTAAGCGAAGAGAGTCGTTAAACATTCTATAATGATTTTCTTTTTTACTTATTCATTGATTTATTTTCTGATTTATATTAATTTAAAGACTGTAGATTACTAAACATTTGGAAAATCGTGTAAAGTCATTCCAGATATTTTAACTTTTTTTTTTTTTTGTTTTTTTTTGGTTTAGTGGAGATTATTGGTAGCACCCAAGCTTAAAAATTATCCATGTTAATAACATATTTCATCATGATAACTATAATTATGATAATAATAAAGTAACACTGAGAAGACTGAAAAAAAAAATCTAGCACGCAATTTATAAGAAATATTGTATCTATTATAGATTTACCAAAAAATATCATCAAAATAATATTTTTCTTTTATGCAAGAACACTTATTACATGATAACTATCATGATCTCGAAATTCCTGTCAAATATTTGCAATTCAAAACATTCCTCTGATTTATATTCACTTTCCAATTGTTATGTTTCATTAAAATGGCTTGATTTATGTCTCGTTTGTAGTGTCATGGACATTTCTGGTGGCTTTCATTTCAATTTAATCTTATTATGAATATCCATTCCAGTTACAAATCTGAAAATAATTGAATAGAAAGCTATCACGCCATGCGGTTGAGATGAGAACATGAAAATTACTTTTATTTGTCTGGACATTTTCATTTCCATAAACTCAAACAAAAGGGGGATAATTTATTCAATGTTTATATGTTTTCATTATTTTCTGATTCTTTTTCTTTGGTATATTCATAGAAAACAAATATAAAACAGTATTGGATTCGGAAAAAAATTTAATTTCTGGTTTTTGCAGGATTAACACGTTTTGAGATATTTAAAATTGATTTTACCATTTTTAGAAAATTTTTATTTGCTTATCGGTGTCTGTGACTAAAATTTTGAAGCGTATCTATACCAAAAACGTATGCGGAACATTTCATAAAAATTTATATTTAGTTGCATCTTGACATAAGACTTTTCGTGCATATTGCTCTCTATATATGGCGCTTCTACCGTGCGATTTCTATTTTTACTTTCTTCTATATTCAATAGAAGAAAGTATTGGATTATTAAAAATTTTCGACCTCGGGTTTTTGATGGATTTACACGGTTTGAGAGCTGCAGAACACGATTTGACCGTTTTTAGAAAATGTCTGTCTTTCTGTCAGTCTGTGTGTGTGTGACAAAATTTTGTGGTAAATGTATCTCAGGAACTACTGCACAGAATTTCATACAAATTAGTATGTAGTTGAACCTTGACATAAATTAGTGCTTAGCAACTTTTGGTAAAAATTGTCTTACAGATTGCATTGCCATCTTGCTTTTTCTAAATTTTAACATGGTGATATAGGACAAAATTTTGTATAAATGTGCATAAAGAGAATTATTTTTAGTAATCCTTATGAAATTTACAAGAATTATTTATAATAGAGGTAGTCAACTAGGAAAAAAAATTGTACACGCAGGAGCCTCTCCACCCCCCTGGGGGGGAGTCCCCTCTCGAGGGGAGTAAATTTTCATGATGGGTATCTTTCAAAAGTGTTAGATATTGTCCATGTTTTATTTTATTCTCTGTTAGATATTGTCCATGTTTTATTTATTTCTCTCATTTTTTATATTTTAACTCACGTGATGTATTTTTGTTATTGTAAAAAAAAAAAAAAAAAAAGATTATTGAGATGATGCTCGTGAGCGTGCATCTAGTTTCTTTTTTCTGAGTATTCAAATTTTTCAATGGAATAAAAGCAGCAAGTAGATTTTGTTGTTAGAAATTATTATTTAGTTTTTTAGAAAGCTTAGGAGTTTAAAATAACTTCTTTTGTATGCTTTAAGTTTATTTGGCGTCCGCAATTATATACATAGTAAGCTAGAGAGTTAAAATAACTTTCTTTTTGTACGCTTAAATAACATTTTGTGACGTCTACGCGACAGGACGAAGTAAAACAATGTTTCAAGCAATTAAAGGTTTTAGAAAAGCCGATCTGAAGTTTGTAGCGGAAGAGCTTGGCGAAATAATTCCTCCTGAATGTACTATTGCTACCTTGAAGGAAATTATTTTGAATAGCAACGAATATAAAAATGATCCCAATTTTGTGCAAGAAATTCTATCAACGGCTGTTGTTGAGAGGCAAGAAAAAGAAAAATTGAAAGTCGAGCAAGAAAAAGATCTTCAGCAACAAAAACTTAAACTTGAACAAGAAGAAAAATTTGAATTAGAAAAGCTTAATCAAGAATTAGAGATAAAGAAGATGGAATTAGACCAACAGTTGGAATTGGCTAGAATACAGTCACAGGCCTACATTCAAGGGGAGTCAATTTTAACTGTTAATGAAAATAATTCATCTAGAAGAAAAATTTCCTTACCCAAGTTACAATTCCGACAATTTGATGGGGATTTAAAAGAATGGCTACCATTCTGGAGTCAGTTTGAGCAGATAGATAAAGATAACGATATTCCTCCAGAAAACAAATTCCAGTACCTCATTCAAGCAACGGTCGCTGGTTCCAGAGCACGAGAAGTCGTAGACAGTTTTCCGCCAACTGGCGCCAACTATGCCAAAGTTATAGAGAGTCTAAAAGCTCGTTATGGAAGAGATGATCTTCTAGTTGAAGTGTACGTTAGAGAATTATTAAAATTAATTATAGTTGCTCATACAAAAGAAAACTTTTCTCTTACTTCATTGTACGATAAACTTGAATCATATTTAAGGGCTCTTGAAACGTTGGGTGTCACTACTGATAAATGCGCTTCTATATTATATCCTATGGCAGAATCCTGTTTTCCAGCTGAATTTTTGAAAGCTTGGAATAGAAGTAACATTGTTTCTACTAGTTCTGATGCGAAAGAACGGTTGGACAATTTGATGCAATTTCTCAAATGTGAAGTTGAAGGAGATGAAAGAATAAATTTGGCGGTAGCCGGTTTTGGTCTGGCGAAGAAAAATGATGACCGAAATTATAGAAAAAGAAGGACTTATACTGATGTTGTTAAGCCTATACCCACTGCCTCTACTTTATTAACGACTTCTTTTAAACAGGATCTAAAGAAAAATTGCGTGTTTTGTAATGGAAAGCATATGAGTTCAGACTGTTTTACGGCACGAAAGATGTGTTTTAATGAGAAGCAGAGTGTTCTAAAGGATAAGAAATGCTGTTTCCTCTGTTTGGGGTGAGGTCACACTACCAAACAGTGTAAAGCTGTCCTGAAGTGTTTTATCTGTGACAGAAAACATGCCACCGTGATGTGTCAAAGTCTTGATAAAGGCAAAACAAATGAAAGGGAAGAGAAAGAAAAGTCAAATGAAAGTGAAGTAAATATGGCAAATTTCAATAAAAATCCAAGGGTATTTCTTCAAACTCTCAAAGCAAAAGTCGTCTCTGATAATAAAGAAAAGGCTATTCGTCTAATTTTGGATACTGGTTCACAAAGATCGTATATTTTGAAGAAATTAGCAGAAGAAATGAAATATGCAACCATTAAAAAAGAAAAGGTTGTACATTCACTTTTTGGCGGAGTCTCAACCAAAGAATATGAACATAACTTTTATAAAATAAGATTAAGAGATTTGACAGGGAAATTCAGATGCAATTTTGAGGTTTTGGATCAAAATATTATATGTGAAAATGTTAAACCTGTGGGAAAAGGTTCTTGGCTGAAAGAATTGGCCGAGAAAGACATTGTTTTGACAGATGTTGGCGATGCAGATGAATCTATTCAAGTACTGATTGGAGCTGATATAATCGGTAAACTATTGACAGGTCGAAGAGAAGTGTTGTCCTCTGGGCTTGTTGCAATGGAAACACTTTTTGGCTGGACATTAATGGGAAAAGTTCCTCAAGAAAGTTCATCTAAAGAAAATTTAGCTCTATCAGTTACTTCCATGTTTGTAAAAGAAGCAGAAATTTCTGACTTAAGGAGATTAGATTTACTTGGAATAAGTGATCCAATCGAAAAGCTATCTAAGATGGAAATAGATCGTCAAGTGAAAGAACACTTTCTACATACAGTAACACGGAATAAAGACGGTCGTTATGAAATATCCTTGCCATGGGCTGAAGATAAACCACCTTTACCTGATAATTTGTGATTAGCCAAGAAAAGGTTAACCAATGTCACACAAAAACTACTTGCGAGTAATATTTATGAAAAATATGAGGAAGTACTTTTAGGATGGCTTGGCGACAAAATTATTGAAGAGGTCCCTGAATGTGAAAGGTCCTTTTATGGACACTACTTACCTCATCGACCAGTTATAAAGGAGAATAGCACTACTCCAATTCGTCCAGTGTTTGACGCATCAGCAAGAATCCAAAACCATCCATCTTTGAATCAATGTCTACACTGCGGTCCAAATCTCATTGAATTAATTCCTGACATACTTTTGCGATTTAGAGAAAATAAATTCGGTGTCTTAGCTGATATCAAGAAAGCGTTTTTGCAAATAAGCATCCGGGAAGAAGATCGGGATTTTTTACGTTTCCTCTGGTGGAGCAATCCAGAACAAAGTGAGCTTAGAATATTTCGTCATGCTAGAGTCGTTTTTGGATTCAAGAGTTCACCTTTTTTGCTAGCTTCAGTAATAGAATACCATATTAAAAATGATGAAGAATACGACCCAGAACTTAAGCAAAGATTGTTGAGAAGCTTCTATGTTGACAATGTTGTTACGAGTGTCCGTACAGAGGAAGAGTTAAAGAGATTTATTACTTGCTCTAAAAACCTAATGTCTAAAGGCGGATTCGACCTAAGAGGATGGGAACATACAGAAGAGAGAAAGGACACGGAACACGGTAAAGAAGCTGTTGTACTTGGATTACACTGGAACAGATTTTCGGACATTTTAAAGGTCAATGTATCCTGGACGAAAGATGTAAATCTGGAGAAAATAACAAAACGTACTATGTTATCAGTGGCACATAAAGTTTTTGATCCAATTGGTTTTACTTCACCAGTCATGATTTGCCCCAAGATGATGTTACAGAAAACCTGGAAAATTGGTTTAACCTGGGATGAAGAAATTACCGGGGATCTAAAAAACGAGTTTATCGGATGGTTTCGTGAATTAAATATATTGGAAGAAATTGAGATTCCGCGATACATTCAAGTCACTCCAGATAATTTAAAAAAATGTACTCTTCATACATTTTGTGATGCTAGTAATCAGGCTTATGCTGCTGTTGTATTTTTGAGAATAGAAAAAGCTGATCAAGTGAAATTATTCCTTCTGGCTGCCAAATCCCGCATCAGTCCTTTAAAGTGCCCAACTATACCTCGAATGGAGCTTTTAGCGGCTTTGATTGGTGCTAGATTATCGAAATCAGTAACAGATGCATTCAGTTGGGAAAATATGGAAAGATATTTTTGGAGTGATTCCACGACAGTTCTTGCATGGATAATCATAGAAGAGAACTGGTCAGTTTTCGTCAGGAACCGAGTTCAAGAAATCAGGAGTTTGACTGATCCTTCTTTATGGAAATATATACCCAGTGAAATGAACCCATCGGATCTACCCTCTAGAGGTTGTAAAGCCAAACAACTTGTCTCTCTCAAATGGTGGGAGGGTCCATCGTGGCTTAAGAATCCATATGAGTATAATAAACATATGAATTTCCTCTGCCAGAATATAAATGAAGAAGACGTTGAAAAAGAAAAGTTAAAATCAACAAAATTACTGATAAATGTAGATGAAAATTCACAGAATACTTGGTACTATCAATATTTTTCATGTTATGAGAAAATCGTGCGCCTTGTTGGATGGATTTTCCGTTTTAAACATAATACTTGTAATCCAAAGGATAAAGTGAAAGGAGAATTGACAAGTCAGGAATTTCACAAAGCAGAAATGAAAATAGCTTGGATGATTCAGAAGGAAGCTTTTTCCTCTAAAGATTATGAGAAATTGAAAACTCTTGAGACTTTCAAAGATGAGGAAGATATAATCCGCGTGAAAACTAAAATTTTGTATAGACAAGACAAGAAGGATTTTCTCACACCTATCGTTCTACCATCTAACCATGAAGTTGTTAAACGACTAATTTCATATTTTCATCGGAAAAATTGTCACGCAGGTCCTCAGATTCTTTTAAATTTGATTAGAGAAAAATATTGGATTTTGAATGGAAGAAGAACTGTGTCATCTGTTTTATTTAAATGTACTACTTGTAAAAGATTCAACTCTAAGAACGTGGAATCTTCGCCTATTTCTCTACCAGAAAATCGAGTAAAAGATGCAGCTGTGTTTCAGGTCATTGGTATTGATATGGCTGGTCCTTTGTTTCTGAAAGACAATCAAAAGAGTTGGATTATCTTGTTCACATGTGCTATCTATCGGGCAGTACATTTTGAACTTGTTACATCAGCATCTACCGAGGTTTTTTTGATGGCTTTAAGAAGATTTATATCTCGTAGAGGAAGATGTTCCATTATATATTGCGATAATGGCTCTAATTTTGTTGGTGCAGCCAACTATTTGAAATGACTGAACTGGAATCATATACAAAAGGATGCAGCAACCAATTCAATTGAATGGAAATTCAATCCGCCAACTGCGGCGTGGTGGGGCGGATGGTGGGAGGGGCTCATCAGACTGATGAAAGATCTATTAAAAAGAGTCCTTGGGCGAGCGTGCTTGAATTATGAAGAAATTATTACTGTATTGGCTGATTGCGAAAGCATTATCAATTCTCGACCTTTGACTTACATGTCAGAGCAAGAATCTATTAAGCCAATTTCTCCTGCCATGTTTTTGAAAGATATTCATGAATATATTGTACCAGACATTGATGCAGTCGAGGGAAACTCTTTCAAACGAAGGCTTAAATATAGACAAGCACTGCAGAAAAGTTTAAGAAATCGATTTAGATCAGAGTATTTGGGTTTACTTATTCAGCGACCGAATGTGAGAAGAAGCCAACAGACAGTTTCTGTAGGAGACATTGTATTGGTGGGAGCGGACAATAAAAAAAGGATGCACTGGCCATTAGGACGCATCATAGAGCTTATTCATGGCAAAGATGGAAAAGTGCGCCTCGTAAAGTTACAAACATCTCATTCAGAGATACTTCGACCAATACAAAGAATCTATCCTCTAGAAGTATCATCTAGTAACGGTGCTGAAAATACGTTTCCTAATCCAGCTGTGAAGGAAGCACAAATTGAAAAGCTTTTGGAGGATAAGTCCTGCAGGGAAATTAGAAAGACTAGATCTGGAAGACTAATTAAAATGCCAGATAGACTGATTTTGTGAAGTTTATGAAATCTTCTAGAGATGTCAAAATATAGAGTTTTGATTATAAGATATAATCAAAAGGTGGGAGGATGTTAGATATTGTCCATGTTTTATTTTATTCTCTGTTAGATATTGTCCATGTTTTATTTATTTCTCTCATTTTTTATATTTTAACTCACGTGATGTATTTTTGTTATTGTAAAAAAAAAAAAAAAAGATTATTGAGATGATGCTCGTGAGCGTGCATCTAGTTTCTTTTTTCTGAGTATTCAAATTTTTCAATGGAATAAAAGCAGCAAGTAGATTTTGTTGTTAGAAATTATTATTTAGTTTTTTAGAAAGCTTAGGAGTTTAAAATAACTTCTTTTGTATGCTTTAAGTTTATTTGGCGTCCGCAATTATATATATAGTAAGCTAGAGAGTTAAAATAACTTTCTTTTTGTACGCTTAAATAACAAAAAGAGCTCGCCAAAACCTTTAAAACGAATGGTTGAACCATCGATCTGCGATAATTTAAAATAAAGTTATCGAATTTTTTTCATTTTTAACAACAAAATAATAAATAATAATAATAATATTTTTTTTTTTTTTTTTTTTTTTTTTTTATGTAATATTGACAATAAAATTGACTTTTTTTTTTATATTTAGTGTTATACTACTTCTCTAATATGAAAATCGTCTTCATTATCATGGATGATAATTTTTTTAAATAATAAATTTAATAAATTATTTTTAATGAGTGAATTTGTATAAGAAAATGTAGAAGAAAGTCATGTGGTGGCTGCAACATACTAGTTTTTTTTTCTCGAGAACTATATGTCAGCTTTATGTGTATAATTACATAAGACTATGAATGTATGTCTATATAGACTATGTATGAGAGAAGACCATTATGAAAAGGTACGCTGAATCAGTTTAGGTGCATGTTGACTAGAAAATGCCACAACACCACCAAGATGAAGAAACTGTCCATGCAACAATAAGATGCAGAAATTATGATTTTTAGCTTAATTCTCTGGTGAACATATCACCTGGCATATCTTTGTCCGAGTACATAATGATCCAGATCGCGAGTGTTCGCCCAGCGCACAGATTATTATACAGATAGGACACTCCCGTATATTTTTCGGTAACCAAAATTTGACTGCAACGACCCTATTGTCAACGGTTGTAAGTTTCTCGAACTCTCCATCTTACGCAATCGCTCGTCTCATTTTTATTGTATCTATATATATCGTAATATTAGTGCAACGTTAAGCCCAACATCCAACCAACTAACCATTGTATTGATGTTTACGTTTGGCAACTTTGTTATTGTTTACGAACTTGATTGTCGAAAGCAATTTATTTTAAGAAGCAAGTACTAAATATTAAGAAAATAAACTTTGAAAATATACATAAAATAAAAACATTTTTTCATTTTAAAGCATTTTGTATTATCAAAACAAAGCAACGTTAAATACTTAATGATTTCATACTGCTATTTCAGAATTACAGTTTGTAATTTTAATTTGTACTTGAATATGAATATGTTTGACAAAGCACATTTTTAAACATTACAAAAATTAATTTTTATTTCTCAGAAGAATAGCTGTGAATGTTTTGAGGATAATTTTGTGAATTCAAAAACAATAGAAAGTGAAGAAAATGGAAACTTCCCATACTAACTTGCTACTAACTACTCGCGAAATAGAAAAACAATTTTCGATCAAAGATACTATTCATGTAGACTTAACACATGTAGTTCCCCTCTGTTGACACTAGTGGTGCTACTATATTTCCGGTTCGTGTTTTAGCTTCACTCTCCTATCTGTATGATAATCTTTGGCCCAGCGTGCCTCACAGATCTTTCGATATATTTTGTGCGGTTGTTCATAACGCGGTCGTATGCTTTTAACATGTTCTTGGCTGGCAAGAAATGTATACACACTGTTAAAAATTTCAACAGAAAACTACTAGTAATCATTCATCTTAAGTTTTATGAAAATTACACGGAAATATAAACGAAGATGTTAAAAAAAATTATTTTATATATGCGTTTTAATGACTAATATTAATTTAATTATTGCATTTTAATTTGTATTGAGGAATTAAATTTTTAAAATAAACAAAAATGCAGAATAAAGATGGCGAATCTCGGCTATTTACTTTTAACTATAAATTTACAGAGACTCTGGATAAACAGTTTTAGTAAATTTACAGAATTTTTTTTTTTTTTTTACAGTGGAGAGCACACAGCTGCGTAAGTAAATAAAAATTTTGTTAAACTTTCTTTTCTAATCTTACATTTGCTTCTCTATAATGTCTTCTATTTTTGAAGTTAATACTATGCAATTTTGCATAAACGTCTGTCGCATTAATTACATTACAAATATTTAAAATTTATTAGTGTCCGTTCAATAAAACAGGATGACATTCTTCTCTCTAAAACAATTAGTTTAATTTTCATAACTCTATTGTTACAAAATTGTAAATAATTGTGTTTATTTTTGTATAAATTCTTTCAAAGAGGCTTAGTAAGTTGATAAAGTGCTAATTTTGTGCATTTCTAGTCGTTTTAGCGTTGAAATAGCCTTATTTTCCCTTCAAAACGCATTAAAAAGCCCCAGTAAGGCAGATAATGGATTTGGCGCCAAATTTGGCAACTTTTTCCCACCTTGGCGATATTTTGGCGACCTTGGCGAGAAAATCCTTTTTAGGGATATACCAAATATGGAAGCTCTAATCCCATTGGATGATGAGATACGGAAATTTCTGGAACTTTCCACACTTTTCTACAGGGGTATATAAGGGCTGTTTTTTTCGCGAAAGGAGTCAGTTCAGTTCTCATCCAGCTTTTCGCTAATGCTTGCATTGCTTTGAGCCTCTTTGAAAGAGACTTGCTTTATGTGTTATTGCTATACAGTTTGTACTGTGGCTTTGCTATTGACAGCTGTTGTTTAAGCTGTGTTTACTGGTTGAATTGAAGCTGATACTTGGTTTATAGACCTGCATTTTTCTGGAACTTTCTGTGAATAAATTATTGAATTTTTGTAAGTTTCGCCTTTCATTCTCGGACTACTCACGAACCCCCAAGTACGCAACACTGTATTTTACTTTCAGTAAATGTAATTACAAATTTCACGTTTTATCTTTTTCAACCTTTTACAAATAATAAATAATATATTAATTTTCTAATTTGCATATGACTATGTAGATCTTGATTTTGGTTATTTTGTAAAAATTTTCTTTTTACTTCCAATGCATTTTTTTTTTTTTTTTTTTTTTTTTTTTTTTTACTTTTACGTTGATTATAATACTTCATCATAAAATTCTTTTTTCTCGTCTATACAGGAATATATTTGGTTTTATTTTGATTTTAACAGGAGCTCATACAGCAACTAAAATCAAAGGTTTACCTTTACATTGTGTAACAGTCTCAAATATAAAATTTCAGCTTCCAACAGCTAACAGTTTTTAAGTTATGCTATAAACACAGATATTCATACGAACATGGATACAGAATTCACAAATTTTAAGGTTCTCTAGCTAATATTTTTGGAGTTATGTAACGCACAAACAAACATTTGTACGTATAGTCGATACAACGAAACTGCTGAAAACGGATTCAGAGATGAGGAAAAGGCATATTTCCATTAAAAAATTTAAAATAAAATGCTACTATATATAGCTTATTTACTGTGTATATTCTCTTAAAATAAATGAGTTAATTTAAGTAAGAGTTATTATTATTATTATTATTGTTTTAATTGACTTGAATTAAAAATGCAATTCTTTGTGCTAATTAGTAGATTTTAATTTAAAAGAACTTAGTTATCTATATGTGCCGATACTTGAGTTATTTCTGCTCATTCAACCACTTGCAAGTGGCAACATCGCTCATCCTGCAACTCATTTCTTCAATAGCACGCAAGTACAACCAACACCTCCTGTACATCATCATCACTTTCTCTGATACAGGTTGGATCGTGGGGATTGGATGTAATCGGCCGATCTTCCGTGACGTAGAGCTCAGCTCGGAGGCATTATTACAGGTGGTGTTGGTACAACGGGCAACTCTCTTGTAAAGTGATCCAGTTTATTAAAATCATTTGTATTAAAATAATCATTAAAATAAATAAATTGCTCAAAAACAATCAATAACCTAAGTTTGAGTGCATTATGTTAACTCATTCTATTTAGTGAATTTAACACGTTGATTGCCAAGCTGAAAATTGGAATTTCGTACAAACAGAAAAAAATAAAAATAAAAATCATTTTCCTAGTGGCCAATATAAATATTACGCGTCGTTTCGCTGCCGTCACTATACTATACTGCTTAGAAACTTGGTGGCGACGTCCACGCGATCGGCCGTTTGATGAAAACTCGTATCACGCGATATCGCGTGATTGGTAATTAATGTACTAACTCAAGGTAATAGGGTTCGGTTTTTTTAGACAAATGATGAAAATTTACTCATGTCGAGTTATTTTCTGGATTTCATTTTAGGAGAGTAACTGAAAACTCTTTTCCTCTTTCTCAAATATAATTTTAAATGTAATCATTTAAGTTTATACGTTTGAAATTTATCTTAAGATATACATAACCTAATAAATAAATGAATATTCATAGTGTTACTTTACCACTAATGCAGGCAATGCAGAATGAATTATTTCAGATAAATACTTCAAAGCTAATTAAAGAGAAGGTTCAGTTGGTTTGGGTTCATCGGAAATTTCAAATATGTTATAAGATTATAATTCCCTTCTGATTAAGTTAGATATTTGCAATCAATTTAATCACATGAATAAAAAGGGTAAAAGATCATAATTTTCAATTGATACAAATAGAGAAACTGTGGAATTGTTAATATTGAAATAATAATAATAAGCATGGACAATCAGTTTTCAAGTTTAAAATATGTGAACTAGATTCCAAACTTCATTGTATCAAAAGAAAATACATTGTATTTATTATTTATTTTTATATTTATATCTTAATTATTAGAAATATTCCTTATTGAAATTTATTTAAAGATTAAAATATCTTTTTACATTTTAATTGCACTAATCGAGACAATTATAATATACTATATTAAAATAAATAATTAAAATATTAAAGTAAACACAACATAAATTTATACGTTTCGAGCCTTATTTTAAGCTCCTCATCAGTAAAAATATCATAAAAGTAAACGTTGAGAGGAACGGGTAGATTTTTTCTACAAAAGCACAGCGTATTCGTCAGGGACTAAAGCCGCTATCACATGAAGTTCCGTATAAACGGCATTAGCATATAGTAACTAATAAAAAAGTTTTTAATGCGGTAAACCGGTGAAAAGCTACCGTTTGATGAATTGCCGCACGTTTATTCTTCAATCACGCATTTTCGACTGTTAAAATCACATACGCTAGTCTTTAGAATGAAGTCCTCCAATCAGAGAATCGCGATTCCAGAGTATCACCTATCCTCATTCGTTTCAAACCTCCGAAAGGGGAATTTTCGCCAAATGTTGCGCTCGTTGTTTACATTTGTGGATTTCGTTTATGCTGAAAAATAACCCTTGACTGAGCACTAGAAATTTTTTGGTAGGTTGGAGATTCAATATATTATACTTCAGAATATATGTTCTTTCGTGTGATAGCAACTTAAGCATGTTTCATTAAGAGATGAAGAATATAGTATTGAATACCAGTCCGCCCTCAAGGAAAACGCTGTTCTTTTGTAGAAGAAATCTATCTGTTCATTTAAACGTTTACTTTTATGATGTTTTTACTGTTGAGGATCCTAAAATAAGGCTCTAAACGTATAATAGTACAATGTAAAAAATAAAATAAATAAATAAATAAAAATGTAAAATTACAACGAATATCCCTCATCTTGTAATGTGATAAAATCAAACACTCGAGTTGTAAAAAATTTTCAAGCAGTTCTCAATGTTGTAACTTTGACTGATTTGAAAAACCGTATAAAGTTTCATGTGCGGAGGATCACTTGCGACCAGCTGTTAAACACACTGTTCATCGGCTTCAGATTTTACAACTTAATGATGGGGCCCACATTGAACAATATGATCTCCATCGATAAACAATCTGCAACTGTAATAAATAACAATAAAATCTCTAATAAATAAAGTTGTTTGTATTAAAATTTGTAGCTTGTTTGTATTTTGATGTACGTCCCCCTCAGAGCGAAAATTAAAAAAAAAATTTTTTGCAATACCTTTGAGCGCATCCTTTGAAATGTGTATATAGGAATTTTTGACTCAATCTGCACTTCAGTTACTGCTACAAAGTACTCTGAATATGCCAAGTTTAATTATGGCCACCCTGTAATATATATTGTATATACAGAGAGAGAGAGAAACATGCAAGTGGAATTGATTAGATTCTGTGGATTTTACGTACACGAGAGTTAAGGGGTTAAAGGTTATCACAGGAAATCGGTCAATAACCACTCGTAGACATCTTCGGAAGAAAACTATGAATACATGGCGATCGCGAAAGTCCATTTAAAGTCCAAAAGCTCAAAAGAATTTATGGTAGATAAGTAGGTAAGTTGGGTTTAACATCGCACTAGTTTTGAGCTAAGGGTAATTGGCGACGGTCTGGGACGCACTCCTAAGGGCGGTCCGGAAATAACTGATTGCCCTCACAATTCCCACAACTGTGATTGATATCACAATTTTGATTCGCCACGGAGAGGATGACTCCTCCTCTTCGGTGACCCCCCCCCAGAGGTATAATCTAAATTAAGTTAAAAATTTCCTAATAAATATACTTCCTATCAACCCTTTTATCTCGTTAAGGTTGCATTTCCGTCCTTGCATTGCTATGAGATTTCGAATCATCTTTGTTACCCACACATCTACTATAAGTTTGGTAGCGAATCACCCTGTGTAGCTAAATACAGTACATACACATGATTAGGTACGTACGTTTTTGAGTACGTACTCATGCGAACATACTTAGTACCATACTGCTACAATGGAAATAGTCAAAATGCATTTGTAGGTCGTCGAAATGTCAGTTAAAAAAATAAATAAATGAAAAAAAAGTAGTTATAATAATAATTAAAATAATTTCTTTTGGGGACACAGGAAATTAATAAAACAATTTTTCTTTTCCTTAAAAAAAAAAAAAAAAAAAAAAAAAAACAATCTAATTTCCAATTTCTGGATTTGAATTTCGGTATTTGAAATAGTGCAGAAATTACTATATCTCACGCTTCGCGTAGACAGTAGTAAATGACGTTATTGGGTGCTGCTACTTCGCTGTGCATAAAACACAAAATGCATGAAATTTGAATGCGCAACAATTAGTATCTGAATTATAAATATAAACATCGTAACATGACATATTTTTACTTTCTTCTATATTCAATAGAAGAAAGTAATGGATTCGTAAAATTTTCGACTTCCAGTTTTCGACGGATTTACACGTTTTGAGATGTCTAGAACACGATTTTACCACTTTTAGAAAATGTCTGTCTGTCCGTCTGTTTGTCTGTCTCTGTGTGCGTGTGTGACAAAAATTTTGTGGGGTCTGTATCTCCGGAACTACTACTCAGAATTGTATATAAATTTATATTTAGATGCACCTTGACCTAAATTAGTGCCTATCAACTTTTAGGGTTAACCGCTCAACATGTGGCATTGCTATACAGCGATATCCGCAATTTAAAGGGAGGCTATATCTCAGGTTCTATAGCGTATAATCAAACAAAGCTTGATATGTAGGAAGGTCATTATGAGAGATTAAACTGATTAAATTTTAATGATTATCGGACAACAGGTGACGCTGATATAAAGCGATTTCCGCAATTTAAGGGAATGGTATATCTCAAGAACTACTGAAGAGAATTGCATATAAATTAATACGTAAATGCATCTTGAGATAAATTGGTACCTATCAACTTTTGGTGTCAACCGCTGAACAGGTGACGCTGCTACACAGCAATTTCTGCAATTTAAGGAAAGGCTATATCTCATGTTCTATTGCGTATAATAAAACAAAACCTGATATGTGAGAAGGCCATTATGAAAAATGATGTTAATTCAAGTTGGATGCTTATAGGCCAATAGATGGCTCTGTTATACTGGAAATTCCCTCGATAACGGGAAGGCTATATCTCAACTGGTATGACATGTAACTGTACGTACCTTAATATGTGAAATAACCATTATGAAAACGCATTTTTTAAGATGTTATTTATAGACAATAAAACTGTCTTTCTTTGGATATTTAGTGTCAGTTTTCTCTAAAATGAAAATCATTATTTGCATTCACCATGTTATATGATTTTGATAAATAATAGTTTTAATAAATTATTTGCCCTTAGTGAATTTGTATAGGAAAATATGGAAGAAAGTGGTGGCCACAACATACTAGTTTAATATATTATTATATAAATTAAATTTGACTTATCCTTTCGTTTATATGTATTTTTTATATATGCATGGAAATATAATAGTAATTATTCTATTGAAAAATCTTCAAAATTGTATGATTATAAAAAATAAAAATTTTAATATTTAAAAATAATATTTATACAATAAAACAATTTAAATAATATTTAAACAATATTTAAATAAATAAATAATAATAAAAAGGTGCTTCTTGATACTATTTTTTTTCCACTCTGTATTGTTGTCTTGCTCCAGTATTGTTGTCTTGTTCGAAAGGCACTTAAAGCTGGTATAGGGAAGTGCAGGGTTCAAACACAGATTATGCATACCCGTCTTGACGTTCTGATTTTTTTCGTAATCCTTTCCAAAACTTGCATAAATATGAGGTAGGGGAAATCAGTTTCCATATTTATTATCCCAGTATTTGAAATCGATTTTTAAAAATATCATCTATGTTTTATGTATCTCAAAATAAGCATAACCTAATGAATAAATGAATTTGCATAGTGTTACTTTAACACTAATGCAGGATATATAAAGTGAATTATTTCAGATAAATGCTTCAAAGCTGATTAAAGAGAGGATACAGTTTGATTTGGCTTGATCGAAATTTTGAAATGTGCTTTAGCGATAAGAATCCCCTGCTGATTAAGTAAGTTATTCGCAATAAAATCCTTTTAATCGTTTAAATAAAGAGGGTAGAATACAGATAAATTTAAATTAATACACAGCAGAAAATCTGGAAATTATTTTAACTCAGTAATAAGCAATAAAAATGCTGCTAAAAAAAGAATTGTTCTATAGATCGAATTAGTAATGATAAATTTTTCTTCATTTTTATAAATTATAGTAAATGTAATTATTACTTTTACTTTTACTTTTTACTTTTATTTTTATTTTATTTTATTTTTTTACTTTTACGGGACATAAAAGAATATACCTTTTTTCTAGTTTAAATTGTAGTAACCAAATAGGCTTTTTATACCGTTGTATGATATATTGGTTCCTCAGTGATGTGAGCAGGTCTGTCAAATATTTAAATGGTGGTGCATGAAAATTTTTGACTAGTGGTGCATGACCGGACGACTCGGAAACCTCTGGTTGTAACGACTCGGTGCCCTTTGAGGCACTAGAGTCCGGGGAAACAGGGTCAGTCCAGGTGTCCAGAGTAGAGCCTGTTGTGCGGCAGTTAAGCTACTGGTTTAGCTAAAAAGGTAAGCGTCTGCAGATCCTCCTAGTTGACACGAATGTGCGAATCGGCTTGTGTGGTGAACGGCGTTGGGAGTGTGGCACTTTGGATGGCCTTGTGTCGTCCTCAGAAGGTATACGTGCCCTTCTGGCCTCCAAACCGAGGCTCACCCAGGATCGAGTGCCCGCGTCCCGATATTTAACAGGATTTAACAAGGAGGAGGTGCCGCTCACCGCTCTAAGAGTGGTGTCGAGCGCTTCTAGCTATGCTAGGCCCCTACTCCGGAACGTTTATTTAAAAACAAAAGAAAAGAAAAGAAAAAAAAAAAAAAAAAAAAAAAAGGAAAAAAATTACAAGGTTCGCTAGAACAATATTCCCGCGCGACATAGGGCGAAATATTACAAATATGTATTAATTATTAACAAACTTAAAAATAAAAATAAATAAAAATTAAATACACTAAAGTAAGATTCCCCAGTACAGAGTACTCACGCGACAGGGGGCGAAATAAAATAAATCTTGAAAACTCAAAAGCACAATGAGCTAGAATTGAACAGGAAGGAGGGAGAATTGTTTACAAGTAAATCAGTTCGCCAGAACAAGGTTCTCACGCGACATAGGGCGAAGTTGGTTGTTTTACGACATTTACAAACACATGAGGAAAGAATAGATATCTTAGGGCTAGTGGGTAAGTGAAAAGGATTATTTAACTTATGAGATTATTAAATACTTTTAATTTATTTAACTGTTTAGGAATTAGATAATTTTAAATGACTTAAGAAGAATTTAATTTGTTCTATTTGAAATATCTAAGAGTAATTCAAAAATTCATTTTAGTTTTATGGCAAGTGAAGGTCTTATTAAAATATTTGTCAGCCAGTTGGCTGGTCTATTATTCGGATTTCTTAAGTGATAGGTTATTGTAAGCGGACAATGGAAATAGTAATGAAAGGAAGAAGACTAACTCAGGTTGGTCCGTTGGTGACAACAAGGGCCTTGTAATCCTGATTGCCGGCCTTGCCTGGATCAGCACTTGCTGTCGTGCGGCAGGTATATTGCTGTCGTAAAAGCGTTGGCGATTTCAATTCTTCGGATCGTATGGGCTCCCTAGAGAGTGTGGGCCGGTTGGTGGTGCGGCGCATGCGCCGATTCCATATCTTAATTATAATAGAGGAAGGGGGGGGGATATAGAATAGTTGGGTAAAATGGAATACTGTTATATCGCATCTATATGGTGCTACACTCTATTGGAAGCACGTCAAACTTCTTCACTGTGCCTCAAATATGAACGGTAGTTCGCCTTGTGTCAATAATAAGGGCAAATTTTGTGTCAATCTGTCTATTGATGCAATTTTTTTTTTTTTTTTTTTTTTTTTAATCAAGATTCAGACTTTTTGAGGGGTAAGTATTACGAATTCTGTAATCCATTTTTAAAGCAGTAAAATAAGTGAAAACTTCGTGTCATTTCCGGTAGGGAAGTTGAGTTAACAGCCCATGAAATTATTTCGACTATACTCTATTTCCTTTACGCAGTTGCTTCAAGGCCACGCTCAGATGAACTGTGATTTCACTTTCCCCTTCCGTTGCTAGGTTACTGAAGAAACAACGATATTTCACTGGATGGAATTGAGCACATGATCTCCCTCACGTGATCTCCCTCTCTGAATTCCGTGGCCTTGAAGTGCCTCTGATGAGGAAATTGACTATAACAAGTGGTTGATGTTATTCTACAAGATAGCGATTCGGATAATATGGAATACCAACTACTCCATATTATTTGCGTTTTTTGTAAAACTTAAATGTTGATATATTTTTTTATATACTGTTTATTTTCAATAATGATTTCAAAATAAAATGTTTGTAATTCAATTATTCATAATTTTCTGTAACTATACTACTCTATTCCGTATTTTCCTAGGAAATGAATATTTCCCTTCATAATTACTCCATATTACCAACTTAGTCAATATTACCAAAAAATAGTTTCTTTTCTATACTAAAACTTTTGCACGTAAACTCTATCCTTTGTAATATAAAACCATCAAAACATATTAGCAGCATTCGAAAGTTTAAAACATTCGAGTCCGCAATCATACTTCAGTTTATTATGGTGATTTCAAACAGAAATGGTTTTCCATAGTCACCTAATCCCCTCTATATATTTTTAAATAGTATTACAATTGATTTTATTTAAACCTGAAATATTTTTAGAAAGTCTGGTACTGTAATATATATGCTATAAAAAGTTTAATTTCAATTGGTGTTTTCAATATTGATTTACATTAAGAAGTAAAATCTGGAGTGATTCCACTCGACTTTCCGAACATTGAGTAATTAACAGTTTTGTAGATAAAGTAAAGAAAGAGGAGTTGTTAAACAAACAAAAGAGAGAAAACCATAATAGAGTGTTTGAGTATTTTTCTCTATATGTTACACGATGTTTTATTTAACGCTACTGAAGTTTGAGCCCATAGATCATAATGATAAAGAATTTTTCGTTGTGTCCCTGTGAAAACCTATAAATGCCAGATTCACCAAAATGCTTATAGTTAGTGCAACAGTGATTTATAATATTCATATAAATTTTCAGCTCAATTGAACAAAGCGTTTAGATATGCTATCGCACATTTAAAAATTTGGTCGCATAGGCCATAATGATAAAGAATTTTTCTTTGTGTCCCTGTAAAAAAACTGTAAGTGCTAAATTCACCAAAATCTATACTGTTGGTGCAACTGTGACCTGTGACATGTGTACAAATTTTTTGCTTAATTGAATAAGGCGTTTAGACGCTATCGTTCTTTTAAAAATTTGGCCCCATAGGCCATAATGATAAAGAATTTTTCTTTGTGTCCCTGTAAAAAAAACTATAAGTGCTAGATTCACCAAAATCAATAGGGTTCGTACTACGGTGACTTGCAACATGCGTACCAACATACAGCTCGTTCGAGCAAAGTGCTTAGACGCTAGCGTGTCCACCCACACACATACACACACACATACCATCGTAAAAATAGTGAAAACGGACTCAGGGGACCTCGAAACGTATAGAAACATCAAAATCTCAAATTCGGATTTTTGACATGATTACAATACTTTCCTCACTATAGTGTTCGGAAAGTAATAAAAATATATATAAGCATTGAAACATAATTCGATTGAAATCGGTCAAAACCTCGGCAAGGGTCCTTACTGTTTTTGGCAGCGTCTACTCAGTTGCAGTGTTCTGCAGTGTCAAAGCCCACTGTCTGTGAAGCGTCTTATCCGGATGCAGTACGTTCACACAAGAAAAGCAAATTCGCGCACGAAATGTAATTTTTGTCATACATTGATCGAAATGAATAACGTCAGAATAGCCGATTACGTATGCAAAAGAATCGATAAAATAAATTGCCAAAACTTAATCATATTGCACTTCCGTATTATTCGGAATTTCAATACAGCTTTTATTCAGATTTGGTTGTTGAATTTATGATTAAAGCTTGCACATATTTCAAAGCACTAAAATCAAAGAATGAAGTGGCCAAATATTTAGCACTTCGAGGTCAAGAAATGCCAATGCGCATTAACAGCTGACAACAACGAATTAATTCGAGTGCTATATACTTAACTAGTGGATCTGCAGATCAGGAGCCTCAACGTCCTATTTGCATCAGACATTTTTCAATAGGTCATTTTTATATATTTCTTATTATATAATAGTATATATTGATTCGATCGACTTATTACCATAATCAGATACATTCCCCCCCCCCGCTGTATCTCTCTTTCTATACCTATTTGTATATCATATAAAGTGTTACGGAATTGTAAATAATTGCATTTATTTTTGTATAAATTTTTTCAAAGAGGCTTAGTAAGTCGATAAAATGCTAATTTTGTGCATTTCTAGTCGTTCTAGCGTTAAAATAGCCTAATTTTCCTTTAAAAACGAATTGAAAAGCTCCAATAAGGGAAGAAATGGATTTGGCGCCAAATTTGGCGACTGTTTCCCTCCTTGGCGATTTTTTTGGCGACCTTGGCGAGAAAGTCCTTATTAGGGATATACCAAATATGGAAGCTCTAATCTCATTGGTTGATGAGATACGATAATTTTCCAGAACAGTCTGTGTTCGATAGAATAGTATAAAAGTATCATTTTTTTAGCCAAGGCTTCCAATCTCAGATCTGTGTCGGTTTCGTCAAATGCTTGCTTTGCTTTGAGCCTCTTTGAATGAGACTTGCTTTATGTGTTATTGCTAAACAGTTTGTACTGTTGTTTTGCTGTTAACGGCTGTTGTTTAAGCTATGTTTACTGGTTGAATTGAAGCTGATACTTGGTTTATAGACCTGTATTCTTCTGGAACTTTCTGTGAATAAATCACTGAATTTTTGCAAGTTTCGCCTTTCATTCTCGGACAACTTACAAACCCCCAAGTACGCAACAATATGCATTCTTATTAAACGACGGTCTTGTATTATTTCCCGGAAATTCATAAATACCGAATTTCACAAAAAAAAAAAAAAAAAATGACATAGCATATCGGAAATATTTTGCGTAACCTTTAAACTAATTATCAATTCTATGCCCACAATTTTCAACATGAAAACAGGCTTTTAAAATTCTAATAAAATTTCATTATATTTGATGGGGTGTAACCATGTTAAAATACACTTTTAAGAAATACCGACTATACACCATAAAAGTACGAAATTCCTTTATGTATCCCGGAAAAGTAGCCACAGTCATTATAAACGCCAATAATAAGAATAAATCTAATTAATTATAACTCATTAATCTTTCAAATTTATTTGACATCATTTGGATGATTACAGTACATACTCGGAATTATTTTGTGTGGTCCCATAAATTATTTAGTCTATACATAACCGTTTTTTAGAGTAAACATGATTTTAAGCATCTTTATAATGTATGTTAACTTTATTAAGTTCAATTCAGCATAAACGCATTAAAGTGCGCGCTTAAATAAAAAATTCGTCCATAGGCTCTAATGTTACGAAATTCTTTCGTGTGTCTTTGTAAACGAACCATAAACATTGTATACACCAGTTAAAACTATTCAGCTTATTTTGCGTTTAAAATTAATAATTGTTCTAAATTTAACATCGTTTGGATGACTAAGTGACATTGTCAGAACACTTTTGTAAGGTCCTGTACATTAATTAGAAAGCTTAAGAGCACATATTTTCTTCAAGCAACATAAGTTTAAGCATCTTACTCACGTACTCTAGTTTCATTTTCTTCATTGCAAAGTAATGATATTAAAATGCGTTTAAACGAAATTCACCCCATACGCCGTAATGTTAAGAATTTTGGCGTGTCCCTGTACACAGTTTATAAAAAATATAGCAATGAAAATTATACAACTACTTATATGGAAAGCTGGAATGTGTGCGCCAATTTGCAAGTCAATCGAAGGATTTTTGCGGTCGCTATTGCGGTACATACAAATTCTTCCCATAGGCCGTAAGGATAAGAAAAATTTTGGCGTGTCTCTGTACACGAACAACAAAGGCAATACACACATAACACTATACAGCTAATTCCGTTGGGCTCGTGAATATGTGTACCAAATTGCAAGTCTATAGCGTTATTTTTGGGGCTGCTATCGCGGTACATACAAATTCTTCCCATAGGCCGTAATGATAAAAAAAACTTTGGCGTGTCCCTGTACACGAACTACAAATGGAATGCACACCCAAAACTATACAGCTAATTTCGTGGGGATCATGAACATGTGTACAAAGTTTCAAGTCAATAGCGTGGTTTTTACGGCCGCTATCGCACGACAGACAGACAGACAGACGGACGGACCGACGGAACCCAAAATCCTTTTGAGTCTCAACAGAGGGCCTCTACTGACGTTTCGGCAAAAATTGAAGTCAATAGCTTGATTTTTGCGGCGGCTGTCGCAGTACATACAGATTCTTACCATAGGCCGTAATGAGAGAAAATCTTTGTCATGTCCCTGTACACGAACTACAAATGGAATACACACCTAAAACTATACAGCTGATTCCGTTGGGCTGATGAACATGTGTACCAAAATGCAAGTCGAAAGCGTGATTTTTGTGGCTGCTATCGCGGTACATACAATTTCCTCCCATAGGCCGTAATGATAAGAAAAACTTTGCCGTGTCCCTGTACACGAATTACAAATGGAATACACACCCAAAACTATACAGCTGATTTCGTGGGGCACATGAACACGTGTACCAAATTGCAAGTCAATAGTATGATTTTTGTGGCCGCTATCGCGATACATACAAATTCCTCCCATAGGCCGTAATGATAAGAAAAACTTTGGCGTGTCCTTGTATACGAACTACAAATGGAGTACATACCAAAAACTATACAGCTGATTTCGTGGGGCTCATGAACACGTGTACCAAATTTCAAGTCAATAGCGCTATTTTTGCGGCCGCTATCGCGCGACAAACAGACAGACAGACAGACACAGCCCAAAACCGTTTTGAGTCTCAACAGAGAACCTCCACTGACGTTTCGGCAATAATTTTAAAGCTTATATGTGAATTATACCAACATTAAAGATTCAGTGGTATCAATAAAAGTTTTAATATTGTAACAACATCATTTGAATGTAGGTGGCGCCACGAGTCATGATAATATTGTGTCCTCAAAGATCAAGAACGCCCGCAAATCGCTCTAGCATTGTTTGATGTATAGCGAATGCACATACAAAAATCGTATTTTATACACACACACATATATATATAGAGAGAGAGAGAAAGAGAGAGAGAGATTTAAAGGCTAATTTAATTCAGATAATTAATAACAAATGTATATTAATGATTTATAATAGATTTTTCTGAAATCGATTTATTTATTTTTATGTTTTATCGCATAATAAAACATAATAATAATAATAGAAATACGGAATACAGGTTAAGAATATCGATTGTTTATCTTTCACTGAAGGCTATTGTAAATTTACAGTCTTTTTCGACAAACATTTCCGTAAAGAACTAATTGTAATATAATTGTAATATAATATAATTAATTGTAATAATTTAATAATTGTAATATAATATGATTTTTCTTCCTTTCAAAAATTCATATATTATCATTATTCATATTTTTAATTTGTTAAAAGTAGCATACCAAGCTCGAAAAAAAAAAAAAAAAAATTTTTTTTTTTTTCTTTGTCTATTTCTTGAATTTTATTTTAGCAACTTCCGTTTCTCTTATCGCATATTTCACAGCACGTAATCTGAAAGACATGGAATGTAACAAATTAATCAATATGGAGCGCTACTTTGCCATTTATGAGGCTATGCAACGAGAATTATCTAAAATAAATAACATTTAACGCTCGAGAACTGATTAAGAGAAAACGTTGAGTAACATTACTTGATCGAAACTTTCAAATCCGCTTCCTCGATGAAAAATCTCTAGTGATTAAATGAAATATATTTCCAATAAAATACCTTTAATCAATTAAATAAAGAGAGTAGAATATACGATTACATTAGATTGATATAAGGGCAAATTATCTGCTTTCTACAATCTGGGCTAAATTATTATGTAGAATAATTGTGAAATTCAACTTTTTCAAGAGTTAAATAAATCAATATTCAAATATATATATATATATATATACATATATATCGTTCTTTTTAAATGTAAACCATTTTTTTTTTTTTTTTTTTTTTTTTTTTTTTTCAAGCCATTAAGATATTTTTCTCAAGGTAGTTGATATTTATATTGGTTGTTGAATTTTTAATGGCATTTTAAAGTTTAGCATATAAAATCGCATGTTAAAATTTTAGATGTTGAATAACGAAATATCAAATAATGAGGTATAAAAATCAAAGTTGGTACACAAAAGTAAGATAATACGTACAAAGCTTTCAATAAACACTAAAAAATGCAAGAACTTGCAACAGTTGTTTCGGGTCGAAAGAGAACACAACCACTCGTCATGGGAACAAAGTTGGCACGAGTATTGCAAACAAAGAGTTTATTCCCAAAACTAGCACACAAAGAAATAGGCAAGTTCAAGTCTACAATCTACAATCTTTTTTATAGTTTTGCCAGTAATTTATAGAACTTTCGAAGAAGTTATTTCTGCGCTAGAAACCAATAAAACTTTCCGGAAAATTCAAGAATTATGTTGTTATTGAAGTTACAGCTTCCAAACTTTCGCAACCCTAAACAAAAACAAATTCACCAGATTTGACACCAAGTCGCCAAATTTCATGATATGTCGGCAAAATTGATGCCAAGACCAAAATCTGCATTGGCAAAAAACTTGGCGACTTGGTGAGATCAGCGACCAAGTCTGGTGGAAAATATTATTTCAGGGCAACCAGAACTAGCAAACCCTTTCTCAGTTTTAACGGAGTTAATTATTTTGGAATAATGTATCGTTTCTCACCATTAATTTCCGCCAAAGAGAACAAAATTAGGCCATCTACACTCGAGTGACTTCTATTGAACTCTTAGCTGCTCATTTGCCAATGAGAGATTCTGTAATAAGCTGTGAAATACTATTTCTGAACAAGTTACTAATTACGTCCTTTGTGATGTATATAATCCTATTATCATAACTATTGTGGTTGTAGTAACAGTTTTCTTTGCTTTTTTTCACGCGTATTTATCGATTGCAACCTGTCTGCTTATTTACGAACCAGTTAAAAAACCAGTCACCAAAATAATAATAATAATAATAATAATAATATAGTTTTAAAAAAAATTAAAGAACACGCTTTTATAGAAATGTGAACTAAAAAGCACAAAATATCTATCTTAGTATTAAAATGCAGGGTAAGAGAAAATCGTGTGAGTGACGCACCATAATATTTACATACATTTAAATCTTTAATTAAAATAATTTAGAATTAAACAAAAATCATTTTTAAAAAATTTCCCTTGACTGGGCTCGAACGCTAGACCTTTAGGTTCGTAGCGCGGCACTTTACCTCACAGTCACCGCGTTCACGAAGGGAAAACCTTTTTGTTACAATATAGATTTTTTGTTTGCTCCCAGAGCGGTTACAAACAAACATACAAACATACATACAGGTAAAGCTAATAAAAGCGTGTTAAAAAATATATATATTGTCATTTTTTTTTTTTTTTTTGTAACAATACGTATATTTCAATGGGTGTATAAAGAAGTAATGTGGTAAATATCCAGATCAAATTTCTTATAACAAAAGTAAGATATAGAAAACGTCAGAAGATCATAATAAAATGTTATATTAAGGAAAAAATATCTCGAGTGACTTCACTCGACGGTCCTAACATTAAGTAATTAACTGTTATATAAATAATTTAAAGTAAGAGAAGTCGTTAAATAAACAAAAGATAGTATTAGAATAGGGTGTTTGAGAATTTTTCTATGTATATTTAATGCTATTGCCCTTTAAATAATTTGAACCCATAGATCATAATGATAAAGAAAGTTTCGTTATGTTTCTGTAAAAATCTATAAGTGCTAGACTCACTAATATCTGTACAGTTCGAGAAAAGCTGACCTGTAACATTTATACAAAATTTCTACTCTTTCAGAAGAGGTGTTTAGACGTTATAGCACTTTAAATAATTTGAGTCCATAAGCCACTATGATAAAGAATTTTTCTTTGTTTGCCAGTAAAATCTATAAGTGCTAGATTCGCCATGAGCTCTACAATTCGTGCGATGGTGAACTTTAACATGTATGTTTTAAGCTCAATCTAATAAGACATTAAGACACTATTACACTTCGAATGATTTCAGTCAATAGGTGATAATGATAAAGAACATTTGTTCTGTCCCTGTAAAAAAAGTATATGTGCTAGATTCATCAAAATGAATAGGGTTCGCGCTACGGTGACCTATGACATACGTACAAACCTTCGGGTCATTCGAACAAAGTGTTTAGACGGTATCGTGTTCACTCACATACATACATACATAATCACGAAAAAACATGTAAAATCGTAGATGCCTCTAAAAGTGAGGTTCATATGAAAACCACAGTTGGAGGTGTACTATTAGACATGATGATAAACCCAAATATAAATTTGAAACATTCTGCGACAATTCTTTTTTGAGCTATGCGAGATACAAAATCCGTTTCGCAAATCTAGACTACAATAATTTCTTTACATAATATGTTCGGAAAATAAAACTAGTATGTTGTGGTCACCATATGACTTTCTGCTTCTATATTTTCCTATACAAATTCACTCAGTAAAAACAATTTATTAAAATTATTATTTAAAAATTTATCTTCCATGATAATGCAGACGATTTCAATATTAGAGAAGTAGTGTAACACTAAATATTCAAAAAAAAAAAAAAAAAAAAAAAAAAAAGTCAATTTTATTCTCAATATTACATAAGTAAATAAAAAAAAAATAATAAAAAAATCGCTAACTTTATTTTAAATTATCGTAGATCGATGGTTCAACCATTCGTTTTAAAGGTATTGGAGAGCTCTTTCGAAAGACACCCATCATGAAAATCTACTTCCCTCGAGAGGGGACTTCCACCCCAGGGAGGGAGGCGAGTCTCCTACATGCACAATTTTTTTTCCAGTTGTTTATCTCTATTAAAAATAATTCTTTTAAATTTCATAATGATTACTAAAAAATAATTCTCTTTATGCACATTTATACAAAATTTTGTCCTATACCACCATGTTAAAATTTTAGAAAAAGCGGGATGGGAACGCAAGCTGTTGGACAATTTTTACGAAAAGTTGCTAGGCACTAATTTACATATGTCAGTGTGTAACTACATACCAATTTTTATGAAATTCTGTGCAGTAGTACCTGAGATATAGTTGCCACAAAATTTTGTCACACACAGACAAACAGGCAGACATTTTCTAAAAATGGTCAAATCGTGTTCTACAGCTCTCAAAACATGTAAATCCATTAAAAACCCGAGGTCGAAATTTTTTACGAATCCAATACCTTCTATTGAATATAGAAGAAAGTAAAAAACAAGATAGATGAAATGGGGAAAATCATTGATGAAAAAACATATAGAAATATATGTACATCTATAGAAAATTCTAAATATGTTTCAATTAGAGAATTTATACTATCATCAAGAAGAAAACTTTTAAAAATGAACCTTAAAGCACGAGGGACAACGATCGTGGTAACCCACGCATCTGCGAGTATTTACATTCTGAATTCTCTCAGTAGCCTATTGTAAAACTGTAGAAATAAACAAGTGTTATTTTTTTTTTACGAAATGTTATATAACTAGACGGTTTTCTCCCGTGTAGCGCTCTATTTTTACACGTTTTTCCAAATTTATTTTTCCTTGTCAGATTCAATTACTAAACATTGAATTACATAACATTTAAAACAAACTCTTTTTCTGTTACATCATGAGTTTATATGTTTTAAAATTCAAACGACTCCAAGAAATTAAAATTTATATCGTAATTTGTTTATACAAATTTTATTGACTACGTACCTATTTATTTATACTAATATTTTTTCGTGACGTAGTCGAATTCTGCATATTTAATTTGTTATTCTTATTTCCCCTGACGTATTAAAATTACGCAAGCAACAGAAGGAATTTATTTTAAAATTAGAAATTTTTTTGTTAAATTTATTGAGAATCAATGAAAGAATCTTTCAAAACCATGCCAACTATGGATAAAATTTTCTTTTGTTTATCTTAATATACTATTGCAGTTGTGATGTAAGTTTTTCCGTTGGTATGCTTTTTCATTATTTTTATTCATGTGAAATTTATGTATGAAAACCAGAAGTATAAAATTTTCTTTTCCTTATTCCAGTACATTTTTTTAATCTATGATATCATTTTAAGCGTTAGTTTTGGAAAACTTAGGATATTATTATAACATATTGCTTTAAAAAAACATGTGTGGGTGTGAGTATTACAGCTCACAGTTTTTATATTCTAGAATTCAACAATAATATAAAATAATATCATAAAAGCTGTTTCACAAATGTATTTCAAAAATATTTTTTATAATTTTAATGGTATTTCAAGCAAAATTAGCTAATTATAAATTAATAGTTATTCTCATAACCCATGACACTATACAGAATAACTAAAGTTAACAACATAATGGAAAATTTATTACTAAGACCGCCAAAAGGTCGATATTTTCAAATGAACCTATTATTAAATTTGCATATTCTCAAAATCAAAACAGTGGCGAAAAGCCGTGAAAAATATCCCAGTAATGATAAAAGCGATTAATTAAAATTTAACTGCTTTTTAATCAAAATAATATGATTTTGGTAATGAAATGTAATTCAATTTTTATTTAAATTATTTGATTAATAATTATAATCAAAGGGTAGATTATAAATTAGTTTTAAATTGTTTTTATTCGCTTCTATAACATATAACATAACATGTAAAAAAGTGTTATGGTATGAAAATGCTCGATCTCGATACACATGCCTTTTTGTAAACATTTACACACCCACAGTGACGTCGCGTGTATAAGGTCCAGTCATGAAAAGTCTGTTCACCTAAGAATTAAAAATATTATGATCCAAATGAAAAAAATATAAAAATAAAAGAAGAAGAATGTGATTTTTGCTTGAGATTAATAAAGATAATGTGAGAAGGATTTCGAATTCAAAATATTTTTGACAAGTTCTAATATTCATCTAAACACACAGACACACACACAATAAATAAATAAATACATAGGTTATTTAATATTCTAAAAGTTTGAAAATGAAGGATTAAAACAAAAATCTTAGCTATGAATTTTATTTGATAGAAACTGTGAAATTAACTCTTTCAGTGGAAATTGTTTGGTGAATAAATCATATATGCTTCCAATAAAATACGTTTGATCAATTGAATACCGTTACTTTATATTGTTTGATACCGACACAAATTATTCCTTTCTTGTGAACGAACTGAAATATTACATAGAATGATTGTGTGAAAGTAAACTTCTTGAAAAGCTAAATTAATCAAAATTCTGTAACAAATTTATTTTCTTTTTGAAATGTGTGTCTTATTTTCTAAGATATAGCTCAATGTTGGAAAGAATTAACATAAATACCTCAAGATAGTACATCGGCAGATGAAATTTATAATTACAGAACCCTACAACCAAAAACATGTTTAGAAACCAATAGGTGATACTGATAGATTTTTGGACGCATGACATGACGTGCCAGTTTTTCAAAAAATTGAAAATTAAAAAGAAATGGAGCGTAGATACCAAGGTAGATGGAATGCCAATATGATAGCGGACTACTATTGGATGATACACAGAGAAGTCCTTCATACTGCCTACAACTAGAGATGCAAAAAACCCGGGAGTTTTGAGGAAAAAACTGGGAACTTTGGGAATTTTGCGGGGAAAGAACAAATTAGAAATCTCTAAAGTAAATAATATGTTGTTTACTTAATATAAAAGGCAATTTTAAAGACTTTGATATACTGATAAGTTTATAACATTCTTTTAATTTATCATTTAATTTTCAATTTATTAGAACTGCAGCCAAATCATTAGCGTTTCATATATAAACAAGTCATACTTTATGTATCTGAAAAGATATTCCAATATAAAACCGTTTTTTACTAGATAGATGGTGATATTTATATAACTAAATATAATTGCAAAATATTTATGCTTAAAAGATAATGGAATGATTGAGAAAAAATAATTATTTGAATCATAACATGTTACTTTTTTTAGGCTTGTTGATTGGCAAAAATTAGACTTAGGATTGTTATAAGCATTTTTCTCCACAAACACCTCTTACATATAGTTTTTAATTCCACAAGATAACATTATTTCATAAGCCTAAAATTCAATTGATTTCACTACATTATTCTAGATAAAATAACATGTATTAGCTACTTTTGTACTGAATAAAAACAATTGTTTTTTTTCTTTAAGCAATACAAATTTTAATATTATAATTGTTATTAATATAAAGTATTATACAAAAAAAAATTATAGACTTTTCACTTGTGATTCAGTTAATAAAACTGCTAATTTTAAAGAAGTTGATAAAAATGCTAATATTAATGAATATAGTGACAGAAACTTAAAGTTAATGTTAGCGACGAATTAATTATAATTAATTATTTTCTTCGTTTACGGAATGAACATGAACATCGAAGATGCTAGAATTATTGGGAAAGGAAAAGGGAAATGAAATCTACGCAGAAGTTAAAGTTGAAATTAATTTAAGGATCGGAGGCAGTTTATACACAAAAAATATTTAACAAATACAAAAGCTATAAAAATATTCAAAATTTCAAAATTCCCAGTTTTGGGGAATTTTCAAAATTTCTAATTTTCTCTTAAATTCCCAGGGAAAAAAAAAAAAAACCGGGTGTTTTGAAAGCCTTGCATCTCTACCTACAACGGACTTTGGGCCAAAAGGAAATTTCAGGACAAAACGAAAAGAAAGCATTAAAGATTTATGAATTCAGGATGTATTAAAGAACGGTAAACTATTAACTGTTCTAATTAATATAATTTTCAATAAATATAAAATCAATATATATTTAGCAAATCATTTCCAATTGTTTGATATATTAATTAATTTGTAATTAAAACACTCAATTTTTTTTGAAAATACCTTCTTTTTCCCAGAATATGTAAAACAGGGTTTCTTGCCCATGTATTTATGCCCATTTTGTGACGAATTCTTACGGGATTGAAAATAATGGATGACATACTTCAAATCAGCGCACCAAATAATATAAAAATCAGTCATTATATTGAAAACACTTTTTTATGACTCAAACTTTGCAGGTCGTTGTTATTGATCGTTGTTACTCGTAATATCCTTTTAAATCAAGAAAGCTTGTTAAAGTTTTGAATGTTAAATACTCTTAATTAGTTAGATATTGATCAACGATTATTATTTATAACTAAATACCTAAAAATGATTGACGTACATTTACGTCACCCATATAAATTAAAAACAAATGCCATACAGTTGTGGAAAATAAGGCTCCTATATATACGAGCTGGCGCATCAGGCATTTTGTTGCCTTAGGGTTGCCACATGTACCCAGCGCGTTTCTCTGATAAACAAACGACAAACATTTATCGTCTTACGTTACTTCAGAGTAACTTGTTTTAATATATTTCATAATTTTAGCTAAGTAAACTATGATATGGAAGTTTAAGTGTTCACAGACCTACTATTACTGTGTATTTGAGTTCGGGCGACATTTTGTAAAAGAAACAGAAACCGCCCTAACAACACATCTTACCCCAGTACATCCATAGGATATCCTCAGAATAAAATGGCATCCTGAGAATGTACTGTGAAAAAAAATGTGTTTTTAGGAATATTATTGCTGCTTATTGCTCTTATCATGACCAAATTAGCTTCAGATCAAGATTTCTTAAAATCATTAGGGAAGCGATAAGGACGCCAAGCGGGAATGCTGTCCTCTTCGGACGGAAAAAAATGGCGGTGATGCGCCGGCCTATTATTTTATTTAAGGGGCTCTAGCGGAAAGTATTTAACTGCATGGTGATGTCTTAGCATGTCATGTTAGCCGAGGCACGGATAGCACATAGGATATTACAGACGTCTTGACCAGTCAACTGGTTAAAATAATCAGTGTCATACTTAAAATTTCTATACAACACTGCGATAGAGGAAGATTCTGTAGCGGGTAATCATAATAAAAAATGTTCAAATGCAATATGGTAAGTCTTTTATTAAAAGAATTGCACTTTTTTATAGAAATATGTCGAAAGTGATATCTTACAGTTTTATATTACAATGAAAAATATTATAAAGATAAAATGTAGAACAATAGATCATGAGTTCGCAAAAAGTCTGTTTAGATGATAATAATTGCAAATGAGGAAAATTCAAAAGCATGAAACAGGCAATTATTAAATATTTTAGATTTCTAACATGAGAATCACTTTGAATTATTACTTTTTTTTTCCCCCTTTTTTAAAGATTTCTAACCCTTATCCAAAACTAAACAGAAAAACAACTTTTTGCTCAAATTGAGATTTTATATTGTAATAACAACAATAATAAAAATTTGATTTAAAAACAATAACATGCAAGGTAACTATGAAGTTAACTTGATCGAAAGTATGAAATCGACGAAAAAAAAAATCTCTGATGAGTAAAGGAGATATATTTTCAATAGAATGTTTAATTAATTAAACAAAAAGAGTAGTGCCGTGAAATGTGACTTTTTCGAAAGTTAAATAAATCAACTTTCAATAACAAATATATTGTCTTTTTAAGTTTTACGTTTCGCTAAATACATCGCTTAGTACTTAGATTAATATGATAATATATAATATTTGCATTGATCGCTGCTATATGTAGTAACATTTAAAATAAGGATGTATACTACTATTATACAATATATAATAAAAATTAAAATTAACAGAATATGCTTTAATAACATTCAGGTTTATCTTAAACCAAATTTTCATTTATTTTTCTTACACCATGTTTCCCAGAACGTATTCTGAAAGACACAGAACGTAATAAATTAATCAATTTTAAGTGTTATTTTTTTCCTTTCATGTGTTGTCGACAAACCAATATAAATAACATTTCAATTTCGAAAATTGCTTAAGCTTTTTATCTACTGACGGTGCTTCAAAGTACCTGTTGATTTAAAAGCGTAGAAAATTTAATTTATGAAGAAATATCAAAAGTTATTAAAATAATCGAGAGTATACTTCATATCGAAATATACCTCAATTTATTCTTGCTACAAAGAATTAGACGCTACATGTAGCCATTTTTGTTCACGAAAGGATTTTACTGTCACAGTTTTTGCTTGGTTTTCTTCACGAGCGTTATAATTAATATGTATATATATATATATCACCTCAAGAATCTACAATCAATTTTCGAAAAATATAAAGAACATAAAAAAAAAACATTTTTTTAATATAGAGTCATTCAAATCTCACAGAAAAAAATGCAAAATATGTTTTTCAAGAGGTATTGACTGTAGCACTATACTGTTTTCACTGTAATGCACAGAAAGACATGAGAATCTTTTAAAAATAACAGAAGATTTATAACAAAATTTGTTTAATTTTTCACAATAAGGTGTCGAATAAATGGTAAAATTACTTATTTACAGTGTTGAATTACATTCAATACCGAAACTAGAACTATAAATGGACGGCCGTCATTTATTAAAATGGCTGCCAGACATTGCACATTAGGATTTCTCGTAATAAAGCCATAGCAATATCCTGGTTTTCTTTTTAGAATGATAACCAGCAGTGTTAGGCAATAAATGTTTAATTTAACCCTTATCGCTCGTATGTCTCTTCTGAGGGGACATTATAAAATCGAGCCACGCCTTAAGGTGTTCCTCTGCAAATGAAATGTTATTTTTCTAAAACGTGTAACTATAGGCAACTTTTCGGCTACCGGAAAATTTTAACAGAAAGATTTATTTTATTTAATGATGAAGTAAAATAAAACAAATTATTACAATTTTTCGGTAGCCAAAAGGTAGTAAGTTGGCAACTATACGTGTGATGTTTTAAAAGGACGCCAAAAGGCGTGTCTTACGGAAAATATGCGGAGCGCAAAGGGTTAAATATTCTCTAACATCTGAAATCATATACAACATGCCAAACTCAGATTAATCCGTATTCGCAATATAAAATCATTTGAGAAAGCGAATCGGTTTAAAATAGGGGAGGATATTTCGAATACAGCGTCATCTCCCAGGGAAAAATGTGACTATTTTTTTTTTCTCATATATATGAAAACGATCCCATGCCTTTTTGCGCGTTTCAGTGTAAACCACATAGAGCTACTGTCAATACTTTTTGAATAATATATATTTTTAATTTTTTCCCTGGCTTTTGGGTCACCCTGTATTTTTAAGGTTCTGATATTTTTTTTTTTTTCCTTTTCCGATCCCTGTGTACCCATAGTACAGTAAAGTGCAACCTCACACAAACCTCAATATATATATATATATATATATTTTTTTTTTTTTTGATGAGCCAATATGCTTAATATTTACTGCGTATATCTTTTTAAATTGCTCTTACGCAACTACAAAAAATGGATTTCAAACACATAATTTTGTCTGTTTCATAATGTCATCATTTCAATACATATAAATTTTCTTTTCTTTTCTTTTTTTTTTTTTCTTTTTCTTTTTTTTAATCAAGTTTTCCAGTACTTATTCTAAAGGATAAACATAACACATTAAAATCAAAATGAAGTGTATTACTTTACCAATTGTAAGAATTATCCAACATAAATAACTTTTAAAGCTCGAAAATGGATTAAAGGGAAAATGTTGAGTAATTTTACACTGTCAAAAATTTGGTGTTAGTTTGAATGAACCAAAAGGAAGTAGCTGCAACCACCCAACGGTTTTACCATGATTTCATAATTTTATGTTGAACCAGATATTGGTAGTATCTTTTAAATTAAAAATAAATAAATAAATAAAAAATTCGGCCGAGGCGAGGATAGAACTGAAGATCTTCTTGCCTCAAGTCTCACACTCTGGCACTGTGCCATGCTTTCTTGCCATGCGTTCTTGCCTGTTTCGTTGATTTTGATAAAAGGGTCTAAATTGGACTAACTTTAGAATGTAGAAAACGGGAGAAAAGGCTAAAATGCATAGAAAAATAGCACTTTAGAAAGAAAAAAAAAAGAGGGGGAAAAAAGTAAAAAATCCATTGATAAAAGCATGGGATGAAAACGAAAAAACTGATAATCACAAATGTGTGGGGTAAAAAAATGTTTTACAGTGGAAGTAATATAAGGTAAAAATTGACTAGAAAAAGTTATCGAAGCTCGAGAAAGGAATGGGCTCGGGGCCCTGAAGCTATCGTAGAGGTTCGTTACGTCTCGCTTAAAATAAGATATGGAACATAACAAATTAATCAATATGGAGCACTACTTTGCCATTTATGAGGCTATGCAATGAGAATTATCTAAAATAAATAGCAGTTAAACCTCGAAAATGAATTAAGGGAAAATGTTGAGTGTTTACTGATCGGAACTTTGAAATCCCCTCTCATGAAAATCTCTTGTGAGTAAATGAGACATATTTCCAATACTATTTGTTTAATCAATTAAATTGA
This sequence comes from Salticus scenicus, assembly GCA_963930645.1. NCBI lineage: Eukaryota > Metazoa > Arthropoda > Arachnida > Araneae > Salticidae > Salticus > Salticus scenicus. Next base: position 219,729,670 of record OZ005662.1, read on the forward strand.
GGCACAAGAATATAAAGTTACTTTAGATTGAAATAAATGCCTGGGAAACAGGCTGAATTATGAGGAAGAATGATTGGGAAGTTAAATTTCTTCAAACATTAAATAAATCAATATTTAGAAATAAATATATTGCTCTTTTGGAATGTTTCAAGAAAGATACGGGTCTACGTTCGAATTAACTAATTCCTGAAATTAAATTTTATAGGAACCGCTATTTGCAGAAAGGGGAAATGTCAACAGTTCAAAAATGGTTCACGTCCATGTCGACCATTTTTGAATTATTGAATTCTAATTATAATGTGGTATTTGTGATAGGGATTGCAATATGAATGCTGTGCAATTTTTTCAGAATTTTAAGTTTACCCAAATATGGTAAAAGCAGTTTTTTGTGTCTCCTATAAAATTAGATTTTGTTTTTTTATGACATATCTCATTTCTGCAATCAGTGATTCAAATTATGCAGATTGATGTAGACTGCAGTATGGTATGAAATTTTAGCATACCAAGTCAGGAAATTGATACTTGTTAAACATTTTAATGTTAAATAAACTACCAAGAGAGAAAAGGTTAAAAGTAAAGTTTGTGCATATTACTCAAATGCAGAACCTGACATAAAATCGTAATATAAAATCTCGTGAAGTAATAAGTCCGAAGATAATAGAAAATGAAGGATACATGAAATGAGATAAATTTATGATATACATGTATACAAACAGATTTAAAAGTCATACTTGTTTCAATATCTTTATTAATAACTTTATAAAAGTACATTAAAGTTATTTATTTGCATTACGTTTACTTAATTATATACATTATTTTTATTTTAAATGCCAAATTTGACTTTATTAATAACTTTATACAAGTGTATTGAAGTTATTTAATTATTTTATGTTCAATTAATTACCTTTTTTTACTTTAATTAATCAAATATACCCTAGATGGTAGTATGAAAATCATTTACTTGCTTAAACTCATTCATACATTTAAAGAAAATACTTTTATTCTATTAAGTAATATTAAGGGAACTTGGGACCTTTGATTTGGCGTTAATGAAGATTGCTTGTAAGTGTTTATGTTTACATTTAATATTTATAAATTGAACTATATTAGGTCTCAAAAGCAAAAACTGTTTTATTTAAGAGACAAAAAAATTAAGTCAAAACACATTTAAAAAAACAAAAATTACATATAAAAACAAAAACCCTTCCGAAAATCGGACGGGTTTCGAAACGTCTGATTTTAATTGTTTTTATATGTAATTTTTGTTTTTTAAAATGTGTTTTAACTTAATTTTTTTGTCTCTTAAATAAAACAGTTTTTGATTTTGATATATATAATTGAGACGGTTTGATGTTTGTGTACGTTAAAAATATATTAGGTCTGTTCAGTAAAATACATATTCAGGCAACAATTCTTATGGTTTTGGATATATTCTTTTACAAATTTGAAATCTCTAAATTGTGTTTTCTCAGTTTGCATTTTTTCATGAATTCATGATCTTCAAAATGCTTAAACTTCTACACATATTTAAGAAAATATTGAAACCCGAATAAACTACTACGTGAGAAACGCCAAAAGAAAAATTAGTTTACACAGCTAACATTCATAAATTCTTATTGGCCACCTTTCCCGTAATCCTATTGGTTGAACTAAATTCGGTCCCTCTCCTATATATACGAGCACTTCTCCAGACACAGAATTCTTTTTGCACTGAAGACGGTACGCTTAAGGCTACCGAAACAGCTGTATGCATCGCAATTTTTTTTTTTTTTTTTTTTTTTTTTTTTTTGGCGTTTCTGGCGTAGTAGTTTATTTGGGTTTTAATATTCCAACGCCAAGTCTCCTGTTATTATTTACGAAAATACTTAATTATTTTTTGAATGTTGAATAGAGCCTACTTCAAAGACTTAGGATGATTTTAAAATTTATTCATTAGTTTCTAAGAAAAAAAAATGCATGTCAATTTGAATAAAAAAAAAAAAATAATAATAAAAAAAAAACAATTTTCGTTATATTTTTATTTTTTATATTTTTTCTTTTAAAGATATTGCAAAATCCACCTCTTATTCTTTTTAAGTAGGTCCTATTAAACATTAAATAATAATAATAAATAAATAAACAAATAAATAAATATTAAGTCTTAAAAAAAAAAAATAAATAAATAATAAAAAATAAAAATAAAATATCTGTGCAAGTTTAAGCACTTTGAAGATTATGAATTTATGAAAAAATGCAAACTGAAAAAACGCAATTTAAATATTTCAAACCTGTAAAATATGTATCAAAAACCATAAGAATTATTGCCTGAATATATAAATTTAGTGAACAAATCTAAAATAGTTCAATTTGTAAATACTTAAGGGAAATATAATCTTTTATATGAAACATTCAGTAGTTCCAAGTCCCTTTAAATGCATAATTTATTATTTAAAAAAAATACTATCATATTTATTGCATTAAATTATGTCTAGATCTAAATCAATAAAAATAAATTCATGCTTTTAATTTTCACTTCACTCTACGTTAGTATTATCATTTTTTTTTTTTTTTTTTTTTTTCAACTATTCTCCATGATATTATTATCTTGTACTTCTTGTTCTAAATATTAACTGTAAACAGTCATTATTTTCTATTTGTATTCATATATTCATATATCAGTTTTGTATTGTTTATTTATTCTGTTCCCATATTTTGACACCTTTTCACTTTTGTTTTGTGGTTCGGACATTAAAAGTTAAAATTCATTAGCATTACGCCCTTAAGGTAGCAATTTAAAATTTTGTGGACCACCAATAATACTGACTAGTACGCATTACTATATCTAAAGAATAGTAATTAGAGAATGTCCTTTTTGTGTAAATATGAAATAAACCTATATTTAACATAAAACACTTTAAATAAATATATTTTTTATTATAAGAAGATATTAATTCTGAGTACAATGCTTAAAAGCTGTTTGATTTAAATAAAACAATTATATGGGAAAAATATGAACGCCTTTATACTTCTTCCATATTATTAGAAATTCAGACGAAATACTTAACTACATTGATAACTGCTATTTCCATGAATTTACTAAATTTAGTATGTTATATTGTTAGATTTTTAAAGTACAATGGGTAATTATATTTTGACGTGCAATTTAAACCTTTGAAGAATTCAAATATTCAAATAAATTTAGAACAATTCCTAGTTAATTATCGAAAGCAGATCAAAGCAATACTAGACAATTTGCACGTTTTCTGATTTTATTTTTATAAAATAGAAAATGAAAAGGTAAGAAAATAAATACATACATTTTCTTTATTTGAAATATAATGACTTATTTATAACAATTATAACATCGCACTACTTACTCTATCGAGAAAACGCAGTATAATATATCGTGACGTCACTCTTTATGACAACAAACGGGAGTAATCGTTGTTTATATTCGATTTCGTGCTTTGTTTTACTTCTTGAATCAGTGAAATAGGTTGTGTATGCTATAATAATGACGGATATTAATAAACTGTAGTATAAATATCGTATTGTACCATTTTGTACTAATACAACGGCTAATGCTTCTGAAAAGTTATTCTTCAGCGTTCCACAGGATCCTATTAAACGAAAGCATTGGACAACCGCCATGAAAAGAAAACAGTTGAAAATAATGATAATGGAAAATGGTGATAATGATATTAAATGATTATAAGATGAAAAAGAAATGCTCAGAAATCACATAAACAATTGATAATTACGAAAGTTAAAACGAATTGCTGCTTAGTAACCAGGCTAACAATATGTAAACATTGAAGTTTCATAAAGTGTGATGTCAGGCAGCGTTTTGAAGTCGCGTGATTTTTGGTTAATTTTAAAATTATTTTCTAAATTAATGAGAACTTTTTTTGCATTTTTAATAAACTTTTTGAAATTTATGGGCCTAAAACTGCCAGAAAAATAGGATTTTGTTCAAATCCCTCATGTGTGCAAATTCCTTATTGTGCATTATATTTAAAATTGTGATAAAAAAATATTTCACTTATCGTATTTCTGCTCCGTAAAATTCTGAAGCCTAAAGTTGTAAATATAAATGACATAGTAAATCTTGAAGTTATAATTAACGTTAGAATAAATTCAAAATAATAATAATAATAATAATAATAAATGTATTTAATGGCAAGACTTTTCTGTAGACCACCAATATTTTGTCGCGGACCACTGGTTGACAACTGCTGATGTAAAATGTTATTAGAACGGCCACTCTTAATATTAAAATATTACAAATAATTATGCTATGAAGTAAATAAAGGCACGACCCAGAATTTTGTACTTATTTTCTGTTATCTTATTAAAACAATTAATATTTTCTTGCATTTGTCTAAAAATGTCGTTTGCCATCCTCCTTATTTTATTGATTAAAAGGGTTTTATTCGAAATATCACGTTTACCCACAAGAGATTTCACATTGCGATAGCTGTTTTGAAAGTTCTCATCTAATAGAATATATATTGTAACTTTAATTAGTTTCAATGCATTAAAGTTTGTTTATGTGATGTAATTCACTTTATAAACCTTGTATTAATGATAGAGTAACGATTCGGTATTGATTTATTTGCTGCATACTGTACCATTCAGAATTATTTAAAAAATACATTGAGAAATATTCTAGAATATTAGAATTGCTAAGTTGATTAATAAGTATTAATTTAAGAAATTAATATAAAAAATACTTTTCATTAATTAAAGAATACAATAATGTTAGGAACATTATACGCTAAAAGAAATTATGAATATTACATGCTATTGTGTTATAAACTAAATAATGGTGGTGTTGAGAATTAACTTAAATTTAATTAATTTAGTTTTATGATCTTAGTAATATTCAGTGTTGCCATTTTTAAGGTCTCTTTTATTCAATATGTACCACTAAATTTTAAATGTAATGTTTGCCTAATCACATCGAATATTAATCGTCTATCATGCATACCAAACATCACTCCTCAAACTTACTGGTAATTTTTAAATAAAAATGTCTCAAAATTTGGCAACATTGGTAATATTGGGTTGGCGCGAAAGTGTGTTTATTTGCACAAATAGATAACAGTACGTTTGTTCGTAATTTCTCTATCAATATTATATATATATATATATATATATATATATTATGAAAACCTTTTGAAACATTGCACAAGATGAAATCAAGTATCACACGAAGAACTAGAAAGAACATGAATAAATAGATTTCTTAAAAAATCCATTATGCATCCATTTAATGAAAGAATGCAACATCAACACTTTTCAAGGGCTCAGATTGAATGTTGCATGCGAATTAGATGTTATTTCTCTCATACAGTATGCAATTTGCTAAAACATTTACAGTACGGAGAGCCCGATAATACCTAAAAGGACGTGTAAATAATTTCAAACTCAATATTAAAAAAGGTAAAATAAAATCGAACACACATTCAAAAAATACAATCACAAATGTTATCTAAAATATTAAAATTATTCCTAAGAAAAATAATAAAACTAAAATTATTACTTAATTTACAATTGCAACAGTCATATTGTTTGCCTCAAATCTTTTGTTTAGCCACGAGGCTAAATACAGTTAATCTTGTAGTTAGATGTAGAATTTTAATTAAATTCTTTACTTAAAAATTAATATCTAACTAATAATTCTTTTAACAACTAAACCATTATAATTGAATTTATTTAAATTTTAAATTAAAATTTCATAGATATATAAAATTATTAGTTTCGTAAATTAAATTCGCAATTACAGTTGTATAGGAGTTCGAATTTGAAGTTTTTATTGGATTCAAAATGAAATAAATTATGGCGCCCTCTATTAGACCATTGACAAACTAGTCAAAATTCTCTTAAAGTGAGACATGGAGAAAAAAATAATGACTCCCATATATATATATATATGTGTGTGTGTGTGTGTGTGTGTGAGAGAGAGAGAGAGAGAAAGAGAGAGAGTGATGACAAAATGGTTAAATGTATCACGCACAACAACTGAAAATCGCATATGGTGTCATGGGCTCATTAAGAAGTTCGATATTTGGCTTCCGCATGAATTGAAAGAAATTCACTTAACACAAATCAAACTTTGTGATACACATTTCAAACGTAATGCAATCGAACCTTTTTCAAAATGAATTATCACTGGTGATGAAAAATGTAATGCCTACAAAAACATTAGTTGAAAAAGATCACGATCCAAGCGTGATAAACCAGCATAAGCCACAATGGAAGCAGAATTACATTAAAAAAAAAAAAAAATCAAGCTGTTAGTTTTGTGAGATTACAAAGATGTTGTGTATTTTGATTCGCTTCCAGGAAAGCAAACGATCAACTCAGATGTTTACTGCCAACAACTTATGCAATTTGAGGATGTGACCAAAGAGGAAAAGAGCTAGAATTGTCAAATAGTAAACGAATCGTGCTTCACCACAACAACACAACATATTTAGCTGTAAGTTAAAAATTTTTTAGACCTCATATGGGAGGTGACGTTGCATCTCCTATATAGCCCCGAACTTGCACCATCGAATCGTCATTAATTTACAAATTTACAAATGGGAGAGATTTGACTGATTGCAATTCATATTATTTTTGGATGGAAAAAAAATTAAGCTTATTTTCCCCTAAGAAAACGAAATTACTTTCATGGCGATACAATATGATTTTAGTAATTTTATAATAGCTATGTTGTAACTTTTAACATTTAAATTGATAAAAAACTACAATACTTCTCTTAGCATTTTATGTATCGATATACTTAAATAATAATAATAATAATAATAATAATAATACCTGCTTGTATCTATCTAAGGTTTCTGCTTTACATCATCCTTATTTAATTAATTGGAAAATTTTTATTGGAAATATTTCGTTTACCCACTAGAATCTTTGCATTGCAATAACTGTTTTGAAAATTCTCATCTAGTAGAGTATAAGTTCTCACTTCTGTTAGTTTGCCGGCATTACAGGTGATTTATGTAAGATAAATACTTTATACGCCGTGTTTATTGATTGCTATACAATGCTTTATACACTTTTTACGTCATGATTATTGAGTGAGTAATGCCTCATATATATATATTTTTAATACTGTATCTTTTAAAATTAATCTGTGAATATATAAAAAGATAATAAATTAATATTGCTTTAATACAAACTAATAAACAAATATTATTTGCTTGATAAAACTTTACATTAAAAAACTGGTATGTTGCAGTCATCACAAAATTTTCTTCTATATCATTTCATGTAACAGCGTCGCTTACAGTTTAACATGCACAAAAGCTAAAATGTTGCTTCTCATAACAATAATTTTACTTATGGAGTTTGAAGAAATTTTAAACAACAGATGCTCAAATATACATTTATAAAAAATCATAGAAAATGAATAATATGAGCGCCACCTATCGACCAATATGCGCTCAAATTAAGTCAACTGTCGATTTCATAATGGTTAGGTCACATATCAAGTTTGGAGTATTAATATGAGATAGAATTTGAAAATTAACCTTCCCGTTCACGAGATATACAGAGCCACCTCTTGGCGAATGTACACCAAAATTAAATCAGTATAATGTTTCATAATGTTCTTCTTGGATAAGAAGTTTTGTTCGATTATACACAATAGAACCTGAGATATGCCTTCCCTTATATTTGATAAATCTCAGTATAGCAGCCCCACCTATCAAGGGATTTCCTTGAAGCGTTGATGTATATCAAGATGCAATTATACATAAATTTGTATAAAATTATTAATAGCAATTCCTGAGATATAATTGCCAAAATGTTTTGGAAGAAATAAACACGCAGACATTTTCTAAAATTGGTCAAATCATGTTCTGGAGCTCTCAAAACGCAATCCATAATAAATCAGAAGTCGAAAATTTTAACGAATGCAATACATTTTTTTATTGAATGTAGAAGAAGGAATTACATTTCATCGATGAAAAAATTAACTTTATGAATCTTGGAAGATGAAATATATATACTTATTTATTGTACGTAATTATACTACGACGTAAATAAAGTCAGTTTTGAGAAATAATTTAAACTTATTTTTTTAACTTAATAATTATATAATCTTAAAGTTCTCGATCAATTAAAATATCGAAAGGCGTATTTCCCAAGTATTTTCAAACATGTACTTGTTTTCTATCATGTTATTAAAACAATTAATATCTGCTTGCATCTATCTAAAGTTGTTATTCTCCATCATCTTTAATTAATTGATTAAAAAGGTTTTATTAGAAATATCACATTTACCCACAAGAGATTTCGCATTGCGATGGCTAATCTGAAAGTTCTCATCTAGTGGAGTATACATTCACACTTTAATTAGTTTTAATGCATTAAAGGTTATTTATGTGAAATAATTCACTTTATAAATCCTATATTAATGATAGACTAAGTCTTCGGATTGATTTATTTGTTGTATACTGTATATTTCAAAACTAATTTGAAAATGTATAGAAATGAATTCTAAAGTGATAGGAGTACTTTTTATTAAAAGTAGTCAAAAAGCGTTATTTTGAACAATTTTACATGAGAAAGCCTTTCAGTGATATGAATGAAATAATACACTAGTGTACAGTATTAAAGCAATAACATCTTTTACCATTTTCATATTAACACGCTTTTATTAGCGTCACCTGTATCATAGGCGTAGCCAGCTTTCCGAGCGGGGGGGGGGGTGCCCAAATTTTAAACTGAAAGTTACAATTACATTATGAACATAGTGGGCAAATGTATGCATGTGTGCGTCTTAATACATGTATAAAAGTTACACATGTTAACACATGTATATTTTAACATGTAAATAAAGTAACTTTCCCTTAGAATAAATAACTAGATTTGACACAGAACCGAAATATCAGTATTTACACAACGTTAAAAACGCCATTGTAAAGAAAAAAAAAATTAAATGCAGACTGCAGTTTTGGTAGCGTAAATCGGTGCATTCGGCTTCCTTTGACACATCATTTGATAAAGTTCGGACTTTCAGAGTAGTGCCGCTATCTGCCTAACAGAAAAGTAACAGAAGTTTGAAAATTGATTAAAACAAGGAAAGAGTTATGAAAAAATGTTAAATTGTGTCGAATATTTGGTTTCAGTTCGAAACAAATGGACGTTAAAAGATTAAATAAAAATCTTAAACTTTAAGTTATAAACGAAAACCTAAAAACTAAACTACGGAACTTAATTTGCGCACACAAAGTGATAAAATAGAATTCTGATGATATGTTTACTTTATTTATAATTTCATTTCTTTTCTTTTTATTTTACCAGTTTCAAATTATAAACCTATATATATATATATATATATATATATATATATATATATATATATACATCATTATATATATATATACTAGCAGACCCGGCCACGCGTTGCTGTGACTAAGTTATACGTTGAATTATACGGCTGTAAACTATTTAGTACAGTTAAATTATTATTTACGAACAAAGACGAAAACGTTGTAGCCGATGTAAAAACCCACAGGGTTGAGATTTGAAACTTAGGTCAAAATTTGGAAGCGATTGATAAAAATTTTCGTAGTGTTGATATTAAGCACAAATTAATTTTATTGTAGGGTCCTATAAATTTTAATGGAGAAGTGATATATATTATTTCTAATGCTACTTTGGATAAAATTGCTAAAATGACTAATATATAAATTAAATTCTATTAAAATTCTATTAAAATAAAAGTATAAAAGAAACAGACGATTTTAAAATCAATTTTTATGGAGGAGTGAAATATAATATATGCTATAATGGATAATTTTACTATTAAATGACCTCATCATTTTAAATATTTTAAAGAGGGCAACAGCTGTAGTTATAAAAGGGAAAACAATAAGGCTAAACCAGAAAAATAAGTAAATTTGATAAATATTTTAAAACTTTAAAATTGGAAATCTTATGAAATATTGGACATTTAAAGTAAATACATGTATCATTTTAAATACAAAAAGATTTTGGAAAAGTTTAGTGTATTTTAACGAAGTGATGAGAAGTTTTTGAGTATGTTAAAATTTTAATAGTAAATTCAAGTCAATAAAGATGGGAAACATTGAGGATTAAGATAAGAATAATTATAAGATTAAAAAAAAAAAAAAAAAAAAAAAAAAAAAACTTTTTATATACCATGCTTTTAAATTTTAATATACTAATAATATACAAATTAAAAGGAAAATGATAAATATTCTATCATAGTTTGAAGTCAAATTTGTTTTCAAATGTCTAAATAAAATATCTGATGTAAGATACTAATATTTTGCAGCGGAATAGATTTCATTTCTGTCATCCTTGGCGAAAAAAAAAGAATATCGCCAAATTATCTGGCGAAAATATTTAATTCCTTTCAAAAATCATGGTTATTTTAACAACTTATATTAAAAGAGTAATGAATAATATGAAACAATATTTCGTACAATACATATTACATGTCATACATACGTACAATGAATAATACATATTACATTTCGTACAATGCATACATCTGGCATGTATATTTTCGTGTTACGCTTTTGATCGCCAAATAATAATAATAATAATAAAAAAAGCCAAGGGCGACAGAGTTTAAAAATTTAAAATTAAAATTTTGTCAATTTGACAGCAAAATAATTCAATCTAACACCCGCGATAACTAATACATATCTATACCCAAATATAAGGATTAAAATCGGGAAATAAATTTCCTCGATTTTTAATAATTTCTTACAAAAAATCCAGTGGGCAATTAACATAGGAAATCTTTTTCTTGGCTGCACAGACGGTCAGTGAGTCACACTTCGCTTGCGTATAGAACTCATAGATATAGTATAGCATATATAGAATAGAGTGATCATTGGGGAGAAAAAAGTTATTCCTTTTCATTTGGGAAAAGACGACGTTTTTACCAAAATATGGCCGTCTTTCCCCGAGTGAATACACACGGGAATACATACTAATATTTTAGCAAATAAAATTTATGAATAATTTATTTGCTAAAGGGGAATGGAAGACTCCAGATACAGTTTCAAATTCATATTTCTTTCTTTCTTTTCTTTTTCTTTTTTTTTTTTTTTTTTTTTTTTTCAATACCACTTAATGGCTGTTTCCAAAGCTTTTATTTTTTATCTTTTTTCGGCATCAAAAATCTTTCTACGATAACATGGGGATGAGAGATCTATATATATTACTATATCTATGATAGAACTACATTAGCACTTTATCAATGTGTATAAAATCTTTAAATTGATTATGACGTCAATTTTCGTGAGATGCATAATTTAACTTTTTATAATTTTTTAACGTTCACGTTTGATTAAATGTATTTATTTTTATGTCGAAAGAAAATGAACTCGTATTTTTTTTTTTTTTTTTTTTGGCAACAATTAAATTAATGGAACTCACAGATATTTTGGAGCAACTTTAATAAAGGTCTATAATTAACAAATAATTGCAATAAAACAGTATTGTGACAATAAATTGAGATAAAAACTATCCTATCTCTCAAGTTGGATCAAACTGCACACAGTGTGCAAAATTTCATCAAAATCAGTTCCTTAGTTTAGGAGTTTACCCCGGACAAACATCGTGACACGTAATTTATAGATATATACAGATTAAATTATAAAGTTTTGATCAATGAAGCACAAATAAGTAAAAAACAGGATTAATTTCACTGTATTATCTTCATTATAATATGAATTCAATTTACACTTCAGTCTAAGTAACACGTGGCCGGCTATGCTAACACCAAAAATTTAAAAAGTGGAAATAATTGAATTATACGAAATTTATTAATAGGTTAAAAAGTTGAAGATTCTTTGTGTAGATGGCAGCACCAAATATATTTCAGCTTTCATTTCAACCCAGTCGAAAGGTATCGACATCTGTTAGAATCATTTGGAGTTAACAGATAATTGTGACTGTCAAATAATAACAGACAAATAATTAGCAATAAATTAAAATTGCGACTATAATTTGAGATTTAAACTATCCTATCTCTCAAGTTGGATCGAACTGCACATGGTGTGCGAATTTTATTATAATCGGTTAAGTGGTTTAGGAGTCCATTGAGGACAAACATTGTGACACGAGATTTATATATATTAAGATATATATATATTAATTAAATAAATAAATATATATATATATATATATTAATACAATCTTAGCTACTTTTTTTAAATTATTATTTTATTCGTTCCCATATTCATGAATAACACTTATTTTCTATATTTTAAAACATTGTCGTATTGTTGTAGTTGTGATGTTAGTTTCAAACAGAATATTGCAAACGGGTACTGCGATCGCTATAAAATTAAAGCTATACTTTTTAATAAGGTTGTAATAAACTGTTATGCGTACCATAATATAAAAATGTGATGTGTGTAAAAGTCGCAAAAAATAAAATCAGCATTAAATAAATGTATCGAATGGGGGAAAGTGTAGAAACACGCCACAGACCGGACCAAGTGCTGACCATTAGCCAAATAAATTTACGAATGATCATTGTACATAAGAATTCCATGAAAAATCGCATAAAGTAAAATGAAAACTTCAAAAGGGACACATACCAATAAAATTGCACTGAAAATTCCCACAAATTAAATGTATCAAAATGGAGGATAGATGAAAAGCTAGTGGGGTGTCGCATTTTCAGACTGTGCATTGGACATCAGCCGAAATATTAATAATAGCGAACACCACATTTCAATATTGCATACATAATCGAGAAATATTCACTAATAAAATATTACAAAAAATTATCATAATGTCAGAAATTTTCTACCCACACAAATTTAATAAACGCGTTTTCTATTTAAAAAATTAAAAGACTAAATAATGGAGCATATTTTGCGTGTACCTTTCTTTGATGTTTGTATTTTCTTTGTTGTCTTGAGCTTCCTCTTCAAACTCCCTTTTTTTTCTTCGTTGAAATAATCACCAAATCCTTCACATCTTTGCAGATAATTACACAAGTTTTTCTTTTCTTTAGTCATTCAATACAGCTTTAATAGAATTATACACCACCTTCTCCAGATCCAGGATTTTCAAGTAAGAGGAAATTGTTTTATAAAATCGCATGAGAAGAAGGTGATCCGAATAAATATTTACACTGTAGCCTAATTTTTAATAATTTTCTTTCTTTATTATTTACAAATACAAAATCGTCTGTTCATAGATAAATAATTTATTTTCAGTAATAAATCGCCTGTCAAAGGTCAAAAGTAATACAAACGATTATAAAATGCTTTATTATTATTAAATTTGAGTGATAGCTTTTAAATAAAGCAAAAAATAAATAAATAAATAAATAAAATGTGGCAGTTTAGTTACAAAAATATGGTATTATATACTTGACCGGCCATTTCTGAGGTGCTTTAAAAAAGTTGAAAATTGTTTAAGAAACAATTTTTTTTGCATGTATTTTTGTGGGGGGGGGGGGGACGCGTGTCTATTGCACCTTTCAAAACTTTTTGTTTGATTACTCTACCTGCATTCTTAAAACACAAGTCTACTTATGATATGCAATTACAATATTGAATTTGAACTTTCCGGTGTTGTCTTTCTTAAAAATAGCAAATAAGACAGGTCAACGAAGAAGTTTTTCTTCAGGTTGATATGTTTTTCTGAGATATTTTTGGATGCTGTTTAAGGAAAACCTATTTAAAAATTTCCATCACGTACAGTTTTGAAAAAAAAAAAAAAAAAGGAATTGTTCGCTTTTAAAGTTAAATTTTTTTCGACTCCCATCTAAATTATTTCTCTGAAAAGTTTGGCGATGTGAGTGAAGAACATGGAGAGTTGTTTCATCAAGACATCAAAGAAATTGAAAGCAGGTATCAGTCACGATACATTGTTAAAATGTTATCAGAATATTGTTGCATGTTGCATAGAGAATCCCCCTCCCCCCTCACACACACACAAAACCATTAAGCCTTGCACAAGGTAAAATGCTCTAAAGGGAGATTCGATGTGAAGAAATAAATTTAAAAGATAAAGTGTAAATAATAGCCCTATATCAATATATTTTATTGCCGAAACGTCAGTGCAGGGGTCCCTCTGTTGAGACTCAAAACGGTTTTGGGCTGTGTCTGTTTGTCTGTCTGTCTGTCGCGTGATAGCGGCCGCAAAAATAGCGCTATTGACTTGAAATTTGGTACACATGTTTATGAACCCCACGAAATCAGCTGTATAGTTTTTGGTATGTATTCCGTTTGTAGTTCGTATACAGGGAGACGCCAAAGTTTTCTTTATCATTACGGCCTATGGGAGAAATTTTTATGTATCGCGATAGCGGCCGCAAAAATAGCGCTATTGACTTGAAATTTGGTACACATGTTCATGAGCCCCACGAAATCAGCTGTATAGTTTTGGGTGTGTATTCCATTTGTAATTCGCGTACAGGGACACGCCAAAGTTTTTCTTATCATTACAGCCTATGGGAGGAATTTGTATGTACCGCGATAGCGGCCACAAAAATCACGCTATTGACTTGCAATTTGGTACACATGTTCATGAGCCCAACGGAATCTGCTGTATAGTTTTAGGTGTGTACTCCATTTGTAGTTCGTGTACAGGGACACGCCAAAGATTTTCTATAATTACGGCCTATGGGAAGAATCTGTATGTACCGCGATAGCCACCGCAAAAATCAAGCTATTGACTTCCAATTTTTGCCGAAACGTCAGTGGTGGCCCTCTGTTAAGACTCAAAAGGATTTTGGGTTCCGTCTGTCCGTCCGTCTGTCTCTCTGTCTGTCGTGCGATTGCGGCCGCAAAAATCACGCTATTGACTTGAAATTTTGTACACATATTCATGATCCCCACGAAATTAGCTGTATAGTTTTGGGTGTGCATTCCATTTGTAGTTCGTGTACAGGGACACGTCAAAGTTTTTTTTTTATCATTACGGCCTATGGGAAGAATTTGTATGTACCACGATAGCGGCTCCAAAAATAACGCTATTGACTTGCAATTTTGTACACATAATTTATGAGCCCAACGGAATTAGCTGTATAGTGTTAGGTGTGTATTCCATTTGTTGTTCGTGTACAGGGACACGCCAAAATTTTTCTTATCCTTACGGCCTATGGGAAGAATTTGTATGTACGGCAATAGCGGCCGCAAAAATCCTTCGATTGACTGGCAAATTAGCGCACACGTTCCAGCTTTGCATATAAGTAGCTGTATAATTTTTATTGCTATATTTTTTATAAACTGTGTACAGGGACACGCCAAAATTCTTAACATTACGGCGTATGGGGTGAATTTAGTTTAAACGCATTTTAATAGCATTACTTTGCAATGAAGAAAAGGAAACTAGAGTACGTGAGTAAGATGTTTAAACTTATGTTGTTTGAAGAAAATATGTGCTTCTGCTTTCTAATTAATGTACAGGACCTTACAAAAGTGTTCTGACAATGTCACTTCTTCATCCAAACGATGTTAAATTTGGAACAATTATTAATATTAAACGCAAAATAAGCTGAATAGTTTTTACTGGTGTATGCAATGTTTATGGTTCGTTTACAAAGACACACGAAAGAATTTCGTAACATTAGAGCCTATGGACAAATTTTTAATTTAAGCACGCACTTTAATTCGTTTATGCTGAATTGAACTTAATAAAGTTAACATACATTATAAAGATGCTTAAAATCATGTTTTCTCTTAAAAAAGGTTATGTATAGACTAAGTAATTTATGGGACCACACAAAATATTTCCGAGTATGTACCGTAATCATCCAGATGATGTCAAATTAGTTTGAAAAATTAATGATTTATAATTAATTTGGTTTATTCTTAATATTGGCGTTTATAATGACTGTGACTACTTTTCCGGGATACATAAAGGAACTTCGTACTATTACGGTCTATAGTCGATATTTCTTGAAAGTGTATTTTAACATGGTTACACCCCATCAAATATAATGAAATTTTATTAGAATTTTAAAAGCCTGTTTTCATGTTGAAAATTGTAAGCATAGAATTGATAATTAGTTTAAAGGTTACGCAAAATATTTCTGATATGCTATGTAATTTTTTTGGTATGAAATTTGGCATTTATGAATTTCAGGGAAATAATACAAGACCGTCGTTTATTAAGAATACATATTGTTGCGTACTTGAGGGATCGTAAGTTGTCCGAGAATGAAAGGAGAAACTTTCAAAAATTCAGTGATTTATTCACAGAAAGTTCCAGAAAAATACAGGTCTATAAACCAGCTTCATTTCAACAAGTAAACATAGTTTAAACAACAGCCGTTAACAGCAAAACAACATTACAAACTGTTTAGCAATAACACATAATGCAAGTCTCATTCAAAGAGGCTCAAAGCAAAGCAAGCATTTGACGAAACTGACACAGATCTGAGATTGGCCGCCTTGGCTAAAAAAAAAGGCTCCTTTTATACTATTCTATCGTACACAGACTGTTCTGGAAAATTATCGTATCTCATCAGCCAATGAGATTAGAGCTTCCATATTTGGTATATATCTAATAAGTATTTTCTCGCCAAGGTTGCCAAAAAATCGCCAATTAGGAAAACAGTCGCCAAATTTGGCGCCAAATCCATTTCTTCCCTTATATGGTGCTTTTTAATGCGTTTTTAAAGGAAAATTAGGCTATTTTAACGCTAAAACGAATAGAAATGCACAAAATTAGCATTTTATCGACTTACTAAGCCTCTCTGAAAAAATTTATACAAAAATAAATGTAATTATTTACAATTCCGTAACACTTTGTATGATATACAAATATGTATAGAAAGAGAGATACAGCGGGGGGTTGAAGGGATATATCTGATTATGTTAATAAGTCGATCGAATCAATATATACTATTATATAATAAGGAATAAATAAAAATGCCGTATTGAAAAATTTCTGATGCAAATAGGACGTTGAGGCTCCTGATCTGCAGATCCACTAGCATATAAATTGTTTTGAATTTGTTATAGCTTCTAGACGAATTTTGTTGATTTTCATTCTTACTTTGTGAAAATTTCTTACGTGATAGGAAAAAAATATAATCATTTCTGAATTCAGAGTATCAAAACACACCAGAGACATCCAACGCAGTACATAAAAAATTTGAAAATTACAATTTCGCAGACTAATGTAATCAGAAAAAAATTCACCTGCTAAATTATGATACCAGAAACGCAATCTGATCAACAACTACTAAAAAAAATATTTTTGTATTCAAAGAACTTCAAAAACCTGAAATTATTGCAAAGATTTAGGTTCGAAAATTCGACCACGTAAATAATACTTTCTGTAACTCATGGTAAGGGAAAGTAATTATATTTTTTAAGCGTTTTAGTGGACGCAATGTAATTTGCTATGAATGCTTTTAATTGAACCTAACTTTTCTTACAATCTTTTGTACCAAATTTATTTTGTATCTATAAAATTATATGTTTGTTTCGTTATGTTTAGATTACTTTAAAAATGCTGTTAATATGGACCAACTAGAAAATTTGTACTTGAACAATAATGTATTTGAACTCTCTGCATGTCATAGTATACGGATCATTATGATGTAGATTGAATACGATTTATAGACTTCCTTCCAATACCTGCTTTTGAGTTATGCCCATGCAGGCTAAGCACAAGAACCTGGTTATGCGATTGAGTGGACCTCAAATCATACTATTATAGTAAAAACTATTTCATATTCAAAAATTGGACCGCAAAACATTACATTCTCCAACATGTAAGGGTAAGAGAAAATTGAAAAAAAAAAAAAAAATGTTCATTAAAAAGAAATGACAAAATAAATAAACTAATAGGGGTACATACAAATGAAACACTTCCGTTTGCAAAGCCGTCTTCAGCCGTTTGCAAGCGTTCCAAATGTATGACTACAGTCGGCAGCAAAAGTGTCCGAGCACTAGCAAAAATTTCTGTGTAAAAAAAGCACACTGTTTTGTTAAATAAATCCTTATCGAATCGTGTTCTTAGACTGACTAAGACTAGGATTCGACAACGACTTATTTAACAAAACTGCATTCAGTGTACATTTTTTATATAGGAATTTTTGCTAGTGCTCAGATACTTTTGCTGCCGACTGTATTTGCAAAAAACTTGCAGAATTTACGTCATCGAAGTTGCAAGCGTTCCGTTTGTATGTAACCCTAAATCATTTTAGCGCCTCTTTTTCTGGGTGCCCTTGAAGAAAAAACAAACTACTTTTCTTTGCTTTCTTAATTCAATAGAAGAAAGTATTGGATTCGTAAAAATTTTCGAGCTCGGGTTTTTGATGGATTTACACGTTTTGAGAGCTGTAGAACACGATTTGACTATTTTTAGAAAATGTCTTGTCTGTCTGTGTGTGTGGCAAAATTTTGTGGCAACTGTAGCTTAGAAACTACTGCACAGAATTTCATACAAATTGGTATGTAGTTGCACCTCGACATAAATTAGTGCCTATCAACTTACCACCATGTTTAAGAAAGTGTCTATTTATTGCATAAAATCATTGATATTAGTAATAACAATTTTTTTTTTTTTTTTCAAATCTTTTTTTTTTTTTTTTTTTTTTTTTTTTTTTTCTGTTTTCAATATGTTTTTGTTAAATATACTGAATGTGTGTGCGTAAGCGGGAGGGTGCCGGGCATCCGGGGCACCCCCCTGGCTACGCGCATGCCTGTATGTATGTTTGTATGTATGTTTGTAACCACTCTGGGAGCAAACAAAAAAATCTATATTGTAAAAAAAAGACTTTCTCTACGTGAACGCTGTGGCTGTGAGATAAAGCTTCGGGCTACGAACCTAAAGGTCTAACGTTCGAGCCTAGTTAGGGGAGATTTTTTAAAAATGGTTTTTGTTTAATTCTAAATAATTTAATTAAAGATTTAAGTGTATGTAAATATTATGGTGTGTCACTCACACGATTTTCTCTTACCCTGCATTTTAATGCTAAGATAGATATTTTGCGTTTTTTAGTTCACATTTTCTATAAAAGTGTGTTCTTTAATTTTTTTAAAGTATCATTTTATTTTGCATATAACTTTTAAATAAATGAACATATGTACATAAAATCTGGATTGCATGTTCTTTATCAAATTATTAATCATTTTTTATTTATTTATTTATTTATTATAACTTTAAGATAGGTAATAATTAAACTTTAACTAGTATTAATTATTTTTTTCTTAAATATAAACTTCTAAAGAAATGGAATTTTTTAATAATTTTAGAAAATAAAACTAATGGAGAAATGGTGTTGCAGATGCATTACACACAGGTGAAAATGTATTTATATATTATAAAATATTAAATAAAATATTAAAATCATATTTTTCTTTCTGTAATCACGTTTATTTTTATCTCATGGCTGTTTTTTGTGAAGAAATGTCATTATTAATTTGTAAACTATGTAAATAGCAAGAAAAAAACGTGAATGAATAATTTGATAACGAACATGTTATGTAATTTTCATGTTATTACGTATGTTTGGGAGAAAAAGAAGAAGAAGAAGAAACGGAAAAGTGAATGATTAATTATTCAAAAAAAAAAAAAAAAAAAAAAAGAAGAAGAAGAAGGAAGGAAGAAAGAAAGAAAGGAAATTTAAGGCATAATTTATTGTTTGAAGGGTGGTCTGAGCATCTTTCCCTGTCAGAAATTATCCACAACATCATTTCTCATTTAGTCTAAAATTGTTTCAATTTTTCATTTATTCCAAAACGCATTTTTCAGAAAATTTGTATTAATATCAATTTAAAAATTATACTTATGTTAAAGTTATTTAAAATTCGAACTATTTCTGGATAACGACCATGTCATCCAAATTTTATATTCATATATACACTCTAAGAAATTTTC
The DNA here is from genome assembly GCA_963930645.1 of Salticus scenicus. Classification (NCBI taxonomy): domain Eukaryota; kingdom Metazoa; phylum Arthropoda; class Arachnida; order Araneae; family Salticidae; genus Salticus; species Salticus scenicus. Next base: position 219,749,503 of record OZ005662.1, read on the forward strand.
GTAAAATTCGGAAAAGTAATCTTTAAATTATACAGCCAGGTACCTTCTTTGAGAAGATATTGTCTGTACCCGTATTTGTAACAAATTGCTGTAAAATTCAGAGCAGTAATCATTTATAAAGGTCACTTATCTTAAAACTTAGAGAAAAAAAAATCATGACATATTCACGGGCATGACTTTACTTTTACAGCCAGTATCTGGAATACATTTGCCGATCACTGACAGTAAGCAGTGTGCATTTTTTTTTTTTTTTTTTTCTTTACAGTATATTCATTCTTTTTTTAAATCCAAAAAAATTATGCGCGTATTATAAAAACTTATATATAACATGTTACTGTATTATGAACCGAATATAGGTAATAAGTTTCATTTTGAAAAATAAATTAAAATTTAACCTTTTAGTTATATTTTAACTGTGATTTCTTAGTAATTTTATCTTAGTTGCATTTTAACTTAAATTATTTAAGATATAAAATTTATCAATTACTTCTTTTACTATTTTCTGCATTTCCATGCTTTTATTATTATTTTTTTATTATTATTATTATTCAAAACAAATAATACATGTTTTTTATATTTGTCTACAGTTACTTTTTTCAATCATCTTTATTTAATTTCCTAAATATGTTTTATTAGAAATATCTTGCTTATCCACCAGAGATTTCGAATTGCGATAGCTGTTTTGAAAATTTTCATACAGTAGAATTAAACATTTTTACTTTAATTAGTTTTTCTGCATTAAAAATGATATATCTTATATAATTTACTTTATACACCTTGTATTAATAGTAAAACAACACTTCATGTTTATTTAGCTGCTTCATGGTGCCTTTGGGATTTAATTTAAAAAAGTACAAAATGATTTTTTGAAAAAAAAAAGTTTTCTGCCTTCTTTATTTAATTAATTAAAAGTATTTTATTGAAAATATCTAGTTTACTCACTCGAGTTTTAGCCCTGTATTAACGTTTCGAATATGAAACAGAGTTATAAATTTTCATTCTTATTAGTTTTTAGGCATTAAGCTTATTTATGTGAGATAATTCATTTATATATATATATATATATAATATGGCCCGCAGTAGAGATAAACTAGCACTTCATATTGATTTATTTGTATTCCATTATACAGTGTTTTCAACGTAAAGGAAAGTTGGAAAGTTGGATTGAAAGTTGAAAGTTTTATATAAAAGTTATATTTCCATTTGATATTAATAAATTGTATTACATAAGATATGTTCAATAATACATGTATATATTAAGGCAACAATTCGTATGGTTTTTTCATGCCTTTTTTTATAGATTTGAAAACTATAAACCTTCAAAATGCTGAAATTTCTACTGATATTTAATAAAAAACTTAATATTTTTTGTATTTTTAATAGAAGCTACTTAAAAGAATTAGGAATAATTTTGCAATATCTTTAAAATAATAAATGTATACATTAAAACTAAAAATATAACGAAAAACATGTTTTTTTGTAAATTTTTACATAGATATGCTGTTTTAAATTTTCCACTCAAAAATTTATTAATAAAAATTCAAGATCTATCCGTAAGTAATTTAAGTACTTTTTATTAAGTATCCAAAAACTCTATTAAGTTTTTTCTTAAATATCTGTTGAAGTTTTAGCATTTTGAATATCATGAATTCATGAAAAAATCCAAACTGAAAAAATGTAGTTTAAAGATTTTAAGTCTGTAAAAAATGTATCAAAAACCATAAGAGATGTTGCTTGATTATATATTTTATTCCACAAAGGTAATATAGCTCAATTTATAAATATTAAATGGAAATATAAGCATTTATATGAAACCCATACTGGTGCCAACTTCCTTTATTGAAAATGCGTATTTATATAAAATCCTCTCAAAAGTAATATTTCATCAATAAAATGTTTTGTTGTAAGAAATAACTCAAAACTTAGTTATTTTAGTTATATTATCTTAGTTGTGCTATTCTCCTAATTTCATACCGGTTATATTTTAGCTTAGAACTTTTTCAGTATCTAAATTTCCATAATTACTTTTCCAAGTATTTTTGCATCTACATCCTTTCTATTATTTTCTTAATGAATGTTATCTGCTTGCATCTGTTTTCATCATCCTTATAGCTAATTGATTAAAATGGTTTAGTTATTAGAAATATCTCATTTACCAGCCAAAGATTTCGTAATACGATAGCTGTTTTGAAAGTTCTCATGTAGTAGAGTTATGCATTCTCGCTTTAATTAGTTTTCAGCCATTAAAGTTTATTTATGTGAGATAATTCACTTTACACATTGTGTATTAGTAGAATAACAATTCGTATTGATTTAGATGTTGTATGCAGTATCTTTCAAAATTAATTTAAGAATGTGTGAAAAGATATTCTAGAGTAAAAGATAACTAAAGTAAACATTTTATTAAAAGTGACTGAAGAATGTTATTTGAATTTTACATTTGAAAAAAGATCCCTTTAAAATAGAAATTGAAGAATTAAGTAATATTTTGTATATTATAAGGTAAATAAGAGTAATAAATATTGCATGTGTAACTGTGTTATGAGATAAATAAAAACATAAAATTTCATTTTGTGAGATAATTTAAATTTCATTATTTTAGTTACATTATCTTAGTTATGTTATTTTAGCAAATTGGTATTACATGAGAAATATAAATTAACAAAATTCCTATAAAAACTATAAATTAAATCAAGATAAAATTAAGGAGCAGGTTAAAAAACATAGGATAGGTTAAAAATTTTTTACAACTCCGCTGAGGTCAAAATATTATCCAAGAAGTTTTCACTATTTTCATGAAAACCAATAAAACAAAGGTTTTTTTTTTCAATGACATGCAGCATTGCGGTAACGCGGTTGACTCGTGTCTAGTAGGTGGTGCGTTTGTAACTCGGGTTCGGTTAGGTTGTGGTGATTAAGGCCTACTGATTGCTCGAGGGTCCTAGGCCTATAGCCGTTTGAATCTCGATATGGCCTAATTTAACTATTTTCATTCCAAATGAAAAAAGTATAACTAAAATGAGTGAAATTTATAACTAAAATGAGTGAAAAATTTAAATGAAAACAATTTTTATATGAAATTTTTTTATATATTGTTTTTGATTTCTGTTAATACTCTATGTACTTTTAATTCGTGTTATATTCAGACGCCATTAATAGCAATCATTCATAATCCCCTTATAATTGTTTTTATTACTCATAAAATTTTGAATGTGAATAACCCTGAACAATCAACAGCTGTTGCTTAACTCCTCGACATCGCACTTAACTTCTATTTCAAATATTTTATTAATCAACTGTTAAATTTCGTGTTCATAAAAGAACGGAAAATAATAAACAAAAGTATAAGTTTTCTCAAAATAATTTCATTAATTTCTAATGCAATTACATACTTTTTTTTTTTTTAATAATTAATAACTATTTATATCAATCTAAAGTTATTGTTTTCCATCACCTTTATTTAATTGATTAAAAAGACTCTATTGGAAGTATGTCATTTATCTAATGCATACTGCGATAGTTGTTTTGAAAGTTCTTATTTGTTAGAGTAATTATAGCATCACTTAAATAAGTCTCAAGACATTAAGGGCATTATTTATGTGAGAAAATTACTTTTATATACTTTGTATTAATTATAAGGTCACTCTTCGTGTTGATTTATTTGTTGTATACTATATTGTTTTGAATCGATCCAAAAATGTATCGAAATATATTTCTTTTTCAAAAACTTATGAAATGTATTTTTAATTTCTTCTATTTTCAATAGAAGAAAGTATTGGATTCGTAAAAATTTTCGACCTCGGGATTTTTGATGGATTTACACGTTTTGAATGCTGTGGAACACGATTTGACCATTTTTAGAAAATGTCTGTCTGTCTGTGTGTGCTTGTGTGACAAAATTTTGTGGCAACTGTACCTCAGGGACTACTGCACAGAATCTCATACAAATTGGTATGTAGTTACACCTTGACATAAATTAGTGCCTATAAACTTTCGGTAAAAATTGTCCAACAGCTTGCGTTGCCATCCCGCTTTTTCTAAATTTTTAACATGTGGGTATAGGGGAGTAAATTTTCATGATGGTTATCTTTCAAAAGAGCTCGCCAATACCTTTAAAACGAATGGTTGAACCATCGATCTGCGATAATTTTAGAATAAAATTTACCTTTTTTTTTTTTTAATTATTTAGTGTTATATACTGCTTCTCTAATATGGAAATCGTCTGCATTATCATGGAAGATATATATTTTTTAAATAATAATTTTAATAAATTATTTTTACTGAGTGAATTTGTATAGGAAAATATAGAAGAAAGACACGTGGTGGCCAAAACATACTAGTTTCAATAGATTTTCATAAAAAAAAGGATATATATATTTCATGATAAATACAGAATGATATAATTTTATGAATACTATAAATTCAATAAAAATTTTTACATGCGAAAATTTTATGAAGTAAATAAAGATAATACGACATTGTTTTGACAGAAAACGATTTAAATTTAATTATATTCTGGATACGTATTTTTTGTAATGTTCTCGTACACTGTAAAAAAATATTCTACGATGTCCCGTTTCGGTGTTCAGAAACGGATCGATTTGTTTAAGTTGTAATTTACAACATGATTCTTTTCACATACACAACGAAGGCAACCTTTTTTGTAATGAAAGATTTTATACACGATATCTTTCATTACCAGAAAGGTTAGTTTTGTTGCAGTAATAATCCTGCTATAAATGAAAACCTTTCGGTCGAATAATTACGTTTAAGAAAAGGTGAACTATTTACCTTACCCGAAACGAAATGTAGCAGGTTCTTTATTACTTTCAATATTCAATACTTTCTATATTCAATAGAAGAAAGTATTGGATTCGTAAAAATTTTCGACCTCGGGTTTTTGATGGATTTGCACGTTTTGAGAGCTGTAGAACACGATTTGACCATTTTTAGAAAATGTCTGTCTGTCTGTCTGTGTGTGTTACAAAATTTTGTGGAAACTGTATCTCAGGAACTACTGCACAGAATTCCATACAAATTGGTATGTAGTTGCACCGTGACATTAATTAGTGCCTATCAACTTTTAGTAAAAATTGTCTTTCAGGTAGCGTTGCCATCCCGCTTTTTCTAAATTTTTAACATGGTGATATAGGGCAAATTTTTGTATAAATGTGCATAAAGAGAATTATTTTTTAGTAACCATTATGAAATTTACAAGAATTATTTATAATAGAGATAGTCAGCTGGGAAATTTTTTTTGTAAGTGTAGGAGCCTCGCCCCCTGACTCCCCCCCCCACCCCCAGGGGAGAAGTCTCACCTCGAGGGGAGTAAATTTTCAAGATGGGTATCTTTCAAAAGGTCTCGTAAATACCTTTAAAACGAATGGTTGAACTACAAATATGTGATAATTTAAAACAAAGTTAACGATATTTTTACTTTTAACGAAAAAAAAAATTGGAAAAAAGATTGTATATATATATATTTTCATATTGTTACTGAGTGAATTTGTATAGGAAAATATAGAAGAAAGTCTTCTGGTGGCCACAGCCACAACATACTAGTTTTATTGATTGATTGATTGATTTTTACAGGGTAATAGTTGTTTCCTTTGTTGTATTTATGTTTTATTTCTAGATTCATTAAAATCGCGCAGTGTCTTTAGCGATCCTACCTGCATTTGTATCTTTTCTTTCTTTCTTCCTTTTGAAAATAAACTATTAATATTTGCTTCTACATGTCTAAAGTCACTGTTTTCCAACATCCTTATTTAATTGATTAAAAAGGTTTTATTGGAAAAATCCTCATTTGTAACAAGAAATTACATAATGCGATAGTTGATGTTTTGAAAGTTCTCTTATATATGCATTCTCAGTTTAATTAGTTTCAAAGAATTAAAGTTTATTTACGTGAGATAATTCATCTTGTATTAATTATATAGCAACGCTTCGTATTGATTTATTTGTTGTATACTATACTGTACCGTTCAGAATTAATTTTAAAATGTATGGAAAGATATTTTAAAGGGATAATACATGCTTTTATATGTAAAGACTTTTCTGTTATTAATTACTCAGGTCTGCGAGATTCTTTGCATTGCTTTGAGTGTTTCAAATGCATTTTCATACAATGAATTAAGAAATACTGCCTTTTATCCCTATCGCGTAAGGGTTTTTTACAAAGCAAGGATGAATATTTGAAGAATTAAAACAGAGGCTGCAACATAATCAAAACTTTTTGTGTGAGAAACACATTGAATTTGGCATTTATTACACTTTTGTCATTTAAATGGCTCTGTTTCTTTACATAAAAACCCCGTCTAGAGTTTTTTCGATTGTGCAGGACTTGAAGGCTTTCTCTAAGCAGGGTTCAACAATAATCTGCTAACATGTTAATATTCTATCGGCCGTGAAACCTCCTTTCCATTTTTTCGATATTTTGATGAAATCGCTCTCCTCGTTCTTCATACCCATTGCCTTGAACCTCCGGAAAATAACTAAGATAGAAGTTGAAAAAAATTGAGTTTTATATTCATTTCTATCAAGAAATACCATTTTCTGTCAAAACTGTTCGAGACGGAAATTTTTGAATTTTTTTTTCCTTAATGAGCATCCAAAAATATATCAGAAAAATCTATCATTGTAAAAAAAAAAAAAAAAATACCGCATGCCTGTGTTATTGAAATAATACTGTAAATATTATATGACAAATAAAAGCTATCGATATTACATGTAACTGCATTATAATGAGTGGTGACTCGTGCAAATTTTCATAGGTGGCGCCCGATCCATCGTATGATGCGTAATTTAGCATTAATACTATTCATTATTCAAATATGAAAACAAACATTATTAAAGTGGGATGTAAAACGAAATTTCAGATTTTTTTTTTTTTTTTTTTTTTTTTTTAATGATGGCGAATCTTAAATTCAACACTATGGAAAACATTGCATGAAATTATCTCAAAAATATTAAAGTTTTATAACTACAATTGCAAATCTCTGCAATGTTCGGATCAATGGAATATCAAAATTTAAATATCTGGAAGCTGGTAGATGGAAATGTCCAAGTTCGATAACAAATCGCTTTCGTCGACATATGAATTTGGAGTTTTCCATGGTTTTCTCCAAAACTCGCATAAATAAGGGCTATGTAACACTTAGAATGACTCTCTACAGAGAGTGCACCACTCAGGTCTAGGACCCTCTTTTAGTCAACTAGCTTTAACCCTAACGCTACACAGCTGTAAAATTTAAATTCAAATGTCTCAGCGTGCAATATTATTTAGCTTATTATATCCCTAAGTCTTTTAATTATAAAATTTCAAGTGTTATATTCATGTTTCTTATCTTAAAAAATAAATAAAATAAACCTTAACCAATCTGTAAGAAGTTATATTAGAATTTAGAAAATTATGATTAATGTAATCCGGATACATATTTAAAAAAAAAAAAGTGTTTCTCACTTTTAGAACTCAATTTTAGATTATTTAAATTAACTTTTAATAAATAAAGAAATAAGACGGCCTATCATCTTTAAAAAAAAAAGAAAAAGAAAAAAAGGAACATTGCTGATGTTTCTATTAAATCGTATTTAAAAGAAAATCCTTTAATAATAATAATAAATTACTATTTTATGCAGCTATTTAACCATTTATCCATGTAAATCCATTAATTATTTATCTAAAAATTTTGCAATTTATTTGCATAAAAGTTTTAGCACACCATTCTGAAGGGGGGAAAAATTCTTATTTTCTTTTAATTTTCATTTTTTTCCCCATTTAAATTCAAAATGCTTTAGCTAAAGAGGTCTTAAATTCTTATACGAACTTTTATCTCAAAGGCTAATCTAGAAAATATATTTGACTATTACCAGATTTCATTTTTAAACACTAAAATTTTAAACCGTCATATATAAATCTAAAAAATGCACCGAAAAATCAATGAGGAAAAAAAAAGTAATGCAGAAGTCGCCAAATTTTATCCTCGAATTGCATGGTTAACATATTTTAAAGGAGGCAGTTTTTTTCCCCAATAGTTTTGTTCCAAAGGGTCAGTCATTGTGAGCCCATCAACGACAAAATTTCAGCGTGCTAACACTGCTAAAGCAGTTCGTCGCCAAATCTGTTAACCCGCTGTTCTAGTAGAATAAACTGTACAAATAAATACGCCAATTTCGGGCCGATTGTAAACGGCCCATTCTCTTAGATAAGGAAGGGAAGTAGCTGTCGGTTAGTCATTAGTGATTTGTGACAGCTGAAAAAAAATATATTCACAAATAAATTGTAATGAAAGAAGATTAAGAAAAAGTTAGATAGCCGTTGTTATTTTGTATATATGTTTTTGAACAGTTATAAAAAACTAAAGAATTATTATTATTATTATTATTATTATTACTATTTTAATCGAGTAAAAAATTAGGTGGGGCCGTGCCCCGTTGGCCCTTAATGTAGAACCGCCACTGATTATAATAAAAAAGAAAACAATTAGTTCACTTTTGTAAAATATGTACCTAATTTTAATTATTTTAGTTAAATTATCTTAATAACATTACCTCAGTTTTTTTTTTTTTTTTATTTTTTTTTTTTATCTCATGACACCTTTTCCTATTATTTTCCGCATCTAAAAACTTTTTTTATTATTAAAATTTGCTTGTATGCATCGAAAGTTATTATTTTCTGATATCCTTTTTTAATAGATTAAAATAGTTTTATTTGAAACACCTCGTTTGTTCACCAGGTATTACATACTGCGGTAGCAGTTTTAAAAGTTCTCGTCTGGTGTAGTTTTACATTCTCACTTTAATTAGTTTTAAGACATTAAAGGTTATTTATGTGAGATAATTCACTTTATATTCAAAGAATAAAGTAACATTATAAATATAATAAAGTAACAAAATAATAACACGTAACAATTTTAAAAATAAACGTAACAATTTTATTTTAGTTATATTCTAATTTTCTACTGCTTTTAAAATTCTGCAACTTCCTTTCGTAATCGTTCCTTACATTTGTATCCTCCTAAGCTTTTTTTATTTTTCTTTCTCTCTCTCTCTCTCTCTTTCTTTCTTTCTTTTCTTTTCTTTTTTTTAAATTAAAAATAGGTAATAGTTGCTTGTATCTGTCGAACGTTACTGCTTTCCATAATCCTTATTCAATTAATCAAAAGAGTTTTATTAGAAATATCTCATTTACCCACTAGAAACTTCACACTTCGATAGCTGTTTTAAAAGTTCTCATCTAGTAGAGAGTACATTCTCACTTTAGTTAGTTTGCTGGTATTAAAGGTGATTTATGTGAGATAATTCATTCGCTTCGTATATATATATATATATATATATATATATATATATATATATATATATATATATTTAAATACTGTATCTTTTAAAATTAATTTGTGAATATATGGAAAGATAATATAGAGTAAAAGGGTTGTTTCTAATACAAACTAATAAAAGAATATTATTTGCTCAGTAAAACTTTGCATTGAAAAAATAGTTTGTTGTGACCATCACAAAACGTTCTTCTATATCTTTTATACAACAGCTCTGCTTACTGTTTAACATGCACAAAAGCTTAATCATATCTTATTTTACATATGGAGTTTGAAGCTATTTTAAGCAACAAATGCTGAAATATAATGCTATAGAAAATCAAAAAAAGTGAATAATATGAGCGTCATCTGTTGGCCGATATACGTTCAAATTATCTCAGCAGTTGATTTAATAATGGTTATGTCACACATCAAGCTTGGCGTATATATTGCGCTAGCAATTTTAAAATTTTCTTAAGGTATAATAAACTTTCTCACTTTAATTAATTTCAAGGAATTCACGGTTATTTAAGCGATATAATTAACCTTATATTGGTTCTAAAGAACATTTCGTATTGATTTATTTGTTGTATATATATTATACTGAACCTTTCAGAATTAATTTTAAAGTGTATGGGAATATATTTTAAAGGGAAAATGCATGCATTTAAAAGCTAAACAAAGAGCATTATTTTAATAATGTTGTATAAAAAAGACCTTCTAGTTATTAATTATTGAAATAGTATTGTAAGTATTATATTATAAAAAAAAGTTATCGATATTACATGCAATTATATTATGATGAAAATGGAGGTAAAGAGTTCATCTTTATAAAATAAGTATACCCTAGTTATTTTACCATGTTTTTATTAACTTCTATTCTTGTTTGTTTGTGTATTTTTTTGTCCGGTACAAATCTTGCAATCTATTTTTAACTATCTTCCCTACTAGCTAGACATTTAAAACTTTCACAGTAGTTCAGAACCCAGTGACAACACACTACTTCGAAGTCAGATTTTCGAATTTTCGAATAGATTTCGTTTAATTAATTAAAGTAGGAAAATACGAAGCTCCTAATAGCAATAAAAATAGTCATTAAAATATTAGCTATAATTTAATTGTTGCCAAAAAAATTTACGAGTTCATTTTCTTTCGACATAAATATAAATACATTTAATTAAACGTGAGCGTTAAAAAATTGTAAAAGGTTAAATTATGCATCTGGCAAAAATTGACGTCATTATCACTTTAAAGATTTTCTACACATTGATAAAGTGCTAATGAATAGTTCATGATGCAAATATATGTTGTTCTGAAAGGATTAATATTTTATCTTTAAACCAACTTTTTTTTAAATTCTAATTTCCCGTAACTCTTTAACCAATCACATTAGAACGTCCATCTTTGGAATATCGATAATAAGGATTTTCTCTCCAAATGTCGCCAAAAAATTCTTTAAGGGCAAAAAGTCGCCAAATTTGGCTCCAAATCCATTGCCTGCCTATTGGAGCTTTTTAATGCGTTTTTAAGGGGAAATTAAGCTATTTTAACGCGAAAAAGAGCTGGAAATGCAGAAAATTGGCATTTTATCAACTTGCTAAGCCTCTTTAAAAGAATTTATACAAAAAGAAATACAATTATGTACAATGTCGTAACAAAACGCATTGATAAAGTGCTAATGTAGTTAGTTCTATAGCTATGATTCAACAGAAAATTTAGAAACATGGTTTATAAAAAGATTTTTATCTTATTTATTTATTAGTTATATTATTTCAACTATATTATCTTAGTACTTTTATCTCATTTCGACACTTCCGATTAATTTCTACATCTACAAACTTTTGTTTTAATAATAGTTATCTGCTTGTATCTATCTAAAGTTGTTATTTTCCAGCATCCTTATTTAATAAATTAATTGTGTCTGGAAATATCTCCTTTACTCACAGGAGAATTCGAATTACGATATTGCAGTTTTGTAAGTTCTCATCTAGTAGAGTTTTACATTCGCACTTTAATTAGTCTTAAGGCGCTAAAGATTATTTATGTGAGATAATCCACTTTATAATACCTTTATTAATCGTACGAAATGCTTCATATTGACTTATTTGTTGCATAGTGTACCTTTCAGAATTAATTTCAAAACGTAATACAGACGTACATTCTAGTCTGTACAATAAAATATGTTAATATTAAATAAAGAATTGAATATAATAAATATCTTTGATGTTAAGAACGAAAGAACATTATAAATATTATGAGCTATAAATGCAATTTATATGTTATAAAATTAAAAAAATTCAACAGATTCAGGCTGAAGAAATAAAATTCTCTTTTGTTTTAGAAATAGCATTTAAATAATTAAAAGCTAAAGCTAAAATAATATTTTCAATGGAAAAAAATGTATAGGGTAGGTTGGGGTAATTGTAAACATGGGGTAATTGTAAACACACCCCTTATTTTGTTTATTAGTTCAAATTTCAGAATGCAGATGCCAGCACATCTTCATACCTTCAAGGACCAATAGATGTTCATTGTTAATAAATCACTTTTTTTGTTAAGCACCATTTTGTTTATGCAGTTTTGTTTTGGTCTGTGAAAAAGTGAAATACAGAATTGCAAGGATTGATTAAAAATACTCTAAATCATACGAAAAGTTGAAATATTAATTCATTTTCTTTAAAAATAGTTTTAAACATTTAAATTTAGTTTATTATAATGATTTTTCTTTGAAATTCATGACGAAATTTTAGTTATTGCTTGTTTACAATTACCCCAGAAAAATCTTGCATTGGGGTAATTGTAAACATCAATTCCTTAGTAACACAACTTAGTATGAATGCATCTTATGTTTTTATTTTAATACTAAATTGTATTATAATCTTAATCTGAATGTTATATTTCATTACATTTTATAATTTACCTTAGTAATTAGGCCTAATCTATTCTATGTTATGAGTAGGCTTTTTTTCTGTCTACTATACTATTTTTTTTTTCTAATTCAGATACATACATATATATATAACAGAAATTAAGAAAAAAACTATTAGCTACAGCTCTGATGATTTAATCAAAGCAGGGAATGAGGTGAGAGGACAATCCTTCTCCACAAAAAGTATTTTATCCCCAAAAACCATTCTTGAATATGCAGTAGCAGTAAAAGAGAAGACAGCAACATGCAGAATTAAGCAAATGAATTATGGGGAAGTACTGAATTCTACAAGTGTCTTAGAACGTGTAAAGGAATGTGAAAAAAAAGAAAATTTCAAAAAGAAAGAAAAAGAATGTAAATGATAGAAAATCAAAAAGAAAGAAAATTAATGATGATACAACAAAAAAAGATTGATAGTGTTGAAGAAATAAAAGAAAATTCTACGGAAGTCCAATATGCAAAACCCAAATTACAGCATTTAATTCCTGGAAGTTATATATTAATAGATAAAAATAAGGTTAAATACAAGTATGTCTGTGTTATAAATTCCATAGCACAAGATGAATGTACAGTCACGTTATAGAAAATGACATTTTTTTTCTCATAAATTTATCATTCATAAAAGCTATTTTGTCAGCACCCTCTATTAAGTATAATGAAAGGAAACTTGTGCATACATTTCCTGCTTTTGTGAGTGTAAAAAAAAATGAAAATCTAGTAAAACAATATGTTTGTACTCCAACAAATGTTAAATGAAATGATTTAGGTTTATTATCATCCAAAATTTATTTTATTATTTATTTAAGACATGATGTACTAATAAAAAAAAAAATAGTTATTACATATATAAACATTAAAAAACTTTTTTAAAGTATTGTATTTCATGTTATTATGCATAACATTATGGAAATATGTCTGTTTACAATTACCCCATACTATATGGGGGAAATGTAAACACTATGGGGTAATTGTAAACAGGCCCTTACAAATTTAAATAAAAACTTTAATGCAAAGTAAAATGCTTAAAACTTAGGTAAATGTTCAAAAATTAAGTTTCTGTCATTTTTTTAAACTAAAAGTTATTTGTTTAGTTTGCATGAATGATCATATCCAGAAGTGATCAAAAGTGTTTACAATTACCCCAACCTACATTCTTAATTTTCTTATACAAATTCACGTCAAGAGGTCCAAGCTTTTCCGTTGCTTGAACTCGACTTATCTCAATTTTATTTTGAATATTTCTTAACTTAATGCGAGAGGGGGAAAAAAAAGGAAATAAAACCTTTTTTAACTGGTCTAAATATACAAAAAGCCTCCAGTTAAAATCTTACCTCTTTTCTGCTCTGTTGTTCTGTTTATTATTAGAAAGAAAATGGCTAAAGCAGTTTTTCCTATATCATTGAAATTTCTAAAAATTAAATGAAATTAAATTATCCAGTACCACTATATTTCAATCTCCCCGAACACTATTTATTTTGAATAATATCTAAATCTGAAAATGAAATAACCCAAATGTAATAAGATAAATGATAACAATGCAAAATCGCAGTGTGAAAGAAATAGTCCTTTCGTTCTAACTATTCAGGGTGAATTTTTTTTACTTCTTTTTTTTTACAGTTTTAGTGGCTAAAAATCTGCACGAAACAATAAAACAAAATCCTTCGAATTATTTTAGTTGGAAACCTGTGAAACCGAAAGAAAATAATTTTTGTGCCCTATAGACGATATCTCAGGAAATGTATTTTGAAATGTAAGTCATTTTGATCCTGTGATATTCTGAGTACATAACGTGTTTAGAAAATAAACGATTTTTTGTTTTCAAAGATATGAACCGAGATTTGACAGAGTATGTTTTTGCTGTTGCGGTTGAGGCCAATTCACAAAGCGAAAGTCTATGCAATTCGCTCTCTATGAACACCTTTATTAGCCCTATCACGTGAGTTTTGAAGAAAAATACAAAAACCTTCTAATGGCTATTCTAGCAAACAGGAGCTGAGTTTGATTACGGCATATCCTGTTTTGTTTTCTACCAGTTTTAAAAGTAGAAGCTTTCGTGTTTAATAGCGTATAGAATTATCTGCTTTAATAGCATTTCCTTTTTAATTTAAAAATTATTTTGTGTTTAAGAAATTTTCTACATTTAAATGGTACAGATGGTTCTAAATTAGAAGCATTAGCTGGATCTTCGAATCAAAGTATCGGTTTATAAGAATTAGATAAAAGACTGCTTTAATTTCAAATAAATTAAATTTTTTTAAAAATCTAATTACATTCAAAATTCCAATTTTCTACTTATTTAACATCTAAGAATTGCCCTAACCATTAAAATCTACATTTATCTTTCTAGCTAGCTTTCTTCACCTTCATTTTAATAAAATGTAATTAAAGTCTCTTAATTAATCTTTAACAAGTTTGCACAAGGACTCGAGATCCACCTGATGTTATCTTTAATGTTAATTTAGTTCAAAGCAGTTCGTCAGCTGGGAAATATATTTAATTGCTTAAGAGTTCAAAAGTTTTCTAAGAATTTGATTTGCTGGAGTTCTTTAGCAAACGTTTTGTAATATTTACTAATTCGTATAGGAGCATATCTTTTCACAGATGAACATTATACATCGAATTAAACAAATAGATATACAACGAATATACGAAATTAAGTCATCGATCATTAATAATGATGGATGAATCCAGTTTATACTGAAACGAGTGAATATGCAATTTTAAAATTGTAAATTTATTTTTTTACAATAATGAATGTTTAAAAATTTATTTATAAGTAAACAACATAAATTGCAAAACGACATTATATATAATTTCTCTTCTGTATAAGTACTTTAACTTGTTTTTGCTATTCATTGGTACTCAAATTAAATTAATACTGTGACTAATTTTAATCGAAATAAATCTCAATTAAAATTTATTTTATGTTGGTATCTTCATGTATCTTTTGTCTGCTGAGTGTTACAACGGTACTAAACAATTCAAATTATATATGTCCTACTTTACATGCAACATTCATTCTACACCCTTGAAAACGTAATGAATTTGCATGTTTCAATTTATGGATGTTTGATAGTCGCAACCTCTTTTTGAATTTTTCTGTTTTATCTTTTTCAATGTTTCTTGTTTTCATATATTCAATGTTTGAAAATGTTTTCAATCTATATATATATATATATATATATATATATATATATATACATAAATTGTTTTTGTCTCTTATTGGTTCTTTAAGAATTCTTTGGCGGCGTTTTTTATTTTCAATAGTTTACTAATTTATTGATTTTTTTATGAGCTTAGCTAGTTTATCTTTAGTGAATATTATAGAACTAAATATAAAATGATTTTTATAAATTAAGAAGGTTAAACTAGTTACATATTAAACAAACGATTTTCTGCCTTATAAATACTGAAAAAAAAAAAAAAACTTTAATATTGATGATTAAATAAAAGTTTTGTATGAAAACTCAGTAAACTAAGAAATAAATAAGTAAATAATCAAATAAATAAATAAATAAATAATAAAAATAACAAAAATAAAACCGTGTGCACACTGAAAAAATAAATAAATAAATAAATCTGGAACTGACGTCTGGAAACAAAATTGTGGTTCTAGTAAAAATAGTTCAAAATCTTCATTATAATTTCTAGTTCCTTTTACTGGTGAGTTCTAAAATCCCTTATTCGAATTCTAGGTCGTTTTCCTATATTATCGTACGGTCGAACTTATTTAAATATCTGTGCAAATGAATGCGAACACAAGAGGCGAGTTTTAGTAACTATAATTTTAGTTTTAGACCCAATTTTAGAAAATCAAGCGAGAATTTCTAGCAATAAAAAGGATTCATAATATGCATACTATCCATAATATTGTTTTACCATCTAGAAAAGCCCAGATTAGAAATTCTCGATCATTTTGTTTATCCAGGCTGTTTGTTTACCTTATACGCGTAATTCGTAAATCTTTATTTCTAGTTTATGGATTCAGAAAATGACCAGTTATTCGTTCTAAATGAAGGCGGTATATATATTTTTTTACTCAGTATATCATACAGATTTATATAATTTTTTTCCCAACATTTTTTTCTTCTCTAAAATACGGTTTAAGTGTTTCATAATTTACTAGCCGCCTTAAGGACCAATTGGTTCAAATTTTCGTAAAAATAGTGCTAAATCCTGCTAAGATATGTCTAAAAAACGGGTTTTGTAAGTACTAAATTGCGTAATTGTAGGTGTATGATGGATGTTATATAAATTAATTCTTAAAAATTATTGTCTTAGAATTACAAAATTTTATATACATGTACATTAAAATACAACAATATAAAGTGTTTTAAAATTTCTGGAAATCTATTTAATTTTTTTAATTGTTTAAAATGCTTCTCTCATTTTTAATGCTTTAATCGTTCTAGTATTAGATAATGTAACGATTTAGAGGAACGCTAAACGTGACTGTTTAAAATAAGAAAATATGGCAATGAGTCTTAACCATTAAAGTAACTATAGAATAAAATTCCGATAAATTTTTAATATATTAATGTTCATTATATATATTCTTATTAAAATTGCTAAAAAATTTAAAAAATGTTTATGAAATACATAGCTGATCATAAATATGTAAAAAAAAAAAGCAATTTAATTTTTGCGAAATTTTTGATTTTATACATTTATATATTAACTTGAATAAATTCAAATAATAATGAATATAATCAATAACTAACTTTCTAAGTAAACACTATAAGTTGGAAAAACTTGTAACAATTGTTTCTGGTCAAAATAATCACACTGCGCTTCATCGTGTGAAAAAAACTAGACAATAGTGCACTCTCAAATTTGCAAAGTGCATTCAAGACTACTAAGAAATTTAAATCTAGTACTAAATTTCGACTTTTAAAAAACATAATTTGTAAAAGTTTTGGAGTAGTGCTGCTATCTATCGGACAGAGAGGAAACAAGAGTTTAAAAATTGATTAAAACACGGAAAAAATATTAGAATATTGCTGTATAAAAAATGTTAAATATATGGTTTCTGTGTGAAAACAATAAATAATAAACAATATAGGGTTAAAGTATGAAATATTTCAAATCCCAGTTCAGAAGTTAATTAGCATGCGAATTTATGCAATTCTGAAATTAATGAATGTGATCTTTAAATTTTAAATCTTTTGTTTAAGTTATTTATTTCCTTAAATTCGTTTCAGTAAAATGCAATTAAAACCGTTAAAGTATATGTAAACAAGTTTACAGGAATGTTTGAAATAACGGTTAACACGATTTCGTTTAAAAGTTAATGAAGAAAATACTCAGAACTTCTAAATGTAAAAGTGTTTAATATGCTACTAAAATCCTTAAATTGGTTTTACTAAAATGCAACTAAAATTACTGAAACGTATAGTAACAAGTTAATCTGCTTTTAAAACACATTTCTAGTACAGAAGCAAATTAGAGTTAATGAAAGTTTTCTATGATTTTAATGTTGATTTTAAGTTAAAGTTCCTTGTTAAAAAATATGAAATTAAGTTTATAATTTTTTAGTATAGAAGTAACTTTAAGTCAATGAAAGTTTTATAAATAAATAATTTTTTATGACATTTTAATGCATCTGAAAATTACTTGTTGAAGACTATTAAATTTAAATTTCTATACTAATTACCTTAACTATTTGAATATATATTAAGAATTATATTTAATTAGCCTATTGTTTCTGAATACTATAAAATTATCGAGTCTAACGGAAAATACTGTCATTTTATAAAATTTTAATAATAATAATAATAATAATAATAATAATAATAATAATAATAATAACCACTGCCCACTTTTTTTTTCTAACTTTTTTTTTTCCAAAGGTTTGGCACTTGCGACTAAACATTGACCGGGGGAAGGGGGGGGGGGGAGAGGTCACCGAATCGATGGCCATTTGTCAAAGAGCACCCAATATGCGCGATCATCGTTACCCCTAACCGAAACAACATATGCATGTCTTGCTCTGGATTCGAACGCGGTCCCTACCATGTGGGAGTCAAAGACATTAATCACTACACCGAATTATTTTCTATTTAATAGATATAAAATTCTATACAAAATAAAATTTAATTTAAGACGACAGGACTTTTTTTAGGCTTTTCTTTCACATAAAGGCATGCGACAACAATACTGCGTCCCTTAGCAACGGTGACTATACTTGTTTCTTATTTCTTTCACACGGTTTTCTCCCTTTATTTATTTATTTATTTATTTTTATATAACTGTAAGAGCATGTGAAAAATAATTTATTCCATGATTTCGGATCCGATTGCCTACAAAAAGCTTCAGTTCATAAAAATGACGCCAGGAATAATATTCTTGACGTATGTAGTAATAAAAATAAATAATAATAATAAAAATAAATAAATAAAAAATAATAATAATAAAAGCTAATTCGAACATTTTACTGTTTATTATACATATTAGTACAATAGTTAACAATCGATTTTAAAATATGTAAAATATTTTTATAATTTAGTGATATTATTGTAAGATAAGTAAAGAAATAAAACGTTAAAACTGGATATTGGTGGACATCCTGACATATTCAAGATGAAATACAGCAAATAAGGACAAAGTGATTGAAAGAAATAGTCCTCTCGTACTAATAAAAACATATATATATATAAATAAAGTGACACCAGCCAATTTTACTTGATGATAGTAATAAAAATCTTGAAACTACACCGTTTTCAAAGTATTTTTGTTAAAAGAGAAATTTTCGCATTCTTTTTCCCTTCAAAGGAAAGCAAATCAAATTGATACTTAATAAATTAATAAATAAAAATTTTATTTTATATACATATTTTTTTTAATCCTCGGATAATATAATTTTAAAATACTGAATAATAAGTATTTAAAACCCTCACCAATTACAAAATATTTTGACATATTAAGATCTTTAGATGAAGTGACATCTCAAAAAAGTTTTTCTCAAGTTATTTAATATCTAAAGAATGTTAGTTAATCATTAACACCCAGATGTTTCTTCGAAGAATTTACTTCTTTTGCCTTCTTTTTAATTAAATGTAATTAACATGGTTAAATTAATAATCAGAAAGCTTGCAGAAGCACTTGGCGTAACATCTGACGTTATCTTTAATTTTAATTTTAAGAAGATATCTGACTCACAAACTTCTAATTAAGAGTACATTTTTAACAAATCCAATAGCTTTTTTATATATAAAAAACTGCTTTTTTCTTCCTTTTGTAATTAGCATTTTATGCTTTTGTTTTAAATTGCATTATAAATTCTAACACTTTTTTTGTACACTTTATTAATTTTTTTTTTTTTTTTTTTTAAATAAGTTTAACTTTTTTATTACTTTTATTTCTATACACAGAAGAAAGTATCGGATGCATAAAAAATTTTCGACTTTCGGTTTCTGTGAGGTTTACCTCATTTCAAAAATCCTGAACACGGTGTGATCATTAATATATATATATATATATATATATATATATATATATATATATATAGTTCGTCTGTCTGTTTGCATAAAAAAAAAAAAGAAAAAAAAAAAAGAAAAGAAAACACTGCAAAAAATAAATAAAAAGGGAAAATCTGGCAGCTGGGGTGCCAGTGTTTCTCCGTAAAATATACAGTTTAAAACCGCAAAATTGTATCACTGACATATATTTTACGCAGAAATCCTGTAAATAAAACAGGTTTTTTGTTAAAAGTACAGTTTTGTTCTGTATATTTGACGGAGAAATACTGGTACCCCAGCTGCCAGATTTTTCTTGTACTTTTAGCAGATATTTTTTACAGTGAAGAAATGTGTAGAACCCTTTGTTCAAGAACAGAATTTCATTAAAATTTATTTTTATTTGCACCAGGACATAAACTGGTGTTTACCAACATTTAGTGCATATCTACCTATAAGTAGTACTGCAGTGTTTCTATTTTTTCCGTGTACGTAAAGGCTATACTCACCTTCTACAGCGTGCAAATGCGCCAAACCATGTATGATACACGCACAACCGTATGTGAGATGGCCATTATAAAGCAGAATGCCACATAATTTGCAGTATATCGGAAGACAGGCATCGCTGCTATTGTTCAGATTTTGCGATTTTCCATATGTTTACAATTTAGCATCTATTTATTAAAATTGCATCTATATTCATATGTAAAATATTTATCATGCGAAGCTATGATTTATATATATGGATTTTAACCAGTACTATTTGTTTTACGGTTAAAGTCCAATGAACGCTATTACGAATGAGTCAAATTCTGCTGCGATTTCAGCAAAATTGGGATGGAAGGAAACCGTCACACTGAGAAAAAAAATATACCGCCTTCATCTAGAATCAATAAATGGTCATTTTCTAAATCCTTAAACTAGAAATATAGATTTCCGAGCTATGCGCATAAGGCACGCCAATAAAAAGATGAAATGGTCGAGAATTTCTAGTCTGCACATTTCTAGATGGTGAAACAATGTTCTGAATATTCTGAATCTTTTGTATTACGAGAAATTCTCGCTTAATTTTCTAGAATCGGGTCATAAACCAAGATTATAGCTGCTGAAACCCGCCTCTTGTATTCTCATTTATTTGGAGATATTTTCAAATAGGTTTGCCCTCGATAGTATAGGCAAACGCTCAAGAATTCTAATAGAGGTCTCTAGAATTCGCTTACGAAGGGGACTAGAAATTTTTTTATAAGAGTATTATTTTTATATACTATTTTTTTCTAGAGCCACAATTTAGATTCTAGATATCAGTTATTGATTTTTTTTTTTTTCTCAGTGCATTGGCGTGCCTTATACTCATAGCTCAGAGATTTATATTTCTAGTTTAGGGATTTAGAAAACGACCAACTATTCGTTCTAGATGAAAGCTTTATATTTTTTTTTCTCAGTGCAGTGATAAAATTTCAGTAAATGCTCATCTCAGTGATACGACCACCCCTTATCGTGTAGAATCGCTTTTTTTTTTTTTTTTTTTTTTTTTTTTTTTTGACTTGATACGGAGAATGGACAGTATATGGCATTATTATAGAATTATACAAAATTCTGATATCCATAACATGCTACATTTAATTGATATGAGATGTATTTAAGGTTTTAAGGTGCTAAAATAAATTTGTTTAATACTTGTTAAAATATTGTCTAAAGTTCAAATTTCTTCAAACTTCATGTGAAATTTAGTTTTGTGAAATCTGCATACAAATTAATCATATTTCCTTTGGATTTAATTAGAAAATTAAGTTTGGACGGTATTTTTTAAATTAATTTCTGTGTTTTAGAATGTAGATGTTTTGTGGATATTTTTAAATAAATATTATGTAAAGAATACGTTAAAAAAATTTATCTTGAATTGATATTATCCAAAATAAGTTTAAGTACAACCTAAGAGAAAGTAAAAAAAAAAATCAAAAAATGAAATACAAAAAATCAGTATCATTCTTACTGTAAAGAAAAATTGTTTTATTTTTTGTATCATTTTAATACAATTTTCATATCAAAAGCTAAATCAATAAGAAATATTATGACATTGTTTGTATCCAATTATATATATATATATATATATATATATATATATATTTATATTTAACATTAAATGCTGAACAAACTAGTATGATGTGGCCACCACATGACTTTCTCCTATATAATTTTACACAAAATTTATACAATACTAATTATCTATTAAATTATCAAACTATTTTCCATTATAAATGCAGACGATTTTTATCTGACAGAATTATATTATCACTAAATGCCGAAAGAAAGTCAACATTTTGCAATTACCAGAAGAAATACGTTTCTTTTTTTCGTTAAAAGATAAAAAAAAAAACCATAACTTTGTTTTAAATTATCCCAGATCTATAGTTCAACCATTCGTTTTAAAGGTATTGACGAGATCTTTCGAAAAATACCCATATTGAAAATTTACTCCCTCCGGGGAAGTACTTCCCCCCAACAGGGGGGGGGGGAATCGATGCTTTCACATGCACATTTTTTTCCCTAGTAATTATCAATAATCTACTAGTAATTATCATAGTAATCCTAGTAGTAATCCTAGTAATTATCAATAATCTACTACTTCCTAGGAATTATCAATAATCCCCTACTATTATCAATAATTCATATGAATTTTATAATCACACGATTAAAATAACTCTTATTATGTACATTTATACGGAATTTTGTCCTATACTGCAATGTTAAAAATTTAGAAAAAGTGCGATGACAGCGTCACCTGTTGAGCAATTGTTCCACAAATCTAATCAGCACCAGTGTATGTTAGGGTCCAACTAAATAAGTTTGGTTAAATTTAGTTCATTGGTTCGGGAGATACAGCGTCCACAAAATTTGTGATGCACACTCACAGACAGACACACACAGACAGACAGACAGACAGACATTTTCTAAAAACAGTCAAATCGTGTTCAGGACATCCAAAAACGTGTAAATCCATCGAAGACTG
Source organism: Salticus scenicus (assembly GCA_963930645.1). NCBI lineage: Eukaryota > Metazoa > Arthropoda > Arachnida > Araneae > Salticidae > Salticus > Salticus scenicus. The sequence continues at coordinate 219,772,207 of OZ005662.1, forward strand.
GAGTTCGAAAAATTTCACGAATCCAATACTTTCTCTTTTTATACATATAGAAGAAAGTACAAAGGGATGTAAAAATAATTTTTATAAAATTCAGTAAATTCAAATTTCGATCCAAATAATCTTTTTGCTGTTATTATAAAGTTTGGGTAACTTTAACTAGGATATTATATATAAAAATGCTTTTTCTTTATTGTTTGAATTTATTCTTCGTGGTTTTAGATTTTTGCGTTTCAGGAAAGTTGCTGGATATCGATAAAAAATTATAATAAAACATTATTATTATATTTTTATTTATTTTATTTTATTTTAGTATTTTCATTCTCAATTTTACATTTTCATAAATCTTTATTTTCGTAAAACTATGAGAAATTAATTCACTATTTGTGATATAGGTACATTTTTATGAACGTATTATAGTGTTATAAGAACATGAATTTAACTATGCAGTTTTTAATTTCATTATGAGTAAGATAATTGTTTTAATGTATTGTAAATGTTATGTTGGAAACGGTAAAACCTACCTTATTTTTCCCAACCACCATTTTTCTCTCTGCTTGTTTCTTATTTCTTCTTGAATTGCTAACATTTTGTACACTTACAAATTAAAAAAAAAAAAAAAAAAAAAAAAAAATGACTTCGAGTTCATTTCAAGTTCTCTGTGTGTTCGTTTTTCTTTTCCATGAATCTAACTCCTGTAAATATTCAAGAATTTTTTGAAACCGGTATATGTTATTCAAGTCCTATGTAGGATTTTTCTTATTGAAAATGACGTAAATATCACCAGTGGTTCGTGTTTATGAGAAAAAAAAAAAAAAAAAAAAAAAAAAGAATTCAAATGTAATGCGCTGAGAAAAAAAATATACCGCCTTTCTCTAGAATGAATAAGTGACCATTTTCTAAATTCCTTAACTTGAAATATAGATTTCCAAGCTATGGGCATAAGGCACGCCAATAAACTGAATAGACGATATTATCGAGAATTTCTAGTGTACACATTTCTAGATGGTGAAACAATATTCTGAATACTCTAAATATTCTGAATCATTTATATTGCGAGAAATTCTCGCTTGATTTTCTAGAATTTGGTAATAAACCAAGATTATAGTTGCAGAAACCCGCCTCTTGTAGTCTCATTTATTTGCAGAGATTTTTAAATAACTTTGCCCTCGAGAATATAGGCAAACGCTCAAGAATTCTAATAGGGTCTTCTAGAACTCGCTTTCCAAGGGGACTAGAATTTATAAGGATGACATGGAACTATTTTTTCTAGAGCCAAAATTTAGATTCTAGATGTCAGTTACAGAATTTTTTCTCACAAGGAGAGGTCATGACATGGAAAATTAAAATCGGGACGAAATTGCGCAGGATTGTAATATACTATGAGGGTAACAACATATTAAAGCAGTAGGACCCACTATCCACAAAATTTCGAGAAAAAAGCATTTAAAGTTTCAGTTATCTTTAAATACAAGTTATTTCGCACACAAGCAAGCGCCCCAGTGGTGTGATCATAAAGCGCGAGTCTGCTAGCCGGACGACTTGGGTTCGAGGCTACTTCAACAATACTTTTTTTTTTTTTTTTATGTAATCTAAACTTTTTATTTATTTTTACTTTATTTTACAATTCAATTCAAAATCTGAAAATTTTAATAAATTATTTAATTTTCTTGAGTATAAAATAACTTTTCTATTTTTAATATTTATAACTTAAAAATACAATAAATTTCTATAACTTAAAAAATAAAGTTTAGTTTTACAAAACCCTAAATAAGAAACATAAAGAAAAACAGACAAATATTTAAATAATTAAAAAATAAGCAAGCTGTAAACAAAGTGTAAAATAGTTAGCAGGTGTTACTTAAATCTTGGTCTGAGTTTCCTGATTTTGTTTGAATGTGTATAAATTACGTAAACGCATCTAGCTTGTTAATATTAAAGGGCAGGTGGAATTTTATTTTGAGCAAAGAAGGATAAAAAAAAAAAAAAAAAAAAAAAAAAAGAAGTCGTTATCGAAAAAGAAATGATGTTCATTAACATCTAAAATCTACATTTAAAGATAACATTTCTTTACCTGTAATAATTTAACAGCATCGTAATCCTATATTATAATTTTTCAAGAAACTGTATTAATTGGAGAAGTAATTATTTAATTTGGATAGTAATTATATATGCAATTAAAAGGATCATTCCTCTGTATTATTATTATTATTTTTTTTAAACAAAATTTAGTATTGTTTCAAGCATACCTAAAATAAAATAAAATATTTCGATAAATAATCAAAAACAGTTTCTTTAGTTTTACCTTATTTTACAGTTAAAATAAAACTAAAATTTATTTCTTAAGTTATAGAAATTTATTGTATTTTTAAGTTATAAATATTAAAAATAGAAAAATTTATTTATTTTATATTCAAAAAAATAAATATTTTATTAAAATTTTCAAATTTTGAATTGAATTATAAAATACAGTAAAAATAAATAAACAGTATAGCTTGCATAAAAAAGTTAAAGAAAAAAAAAAAAAAGTAGTCTCGAGGTAGCCGAGAACCCAAGTCGTCTGGCTAGTAGACTCGAGCTTTAAGATCACGCCACTGGGGCGCTTGCTCGCTTGCGAAATAACTTGTATTTAAAGATAATTGAAACTTTAAATGCTTTTTTTCTCGAAATTTTGTGGATAGTGGTCCTACTGCTTTAATATGTTGTTACCCTCATAGTATATTACAATCCTGCGGAATTTCGTCCCGATCTGAATTTTCCATGTCGTGACCTCTCCTTGTCAGTTTGTGTTTTATGAGGAGTATTTATATAAAGCATATTTAAACACCTTTGCACTGCAGAAAAATATAATGCCGCAAAAAATAAATAAATAAAATAAAATGAAATAAAATAAAATAAATAAATAAAAATAAAATAAAATAAAATAAATAAATAAAAATAAAATAAAATAAAATAAATAATATAAGATATGTCATGGCATGATTCAGTGCTCAGCAACTCAATCGTCGTCTCTCTGCTTCCTTTATTTTTTATTTTATTTATTTTTTTTCTTTTTTAATGAGATAATGCAACTTATATAAATTATCACAAAATATTTACTTTACACAACAGGAAAATTTATTAACACGATTCTACGTGAGAAAAATACATTACACACATGTATACAATGAAAACAAATTTACCGCCTACATCCAGAACAAATAAGTAGTCATTTTCTGAATCTCTAAACCAGAAATATAGATTTACGAGTTATCCGTATAAGGTACACAAATAGCCTAGATAGACCAAAAGATCGAGAATTTCTAGTCTATACGTTTCTAGATAGTGAAACAATATTATAAATAGTATGAATGTAACGAATCCTTTGTATTGCAAGAAATTCTCACTTGATTTTCTAGAATTAGGTCATAAACGAAAATTATAATTACTAAAACCCGTTTCTTGTTATCAGATTTATTTGCAAAGATTTTAAATACTTTTGACAACGATAATGTAAGAAAATGCTCTAGAATTCTGATATGGGATTTTAGAACTCGCTAGCAAAAGGAACTAGAATTTATAAGAATGATATGGAGCCACATTTGAGCTTCTAGATGTCAGACACAAAATTTTTTTCAGTGTCTAAACACCAAACAAAGAAATATATCAATTATTTTTTTTTTTTTTTTTTTTTTAATAAAACAATCTATAGCTAGTAAGGCCTTACTTCTACTCCATCGGTCAATATCTCTCTACACACAGAAAAAATACATATGTATAGAAATATATATAGTGTAATACTGCCATGTGCACCTGCGCGCTCCTTCTAATTCTGCTGACGTGACTTACGGCCTCACAAAAATACTTAGATACATTAAGGATTATAACTAGAAATACTATAATTTCAATTTTAGTGGTATTAAGCATTTTTAACACTTTTCAACATTGTTTAAAAGTAATTACGACTTTGGCTAGCCTAACTGTCTGTCTACGCTCTACACTCATAAATGTTCATGGAATGGCATAAAACTGATGTATGTTATTTTCTTTTCAGTTAACTTTTCTCTCTTTTTTTTTTTTTTTTTTTTTTTCATTCATTTTCCCATGGATAACTATTTCTTCTTTTATTTGCTATTATGACGTCTTTTTTTTTTTTTTTTTCTAAATTATTTTTTATTATATGTGTAACAACATAAGAATACTTCTTTTATTTATTTAATCTTCAAGACAAAGAAAGATATCAAAAAGGAATACATTAATTATTTTTGTAACGTGAAAATATGCTATTCTCTCTAAATATTCAGAAACATAGAGTTTAATTATTTTTTTCTTAATGTATTAATTATAACATTCTCTGCTAACAGATGTTACCTAGAAAACTTAGGATTTTTCTCTTTACGTTCATTAAAAATTCTTCCTTTTGCCCATGTAAAATTTGAAAAAGGCTCTTCATTAACAACTCAAGCGAGACATTTTCCTACGCAAACAACAAATTATTTCGGTTATTGTAAAGAACATATTTTTAAGTTGTTTATTTTTCTCTAAATATTAGTTCTTTACTAAATCGAAAAATTTTAATAGAATAAGATTTTTTTTTTTTTTTAGTAGTATAATTGCATCTTGTAAAAGCTTAATTAATGTAAAACTAGCAGGCTTTGAATGCATCGGTAGTAACTATATATATATACAGGGTGGCCATAATTAAACTGCAAGTGTTCAAGGGGTGCTGGAGAGAAAACTACTGGGAATATTCCAGTGAAATTTCGTATCTACACGTTTCAGAACATGCGCAAATAAAATATGAAAGAAAAAAAATCGCCATTTTTCACCCAATAGGTGGCGCTGTACCATATTTCAACGCTCACCGGTGGCATATACAACTTCCAAAACTGATAAACAGAGTATAATGACATTCTAAGAGGCATATAAACAATATAAAACATCACTTACAGTTTATAAAAATTTATGGATTGTTTAATTTTTGATTACATGATACTGTAAAAATTTAATTACTGAGGCGAATTGTATGGAATTTTGATGAACTGTAAGTGATGTTTTATATTGTTTATATGCCTCTTAGAATGTCATTATGCTCTGTCTATCGGTCTTCGAAGTTGTATATGCCACCGGTGAGCGTTGAAATACTGTACAGCGTCATCTATCGGGTGAAAATGGCGATTTTTTTTTTTTTTTTTTCATATTTGATTTGCGCATGTTCTGAAATGTATAGATACGAAATTTCACTGGAATATTCCCTGTAGTTTTCTCTCCAGCACCCCTTGAACACTTGCAGTTTAATTATGGCCACCCTGTATATAGTTACTATCTACTACTATGTATTATAGTTACTACTATTGAAATCGCCTTAAGGGGACGGTGGGCTTTATAAATAAATATTTTTAATTTTACAGCAAAAGTTTTAATTTTTTGTATATATATGCACTGAAGTATTACAATATTAATTACATAAAAATAAAAATAAAAATAAAAATTATTATTATTATTATTATTATTATTATTATTATTATTTTAATTTTTTTAAAAATTTAAAATGTCTCTCGCGTTTATATTTTTCATATTTTTGTATTATTTCGGTTAATTATTATTCATTTATATATTTTAAATAAATTTGGGTATCGGATTTACTATTCGTTCAGAAGTTTAGTTTTAAGAATAATTTTTGTGAAATATACTGATTTTTTATGACAATTTCAATCTCGCGCATAATAAAACAGAGTCTTAAAAATCTAAATATAGGCGAAACTTAAAGCGGATACCCAGATTTCACTGAAATGTAATATAAAACATCTTAAAGCAAATTTATAAATTTTAAGCCAAAATTGTGACACGAGAGACATTTGAAAGAAGGGAAAATCGTTAAAAAACACATTAAGAGAAAACATCACTTAAATTGAATTTCACCAGTTATCATTATTTATCAGTCAAACATTTTAGAAAGCTATATATTTTAAACTATATGTTTTTTACTATTGTTTTAACAAAATTAAAGTATTTTAAAAGTTAAAAATATATATGATCAATTTCCGCCGACTATTCCGCTTGTTTTTTTTTTTTTGTTTTTTTTTTTTGTTTTTGTTTTTTACATTTTAAAGGGCATTTAATCAGATCAGTATTTTTTTGAAACCCTTGTATTTTTTGAAAATATCAACTTAGAAGCATGCGGTTTGTTGCATATTGTTCAGAATTAGTTGTAGAAAATAAATATAACAAAACGAAAAATTGATGTTTTATGTTGATTTTTACGATTTTCAAAGCCCACCATTCCCTTAAACCTTGATTCGTAGCTGCGCTACCTTTTATAGCGTCTTCCCCGCCAATGCTGTTTCAGTTCCGGGTCCCCATTGCTTGCAATCGCCCCTGAATCGGACATTTCTTGTTAGGTGCTAAATGGACGATAAGTGACATTGCCATTATTCAAGGTTTTTTGGCCAGACATTTTTCAGACAGATTATCATCTTTGCTTTATGACGACAGATCACAGACTAGACAATCTTCTTAGATGCAAGAAAGTTACTTAATAATAATAATAATAATAATAATAAAACTAACTAAAAGTTCAAAAATCGGATGTTGAGGTGCATCAGGAGATGTCAAAACGGATCTCCTCGCAAAATTCTGTAGCTCTGCGATCGGCCGTTTGCTTAGAAAGTGGCCAATACACCTCTAGTTTTAATTTCGTTTTTTCTCACTTTCTCGTCATCCATACAGTTTAGGATACTGTAAATATACTGAAAGATTTTTTTTTTTAAAATGACACATTTTCTATTAATTATATACAAAAAGTAACACATTGGCTCTTGGAGGATCGAACTTACAACCTTCACGTTATTAGCATAACGCTCTAGCCAACTGAGTTAATCAGAATCGGGAAGGCTTCTCATGAGTCCGTTTCTGTCTCCAGATTCGATCATTTCAAAAATTCATAATAATTTAAATGCATAAAAAATTAATCAAAAACTCGGAAATTGGTCTTCAAGGTGCATCAGCAGAGGTCAAACAATCCTCCACGCAAAATTCTGTAGAACTGCTATCAACCATTTGCCTACAAATTGACAAACATACACACATATACACACACACACATGTTCTTTTATTAAATGTAGAGAAGAAACTTTTTTTTTTTTTTTAAATTCAATACACTGTTAAAAACAATAGTTCAGCGTTTTACCAAATAATTGTGAAAATTAGACAAATTTAGTTACAACCAATATTTTGGTGCTAACCCTAGCAACATAGCCAATCGGTGTGACGTCACCATCATGATGTCACAAATGACCGACACTTAAAAACATTTTGACACTTGAGTTACATACGTGTCTCAAAGTGGCTTCATGAAAAAGTCACTTGTGTCCGTTTTGAGATTTGAGTCACATACACGTCACAAAGTGACTTCATAACAAAGTGACTAACTAACGTTTTATGTATTCAGTCACGTACATGTCACAAGGTAAATACATATCTAAAAACCGTACATATCCGCTTCACAATGACTTAAATGTTACCGAATTTCTACGTCATGGCATTCATTTTTGTAGTCGATTTCGACTACACATTTTGGTCACGATGCGATTATGGAAGTAAAATAAAATAAAATATTTGTATTGTAAATATATATATATTAAAAAATTCGATAAAATTATAAAATATAGAGTTTAATCATATTTTTTTTAAATGTGTTAATCAGAACATAGTTAATAAATACACAATTCGTCAAATATCTTATTATTCGATTTAAATATTTTTTATCAATTATTTACGAAATGTAAAAATTCTTTTTTAATATAATAACTAACTCATATAAACACTCAACCTGAAATATTTATTTTACACAAAAATTATTTCAATATTTTCTAAAAAACAATTTTATATATTTTTGTCTAAATATTACATATTGGAGTTTAAAATAATAATAATAATAATAATAATAATAATAAACATATTTATTGAACGTAGGTTTATCTTAGTATGAAATCTAAAGCATAAATCATTAAAATTCATACAGAGTAACATAACTAGATCAAGCGTAATTAGGTGGTCAGCGATTCATCTGTAATAAGGGGAATCACTTAGCATGCAATGAATTACATTGTAATCCTAATTGCCAAATAATGTAATCTAATACGATTTAATCATGATAATAATTCCGTGTTTGTAATCAGCTTCTAACGTTTCATTTGCAGGGGACGTGGCACAATACTATCAATTATAGTTTTATTAATTAATAAATTTTGTAATTTGTATAAGTTAACGACAGCAGTACTTCTAGTGCACAATTTAAATACATTTTCTGGCTTTTTTTCTTTTCTTTTCTTTTTTTTTTTTTCTTTTTCAGTACGACAAGAACATTGTTTTTATATACAGATTTTAGCGTTGTGAAAATATCCAGGAACTTTGAATCAAGCATATATATATATATATATATATATATATATAATTTGTCAAGTTTTAATTCGCTATACAAAATTACTCCGTGCAACCAATCGCTGTGAAATCTGGTGCACTTATTAATCAGGATAAAATCTAGCTAACACCGTATCTTTTAGTTAAATCGGAAGATTGATTCAAAAGATATTAAATAAAAAAACCCACTTTAGCTTTAAAGTTATTAAAAAGAAAAAAAAAAAAGTTGATGCCTCCCCCCTCCCAAAGAAAAGAAAAGAAGAAGAAAAAAAAAAAAAAACTCACGATCTTTAAAATGCTAAAAGTACTTAATAAAAGACTTCATAGTTTTTTGGATGTTTAATAGAAACCACTTAAAAGAATTAGGGATGGATCTTGCAATATACTTAAAAACAAACATATTAAAATTATTATTATAATTATTTTCAAATTTGTACATAGGCATGCATTTATAAACTTTTTCCAAAAACTAATTAATAAATTTTAAAATCCATCCCTAATTTTTTTTAAATATATTCTATTAAGCATCCAAAAATATATTAAGCCTTTTCTTAAATATCTGTAAAAGCTTTAGCATTTTGAAGATTACGAATTCATGAAAAAAAGAAAAAAGAAAGAAAGAAAGAAGGAAAGGAAACTGAGAAAACGCAATTTAAAGATTTCAAATGTGCAAAAAATCTGTTACAAACCATACGAATTGTTGCTTGAATATACATTTTATTAAACAAACTTATTATAGTTCAATTTATAAATATTAAATGAAAACATAACCTTTTACATGAAACCTATTTCAGTGGCACAAAATCAAAAAACTGAAAACAAATTATCTCTGAAAAATTTAACGACTTTACACTGTTAAAAATAATAGTTCAAAGTTTCACCCTTAGAAAAGGTGCAAATTGGAAAAGTTTAGCTGCAACCAACATTTCAACAAATTTGGTGCTCTACACTGAGAAAAGATTCTGTAACTGACATCTAGAATCTAAATTGTGGCTCTAGAAAAAATAGTTCCATGTTATCCTTATAAATTCTAGTCCCCTTGGAAAGCGATTTCTAGAAACCCCTATTAGAATTCTAGAGCGTTTGCCTATATTCTCGAGGGCAAAGTTATTTAAATATCTATGAGACTACAAGAGGCGGGTTTCTGCAACTATAATCTTGGTTTATTACCCTATTCTAGAAAATCAAGCGAGAATTTCTTGCAGTATAAATGATTCAGAATATTTAGAGTATTCAGAATATTCTTTCACCATCTAGAAATGTGTACACCAGAAATTCTCGATCATTTGGTCTATTCAGTTTATTGGCGTGCCTTATGCGCATAGCTCGAAAATCTATATTTCTAGTGAAAGGATTTAGAAAATGGTCACTTATTCATTCTAGAGAAAGGCGGTATATTTTTTTTTCTCAGTGAATGTTTCACCATTATAGTCATGTTATTTGAAACGTAAGCACCGTTTCAATGGTTCTTACACTGTTAAAAAATTCTCGTAAGTTTACAGAGAAAGCCCGGCAGCAGAAATTCCAGACAAAGCTTTTAAAAAAAAGTTTCTTGCGGGCATAATGCTTTTTTACGGTCATGTAACATAATTTAAGGTCATTATATACTTAATTTACGGTCTGAACTTTTTTTTTTTTTTTTTTTTTTTTTTTTTTTTTACGAGGTTTGTCTAGAATCTCTGCTGCCGGGCTTTCCCCGTGATCTTACATATATATATATATATATATATATATATATATATAATAATAATAATAAAAGAAGATATCTGCCTGTCTGTCTGTCTCTCTGTCTGAGCATCTATACGTTCAGCCCGTACTGAACGCAGAAGGCCGCAGGCTACCGAGCGGAAATTTACTGCTATTAAATTTTTCAATAAAGTTATTTTTACTATATGTCAATAAGCTGTTGTAAGATCTGAAACGGGAAAAAACGCCGCAGGCGCATAGAGCGGGAGTTTCATAAAGTCGGATTTTTCAAGGATCGCGAACCAGCTGGTCGCCGAAGGCGGCTAGTATATATATATATTTATTTACAGTGTACTATTCAAGTAGTACATATTAAACATGCAATTTTAGGATAATTGACCAAATATTTCAAAAAATATTAATTGTGATATTATGTGTACAACAAATTTTGTTCTAAAAACGTTGTTTATCTGTTATCTATTTTTTAAAGTTTTTTTAATAGCTTCGTTAATTCATCCCTTTATGAAACAGACAGAAAAAAAGAAAAAAAAAGGATCTGAAACATATTTTTTTAGTTACTGGAGAACATTTGTTAACGATTTATGCAATAAAAATTGTGGATATCGATTTACCATAATAATAAATGAGGATTTAGTGAGATGGTACGTTAATTTACCGTTGGTACATAGAGATCAATAAAGACATTTTGAACCTTAGGAAAGTGAAAAAAAGAAAAAAAAACTTTTTATATTCCTTATATTTTTTCTATGATTGGTAGTAGATTCTTCAATTAATACAGAAATTAATTATAACACACGTGAAGATCATTAAGGGGACATACGACCCTCGGAACTTCAAAAAACATAAATTTAATTATAGTCTTTCTTTAAGTAAATTATTGTTAACTAAGCTTCATTGGGCATGTCTAATTGTTACCTATAAGTTTATTATGTATTTTGGAATATAATTTAAATTCTGTGGTGAATTATTTAACAATTTATTTGTTAATAATAAATGTGTTTTTTTTTTCCCTTGCGCGCAGGATATCTCTGAAACTATTTAATATTTTTTCTTGAAATTTTCACAGATTATGTAACATATCAGATCCTTCAAACTGAACCTAAATTTGTTCAAATTTAGGTTAGAAATATATATATATATACTAGCTGACCCGACAAACGTTGTTTTGTCATATAAATTATTTCTATAGAGAATATTTTGCTAGAAAAAAAATAACTAACTTATTGTAAGTGTGTAAGGATGTGGTATATATGTGAAACAGGTATGGAGCGCTGTGAACGGTGGCTGTGAATTCCGATATAACGTAAAAGACATAATTACCGAAATTTTTGCTACTTGCTTCTTGCTACTTGCTACTTTCTAGTTGCTACTTGTTATTTAAAACCTCCGCTGAATGTCGAACAGCACAAATATTTATTTCATACGGCAAATGTTTCAATTTATGAGAGAATCTCTGATAGCAACGAATTTCACATGAAAATTCCGTCTTTTTTGATTAAGCTGTAACAATCTGAACCGATTTGATGAAAATTTTTATCAAAAAGTTACTACAATATCTAACATCATTACAGGTACATTTATCACAATTCAATCAATCGATGCATGTGAGTATGTGTATAGTATGAGCGAAGTGAAATGTAGAGTTCGTATTAAATAAAATCTTAAACTCGTTTTAATTAAAGGTGAAAAGTTGAAACTCAATTTATTTTATAACAGGTATATTTTTTTAATCTACAAAAACTTAATTTATCGCAATGCCATTGGATGTACAATATTTTTGGTTAATCCTTGAGGAGTATACATAAACAAATTCGAACCCTGGAACACGCAACATATAAATGGCCGTGAGAAAAGCACGGATTTTCTAAATCTAAGCCACAAATTGGGACCCCCTTTGGTGCCTTTAAATATTTTAAGCCATTTTTGCGATGAATTGAAATGGCTATCTCAATTGTGGAACTAAAAATCTTGCCGAGAAGCGTCCGAGCTACTTCGGTGCCAAATTTCAAATTTTGCCAAAGGGATCCGATACTAAAGGTGTTCCATACAAAAAATAAATAAATAAAATATCAGTGACATACACACGCACAAAAGTATGTGTCCCCATTGGTGACTTTAAATATTTTAAGCCATTTTTGCGATGAATTGAAATGGCTCTCTCAATTGTGGAACTAAAGATCTTGGCGAGAAGCGTCCGAGCTACTTCGGTGCCAAATTTCAAATTTTGCCAAAGGGATCCTATACTAAAGGTGTTCCATTCAAAAAATAAATAAATAAAATATAATAAATTAGCTACACAAATAAATTTGTAGGTTAGTGTGGTTGTTAATCAACGCGCGTGTAAATTTGATAGAAAGTTATATAAAATACTGACTCCAATTCCGCACTAAATTTGCAAAATGGATAGTTTTTTATGCACACTTGGCGTTTTTTGTATTTGGCGATCAAAAACGTAGTACGAAAATATACATGCCAGATGTATATTTTCGTAATATGTATTGTATGAAATTGTTTCATAATATTCATTACTCTCTTAATATAAGTTGTTGAAATAACCATTATTTTTGAAAGAAATTAAATATGTTCGCCAGATGATATCGCGATATTTTTTTTTTCCGCCAAGGATGACAGAGTTTTAAGATTAAAAATTCAAATTTTATCAATTTTAATCAATTTTATCAATTTTTTTTGTAAATCTAAACCATTCTCGAATCCACCTGAAGACACACAAAAAATTTCATTAAACTCGGTCCAGCCGTTTAGGAGGAGTTCAGTGACATACACACGCACAAAAGAAATATATATATAAAGATATATGTATATATAAGTTTAAAAGTCATTTATTTTTTAATAAAATCTGAAGTATCTCCTGTTTGAAAAATAGGGGGGATACAAATTTAGGTTCAATTTGAAGGATTTGATATGTTACATAATCTGTGAAAATTTCAAGAAAAAAATATTAAATAGAAACGAACTTTTAAAAATTTGGTCACATAGGTAAACCATACTGTTCACACAGAGAATTTTATTTTAAAAAGTAATTCCACGGTTAATCAAAATAATTAGACTCAAATATTTAATAATCTAAAATGCGCCTTTTCAAAAAATAAGTATATATATATTCTAGAAATTCACAAATTCTTCCGAATCTTTTTTTTTTTTCATCATTTTTTGACGCCATTTAATGTTTATTATATTTAAATTATTGAAGAAATAATATTGACAGCCGTTATAAAAATCTGTTAGTTGCATCATAATAGGCCGTTAACTTAATTTAACTATAATAAAATAATATTTGAGTAAAATGTAAAACCCTCTTCTGTAATATTAGAACATTCACTTTAAATATATAAAAATTTATGAAATAAGCTATAATTAAAAATATATTTCACGCTAGATATAAGATTCTTCAGAAACACATTTTTTTTCCTAATATCTTTAAATTTTTAGATTTTTATTTTTGAAAAATTGTTCTTAATCCTCGGTTAATTTCGGCAAAACTTAAAAAAAATTCCACGTAAAAAATTTAAACCAGAACCATTCTTCTGCTACAAAATTCAAAATACTTAGGAGTATGAAAAGCATATATATATGTATATATATATATATATATATATATATATATATATATATATATATATATATATATATATATATATATATATATATATGTATATATTACTTTTGTCTGTGATGACTATTGTATTTTATAAATTAATTGTATGATGAACCAAAACAATTAATCTCAAATATTTAAAGATAGAGATACTTTCTTGAAATATTCCTTTTTAAAATGATATAGAATTATATTCTTGAAGTTTTAAAGTATTTTTTCGAATAGTTTTTTTTTTTTTTTTTTTCAAATCATTTTTGTCATTTCTAAATTTTAAATTTTTATTAAATTTTTAAATGTTGAAGAAGTACTATTAATATCTGTTATAAAACTCTGTTGATTATAATATAATACGTAGTTTATTTTATTCAGTTAAATTCAACTTTGGAAATATTGTCCATTTTACATACATAACTTCAGTCTAGTATTATTAGACCCTTTATAACTCAAAAAATTTCGGACTACATAATTAAAAAAAATTATTTCTAAAAATATTAATTGTCATATCTCGCGAAAAAATAGATTCTATTATGAATATATTGTTTTTGTGTTTGCTATATTTAAAAATTTTTTAGTTGTTCCTTTATTTTAAACAAAAACATAAAAACATTCTTTATGAACAATTTATGCCTTAATGTTCCTTATACTACAAAGTAAATTTTTAATGCATAATAAGTGCATTTTTTGAGTGTTCAGACAGTTTTCACTTAAAAACTAACCGTTTGCTTAGTGAAAATAATTAGTCTCATATATTAATAATCTGAAATATCATATTTATTGAAATTTTATTTTTCCGACTAAGTGAAAAGAATGCCTGGACCGGGAGTCGAACCTCGGATCTTTGACTTACAAGGTCAAGGCTCTACCAATTGATCTATCCAGGCCGACAACCGGTCGGCATTACTCACTCAGACAACCTTTAGGCAGAAACATCTGGTCTATCATGTAGATCCGGGTCAAAGATCCGGGGCTCGACTCCCGGTCCAGGCATACTTTTCACTTAGTCGGAAAAATAAAATTTCAATAAATATGATTTTCTTCCAATCTGTTGATTGTGTGATTCTAATAAAAAAAAATTGTATTTCTTTCTCCCATTGTTTAATGGTGCTTTCCATTACCTGCGGCTTATTTCTGTCGAGCTATCTACATGATAGACCAAGATGTTTCTGCCTAAAGGGTATCTGAGTGAGTAATGCGGACCGGTTGTCGGCCTGGATAGCTCAGTTGGTAGAGCCTTGACCTTGTGATTCAAAGATCCGGGGTTCGACTCCCGGTCCAGGCATTCTTTTCACTTAGTCGGAAAAATAAAATTTCAATAAATATGATTTTCTTCCAATCTGTTGATTGTGTGATTTTAATAAAAAAAATCCTATTTCTTTCTCCCATTGTTTAATGGTGTTTTCCATTACCTGCGGCTTATTTCTGTCGAGCTATCTACATGATAGACCAAGATGTTTCTGCCTAAAGGTTATCTGAGTAAATAATGCGGACCGGTTGTCGGCCTGTATAGCTCCATTGGTAGAGCCTTGACCTTGTAAGTCAAGGATCCGGGGTTCGACTACCGGTCCAGGCATTCTTTTCACTTAGTCTGAAAAATAAAATTTCAATAAATATGATTTTCTTCCAATCTGTTGATTGTGTGATTTTAATAAAAAAAATTGAAATATCATATTTTTTGCGAAATATAGTTTTGTTGTAGAAAATTTTTAATATTTGTAGCAAAAGTTTCCTTTTCTTTTTCTTCTCTTTTTCTTTTTCTTTTTCTTTTTTTTTTTTTTTTTTTTTTCGTCAGTTTCAAATTAATATTATATTTTAACAATTGTAGAGTGTTAATAAACACTAATGGTAAAACTCTGTTGATTGAATCATGATATGCATTTTACTGCCCGAGTGAAAATATGTTTTTCTAAAATTCACTTTATAATTCTATAAACTTTGGAATATACAATTAATAAAAATACTTAAAACACTTCATTTTAACAATCTCTGTCAACAAATATTATTCTTAATAAAATTGTTTTTATGACTTTGTTAATTTGAACAAAACTTTAAAAACACTCCTCATTAAAAAGTTTTGCCAAAGATTTTCTTCTATTACAAATTATAAATTATTTTGGCCATGAAAAGACTAGTTTTTTAATGTTGAAGATTTTTAATTAAAAATTAATTGCCAATCCCGAGCAATTAGTTCCAAATACTTGATAGACAGAAATATATATATATATTTTAAGTGAAATGGAATGATCATCTAGAATAGTTATATTTTTGAATGTTTTTTTTTTTTTTTTTTTTTTTTTTTTTTTTTTTTTTCCCTTTATTGCTTCATTTTTTAATTTCATATTTTTATTGTATCTTAAATATTGAAGATAAACTATTGATATCCGCTAGAAAAATCTGTATAAGTTATAGTATAATAATCCTTTAATTTAACTTAATTAACGTAAAACTAAAATCTAATAAAATTGGATATTTTCGAATATTTTTTCCTTATTTCCTTATTTTTAAATTTCGTAATTTGATTGTATTGAAAATATTGAAAACAAATTATTAATGTTCAAGATTACATACTATTAAGCATTATTTTTCATTAAAAAAAAAAAAAAAAAATCTTTATTAATAGCAACATTTTCAGCATAATGGAATTATATTCTTGGGATTTTTTGATAATTTGGAATATTTTTTCCTTATTCTACCATTTTTTAATTTCATAATTTCCTTATATATTAACAGTGAGCGGACATCATCCATTCACTCATACGTTGTAATGAGCTATAAGTTACGTAATAATAAGCATTTTATTTGATTTAGTTAAAATAAAACTAAAAAATAACCTTTAATAACAATTTGATTTTTAAGGGAAAAGGAATTATTTATGAATATTTTTGGATATTTGTAAATTTTTTATTCTTTTTTCGTCATTTTTAAATTTTATAATTTTGTTGTATTTATAATATTGTTGAGAAGTATTAATGTTCGTTGTAAAGAGCTATTTGTTACATATTAATAAACATTTTATTAGATTTAATTAAAAATAAAATAAAAAAATAAAAATAACCTTTAGTAATAAGAACATTTTTAACAAAATGTATTTATATTATTGAAATTTTTGGATAATTTTTAGAATATTTTTTTCCTTATTTTGACATTTTTAAATTAAATAAATGTATTTCGTTTTTAACAGTGAGTTGACATTATCCGTTCATTCATCCGTTGTAAAGAGCTTTGTGTTACATAATAATAATTATTTGACTTGATTTAACTAAAACTAAGCTAAAAAAAAAAAAAAAAAAAAAAAAAAAAAAAAAAACTACCTTTAATAACAGCAGATTCTTAAGTGAAAATAAATTTTTCTTAAAATTTTTGAATATTTTTTATACATTTTTATCCTCTTTTAGAGATTTTTAATTTTTATAATTTTATTGTTTTTAAATTACGGAAGAGAAATTATTAAAATTTTTTGTAAACAGCTATAAGTTTCATCATAATAAGTGATTTACTTGATTTTATTTTATTCTTTTTTTAAGTAAAAAATAATCCTTAAGAACCATTTTCTTTTAATAGGAAAAATGGAATTATATTCTAGAAAAATTCGCATTTTTTAAACACATTTTCCTTATTTTGTCATCTTAAGTTTCTTCTTTCTTCTTCTTCTTTTTTTTTTTTTTTTTTTTTTTTTTTTTTTGTATTTGAAATGTTGAAAATAAATTATTAATATACTTTATAAAGACCTAGATGTTACATCATAATAAACTTTTCATTTGATTTAATGAAAACAAAACTAACAATTAACTTTTATATAATAACTTCTTTTAATCAAAATGGAGAAATATTTTATAGATGGAGAAATATATTCTTCTTATGTATTTGGGTATTACTGATATATTTTTTCTTTATTTCGTCATTTTATCTTATATATATATATTTTTTGTATTTAAAATGCTTAAGCAAAATTATTAATATCCGTTATAAAGACTTAGATGTAACAACCGAATAAGCTTTTTGTGTGATCTTATTAAAGCAAAGTTTAAAAATATCTTTTATAAAGTAACCTCTTTCTAATCAAAATGAAATTATATTTCACAAAATTTTGAATTTATACGATTATTTTTTTCTTTATTTTCTCATTTTTAATTTCACACTTCAATTGTATTTAAAAGCATTGAAGATAAATTTATTAATATCCGTTATAAAGACCTAAACGTCATAATAAGCATTTTATTTTATTTAAGTAAAAGTAAACTAAAATTTTACTTTTAAACTTTTAATTAAACTTTTATAAAATAACATATTTTTAATCGACATGGAATAGACAGAATATTCCAGATAGAAGGATAGAATATTCAGGAAGAATAGAATATTTTAGAAAATTTTGGCTATTTCTGATATATTGTTTCTTGATTTCGTCAATTATTAGTTTTACATATTTACTGCAATTTAAATATTGAACAGATATTATTAATTTTTGTTCTAACTTAATAAATTACACCATAATAAGCATTTTATTTTATTTAATTAAAACAAAATTATTATTATTATTATTTAACAATAAGCTCTTTTTATTCGAAACGGAATTATATTCTAGAAAACTTTGCATATTTTCTAACGAATAAATAAATCAATAAATAATAATAAAAAAAAATGGTTTCATCAATTTTATACTTTATAATTTTATTGTATTTAAAATATTGATGAGACATTATTAATACTAACTGTGAAAATTAGGAATGTTTCTACTCGATTTTTCGAACATTTAGTAATTAGTGGTTGGGTACAAAATTTTAAATAAAAGATGTCCTTAAGTAAGGAAAATGAAAAATCATAAATTGCGTTGAAGTACTTCTACCAAAATTGTAGAACATACATGAAACGTAACTTACCTGAATTCATTTGCGCGTCCCTGTAAAAAACTAGAAATTATAAGTACGCAATAAAAAAACATTTATCGTTTTTTTCTTCTTATAAACAATTTAACATTACTAAAGCGAAGTTTTAACATGGACCGCAATGTATAAAAATCCTGCTTTTCATCCCTGTAAAAAAAAAAAAATAATAATAATAATAATAAAAAAAAATAACAAAAAATAAACAGTAAATCCTATTCTTGTGCACATTTACAGAGTTCTTTCAATGATGCCACATAATATGCCAACGATCTGATATCTGAATGAAATGTTGAGTTTAAGCATTTAAACGTAAATAGTAAACTGACAAAATCATAAAACTATTTGTTCCTTTTACGTTTTAAACAATTTTAATATTTCTCATACGAATTCTAATGTAAATCTGTACGTTTCTTTTGATGATTACTTATGCTAATTTATATTTTAATGAAGTATAGAGTTTAAGTAGCTCATTTCAAATAAAGTGAGTCCATTGGCCTAATGATGATAAATTTTTCTTTGTGACTCTGTAATGGACCGATAAATTCTACGATCATCAAAATCTATACAAATCATGCGACGGTAATCTACAAACCAACTTTTAGCTCAAACGAATCAGTTGTTTTTGCACTTTCAATAAATTGAGTCCGTAGACAATTGGGTACCAATTACCTACATCACCATAAAAATAGTACCAATGAATTCAAGAGACCTCAAGACGTATAGAAATACTCAAAATCCCCCAGTCAAATTTCTTCATGATGCAATAAATTTCTTATATGATGTATATTCAGAAACTTAAAAGCTGTACGTTGCATCACAATAGGCATTTAATTAATATAAAACTTTAAAAAAAAATCTGGGGTGACTCCACTCGACTTTCCAAACATTGAGTATTTAATAGTTTTGTAGATAAAGTAAAGAAAGAGGTGTTCTTAAGCAAACAAAAGAGATAAAACCATAATAGAGTGTTTGAGTATTTTTCTCCATATATTACACGATGTTTTATTTAACGCTACTGAACTATGAGCCCATAGATCATAATTATAAAGAATTTTTCGTTGTGTCCCTGTAAAAACCTATAAATGCTAGATTCACCAAAATGCTTATAGTTAGTGCAACAGTTATTTATAATATTCATATAAATTTTCAGCTCAATTGAATAAGGCGTTTAGATGCTATCGCACTAAATTTGGTTCCTTAGGCCATAATGATAAAGAATTTTTCTTTGTGTCCCTATAAAAAAATTGTAAGTGCTAGATTCTCCAAAATCTATACATATTGATTATCTGTGACCTATAATATGTGTATAAATTTTTTGCTCAATTGAATAAGGCGTTTAGATGCTATCGCACTTTTAAGATTTTGGTCCCATAGGCCATGATGATGAAGAATTTCTCTTTGTGTCCCTGTAAAAAAACTATAAGTGCTAGATTCACCAAAATCAATAGGGTTTGTACTATGATGACTTACAATATACGTACCAACTTTCAGCTTAATCGAACAAAGCGTTTAGACGCTAGCGTGTTCACTCACAGACATACACACATACATACATACATCATCGCAAAAATAGTGAAAACGGACTCAAGGGACCTCGAAACGTATAGAAACATCAAAATCTGAAATTCGGATTTTTGACATGATTACAATACCTTCCTCGCTATAGTTAACGGAAAGTATATGTAAATATGTAACTTTACAAATCTAAAAGTTTTAGAAAACATTTTATTATTATTATTATTATTATTATTATTATTTTGTGTGTGTGTGTGTGGGGGGGGGTCTTTTATACATTAATTATAGCATTCTGTGTCAACAGATGTTATTTAAATAACGTTTTTTCTCTTTTGATCCTTGAAAAATTTTTCTTTTAGCTGCTTTGTTTTCCCCAAAACAAAAAATTATCCTCATTAACAATTTATGCTAGAGTGCTTCTCTTGCCAGAAAAGTAAAATCATTTCGGTGCATGAAGTGGATACTTTTTATATTGAGGATTTTAATCTAAAAATTAATTGCATACTTAATAAAATGAATTAGTCTAAAATTTTTAAGATATATATATATATATATATATATATATATATGTGTTTTTTTTTTTTTTTTTTTTTCAAGTTCCTTTTTATTGAAATAGAGTTAAGAAAAAAAAAAAAAACCACTTAAAATATTCTAGAATATTTAAAATTTTTTTGAATACTTTTTTTTTTTTTTTCGCAATTTTTATTTTATTGTTTTGACATCTCCATTATATTCTAAATACATATTTATGAAAAATTATCTATATCCATTATAAAAAGATGTTGCATCACAATAGACTCTCATTTAGTTTAATTAAACCAATATTTAAAATTATTGATTTAGGAAATTTATAACATTTTCTCTAAAATAAGATTGTTTAATTTATAATTTAAATGGTTACATACAGATGATAATAATATTTTTTAGCACATTAATAATTACATTATTTGCCAGCAGATGTTTATTTGAAAAGTTTTGATTTTTCTATTTATACTTTTGAAGGATTAAATTTTTCACTCCGTGGAAAAATTTAATTCCATATTTCAAAATATTCTTCGTTCATTCGGTAAACTTTTTTGTAAAGAAAGCTCAAGTTATTTAGCTCAGGAAAAAAATTAACAGCAGTCATTTTCTAGTTTTCTGAAAGATTGACAATCTAAGCTACTGTAAGTAAATAAAATAAAGGGAGTACTTAAACATGAAAAGTATTAGAAGCAATTTTTTTAAATAAGTTTATTATTGTTCTTTTTCGTTAATGCCTGATATGGATATACACTCTTATTTTTTATCAATTAGTGAGTTATCACTTTTTTTTTAACACGTTTATTAGCGTCCTTTTTTTTTTTTTTTAAGTCCAGTATGGATTGTTGTATAATTGTTGTCAGTTCGTGATTTATCACTTCATTTTTTATTGATAATATGTTTATTAGCTTTTTTTTTTTTCTTTTTCTTTTTAAAATTTTTAAGACCAATATGGATCGACACTTTTATTTGTTGCCAATTTGTGATTTATCATTCTATTTTTTAATAATTTCATTAGTGTTATTTTTATTTTTTATTTTTTAAGTCCAGTATGGATTGATACTTTTATTTGTTGTCAATTCGTTATCTATCACTCTATTTTATCAACAGGTTTCTTATTTGTTTACAGGATTTTGGGGATAATAATCAAGAATCTTTTGTCATATCTTAAATAATAATATTATTGGTTATATCTATACTTTTGTTTTTTGAGGATATGGTGACATTTCATGATCTGTTTTTTCACATTCTACAATCATTGTAACAATACACACACACACACACACACACACACACACATGCTTGTTTACCCGCCCTTGCGAGTAACCACTCTTTTTACCGCATAACGAGTACCCACAGAAATTTAATTCCTATCATCAAAATATTAATACTGTATGTTAAAGTAGATGAAAAATACACGAAAACATAAAAAAATATTAATTTAAATAAAAATTGCATTTTTTAAAATAAAAAAACTGAGTCAGCACAGTACCATCTTTCCGAGGAAGATTGAGTTACTCGTTTTGAAAGTTTACACACTCAATCCGAGTAACTTAATCTCGAACTCAGGTTTTCTGAGTGGTTACTCGTTTATTCAGAGAATTGCTTGAAAAATTGTGTTAAATAAGCGTTCATGTACTTAGAGGACGGTGGACAGAGAATTCTGAGGGCACTTTTATTTTCACTCGAAAGCCACTGTGCTACATAAAAATTATATATGTATTTATGTTGTGCTGCAGATACCATAAATAAAAATATGTATATTCATTTTAATGTCCAGATATGTACTCCTGTGTTTTAAACACATATCTTGGGAATTCAACTATATTTTTTTGTGCAGAATGATTAAATTTCGGAAATTCTTTAGTCGACTCGCCTAAGGAAAAATTGAAATACATCCTATGTTCCAGTGAATGAATGATTTCAATAATATTTTAAAGTGTTTCACAGTGACCCCTGGTGGTCAAAATTGGAACTTATAAACCTTTCTGAATAAATATTATTTCGTATACATGATTATGTGTAATCATTGTATGAAGTGAAATTAGAATTTCAATTATGTTAGAATAGCTTACAGTGCCCCTTATCGGCAAAATCTTTATTAAATATGTTCAAACAAAAAGATTTGTGCGAGATTATGATATATTGTGTGTTTAAGTGAGTGAATGATTTTAAGGACATTTTAAAGTGTTTCACAGCGCCCCTGATGGTCAAACAAGAAATTTGTATTGTATTATGAATAAAGAATATTTCGTAAAGGAAATCATTGTACAAAGTGAAATTATGATAAATGATTTTAAATAGCTTACAGCGCCCCTAGCGGCTAAAATGTCTTGTAATAAAAGGATTTGTATAAGATCAGGATATATTGTGCGTTTAAGTGAGTGAATGATTTTAATGATATTTTAAAATGCTTGAAAGCGCCCCTTGTTGGTTAAAGTAGGAATAAATAATTTATTATAAACATACAACATTTCGTATACACCATACACGACTAAGCATAATCATTGTATAAAATGAAATTAAGAATTTAGTGATGTTAAGATAGCTCTTTAGCGGCGAAAATAAATTGGGAATTGGGAACTCGAACGCAAGACTTCAGTGCCCTACAAATAACCTTGTAACCAATGCATTTAGATTGTTCGTGTCCTTGGTCATTAATTTATTATGATATATGTTAATCTAGAGTTAATGCAGTTCTATTTTTACATTCTCCTATATTCAACAGAAGAAAGCATTGGATTTGTAAATATTTTAGACTTCCGGTTTTCAATGGGTTTACACGTTTTGAGAGGTCCAGACCACGGGTTGATAATATTTAGAACATGTCTGTCTGCCTATATGTGTGACAAAAATTGTTTGCCTACTGTGTATCAGTAACCATTGTACATGATAAATTCATATATAGATATACCTAGACATAAATTAGTGTCCATCAACTTTTGGTGACAGTTGCTCAACACATTGCGCTGCTATACAGCGATTTCCAAAATTTAAGGAAAAGCTATGTATCAGGAACTACTACGCAGAATTGCATAAAAATTTATATGTATATGCATCTTGACTTAAATTAGTACCTATAAATTTTTGGGGACCATCACTCAGCAAGGGGCGCTGCTATACAGCGATTTTCGCAATTTAAGACAAGGCTATATCTCAGGATCTATTGTGTATAATCAAACGAAACATGATATGCGAGGAGGTCATTGTGAGATATTATGCTGATTCAATTTAGATGCATGCCAACCAATAGGTGACGCTACTATAAAGCAAGTTTTCCCGATACCGGAAAGGCTATATTTCAACTTCTATGGCAAATATTCGTAAGAAACTTCATATGTGAGCTAATTATTATTAAAACACCTTTTTTTTTTTTTCTTTTAGATGTTATTTATAGGAAATAAAATTTTTTGAATTTTATTCTTTCTTTGAATTGTTAGTGTTAGTTTTCTTTAAGATGAAAATCATCTTCATACATCATGGTAGATAATTTTAATTAATAATAGTTTTAATAAATTATTCGTACTGAGTGAATTTGTATGAGAAAATATAGAAGAAAATATTGTGGTGACCAACAACATTTTAGTTTTTATGTGCGTTTTCTATTTTCTACCTCAGAATGCTTTTTTTCATGTGCTTTGTGTAATTATTGTGTAGTTTTTTTTTTCCCCATATCTACAACAAATGCTATATTTAAGTATATTATTAAATTTAAAATAATTTCTTTCTAAGTTACATAAATTTATTCTTTTTACAAGTATAGGTGAAATTTTAATCACTGGAAAGGAAATAAATCGCATACATATATTTCTTAAATTTTAACTATTTTAAATTAATTGAGAAAAAATAAAGGAACAAGATTTATTTATTACGATTTTATAATGAATAAATTAAATTTGTTTTTACATGAATTGCATGTATTTTCCATAACATTGAAATTTAGTTTCAGTTTACACATTTTAATCACTTTATATACGGAGTAGCTGATCACACTACATTTAATTTTTAGTAACAGTAAAAAGAGAAGAACTTCTTGTCTTTGGATTTAAATTCAAATCTTTTTTATATACGGTGTTGGAAAGTTTTGCAAATGGAAATGTTTGAAAAAGGCATACAATTACAGAAAAACCGAAAACCCCCCTAGTAGCTGAGGTGAAACGGATATCTTGATAATTAGTGGTTTTCTAGAACTTGATAATAGTTGAAGGAGGAACAGCATTTTTTCTTTTGCAAGTGCAATTGCCAGAGAAGAGAAAACCTGTGGGGGAGAGAGAAGGGTGAGGTTGATAGATTGTTTATCTGGTGACACGGGCTTCATCGGTCAGATAAAGCAAGGGACTTTTTAACAGTATACTAAATCTAAACAGAATCTTCTTTGAGTTTGCTAGCCACTGAAATTGGAAATCATATATTGCGTAATTTGTGATCTGTAAATAATATTGCGCACATTATAATTTTAAGAATATAACAAGATAATGAAAACTAATTTTAAAAATTTAAATTTAAAAAATACAAAACTAAAATAAAATAAAGTTTTAAAACAATTAGATTGTTTTATTAATATATATATACCAAGATTTCTCAAAGATTTTGTCGTATATAAATTATTTGATCATAATGTTCAAATAACAGAGTTGTTGATTTTTTTTTTTTTTTTTTTTTTTTTTAATAATTGTTATTTGTTTGTGGTTTAACGTTCATGTATAAATGCATAATATCCACCTACACTATCAGTCATTTTTCTTAAATTTATAAATATTTCCATAAAAATAATGCATGTATGCATTCATTACAAAATTAATTTAATATAGTATTTTCATTATAAAAATTGACTTAATTTCATAAACAATTTCAGAATGATCCACTGGACTTGAAACTGACTTTATAGCTTCAACAATTTATTGATTAATAAAACCTTATCAATGGTATGTAACGCATAAAAGATTTTTTAAAAAGGATAATTTAACAGAAGATATGACAGAAAAATAAGGCAAAATTTTACCCACGGCTTCAGTTGAATAAAATAAAAATATGTCCTAGTGTAAACATTGTAACTAACTGTACAGCTTAAAAATACCATTAGAAACATTTTTTTTTTTTTTTTCAAACAACCATTAAAAGAATTCTTAATGCCATTACCATTTTAATATTTTCGCTTATGTACTATATTTTTGTATTTATTGGACACAATTCATTACCTTAAACCATTTTTAACCAATTATATGTAGCTAAATTGAAGGGTTTATTGAATATTATTATTTTTTTTCCTTTTGAATTTTTTAAAATTATGATGTAAGCTAGTATGTTGTGGCCTCCATATCACTTTCTTCTATATTTTCCTTTGACTCAATACAAATTATTTGTTAAAATCGTTATTTATTTAAGTTATCTTCCATGGTGAATGAAGACGATTTTCATTGTAAAAAAGTATAACATTAAATACCAAAGAAGGTCGATTTGATTTTCGATATCACACCTAAAAAAAAAAAAAAAAAAAATAGGTGGTGGTGTGTGTATGTGTGTGGAGGGGGGGGGTAGTCTGTTTTTATTTATTTTATTTTTACTTATTTATTTATTTATTGTAAAAACAAAAAAAAAAAAAGAAAAAAGAAAAAGAAAGAAAATTCGACAACTTTATTTTAAATTATCACAGATCGATGATCTAATTATTCGTTTTAAAGGTATTGACGCAGCTCTATTGAAAGTTTCCCCCGCCCCCTTTCCCTCGGGAGAAAAGCGATGTACCTACATTAAAAAAAAAAAAAAAATGAAAATCCAAGTTGACTATTGCTATTATAAATAATTCTTTTTAATTTCTTAATGATTAAAAAAAAATTAATTCTCTCTTTATGCGCATTTATAGGAAATTTTGTCCTATACCTTCATGTTAAAAATTTTTAAATAGCGTGATAGCAACGCAATCTGTTGGACAATTTTCACCAAAAGTTGATAAGCACTAAGTTATGTCAAGATGCAACTACATATCAAATTTTATGAAATTCTGTGCAATAGTTCCTGAGATACAGTGGTCACACAATTTTGTCACACACACATTTTCTAAAAGTAGTCAAATTGCATTCTAGACCTCTCAAAACATCTAAATTCATTGAATACCAGAGGTAAAAAAATGTTTACGAATCCAATAATTTCTTCTATTGAATACAGAAGAAAGTAAAAAGGTGTCATTATTTTAAAAATATGTGAACTTATGTTAAATGATGCAAACTGGTACGTAAGCCAAACAAGCAAGAGATTGTAAATTTGAAAATGTATTATTTTCTAAATATGTAAAAAGTAAACAATAACAAATCTATTTATTTATTTTATGTGCCAAATTAGATGAGATTAAATTAGCATGGATTATTTAGAAAGTCGTTTATGATAGCAAGATTATAAAATAATGTTAGAGAAAGTTCGTTTATACTGGCTATCTCAATCTTCTCTTGAAATTATGTTCCTGTATTTGCTTGAAAACCTTCCTATATTTTTCTATTTGATTGCTTTGACCACTGTTATTATTATTATTTTAATATGTGCATAATTCGTAAAAAATAAAATAAAATACAATACCATATAATGATAAAATTTGGATGATGCTTTCGTTATCAAACCACTGATCTATATTTATATTAGTTTGACATCAGAAATAATTTGTAAACTGACATTAATAGGTGATTTCAAAATTTACTTAATAATCTCTATTTGAAGAACGAAAAAAAAAAGAAAAAAAAAAGATAGAAAGATAGAAAGAAAGAAAGAAAGAAAGAAAGCTGTTTTTTTTTTTTTTTTGAAATAAAACTAAATGTAAAACGGTACCTAGTATGCATTATAATTTGGAGAAAATACATAATCCTCCAAATGGTTTAATATTACCACTGAAATCCTCAAAATTTCAAACTGTATGTATAGATATAGATGCAGAATATAGATATAGATGAAGAAAAAATATAGAGACTCATCTCTGTTTGTAAACACAGAAATCGTTTCGTTTCCTTTGTAAGGGTGCCTGTTTTTCAGAAAATAAAAGTTACTGGATATTCAAATATATCTCATAGAAATATTTGCTATTCAAAGATGTTGATAATTTAGGTTATCCGGCATTTATTTTACTTTATTATTATTTTTAATATAAATTGAAGTTGTTTTCTTTAGATTTCAAAAGAATTGCAAAGAACGGGTATGACTCAGGGTTGCCAAATTTGGCCTTTTTTTTTAATCAATAGTCATCAGTAATTTTTATTTGTAACGTTTGACTAATCACTTCGAAGATTGATAGTGTATTATGTATATCAAATGTCACTTCTCAAAATTATTGGTGACCACTGAAAAAAAAAAGGCCAAATTTGGCAACCCTGGTATGACTTGCTAAGTTATTACAAAATTGCCAAAAATAAATTCAAAAACTGGCGTACAGACAATAGAAAGAAATTAAAACTTCTTCACACACCATAAATTTAAAATCAGCACAACCGGTTTCGAAAGGGCGTAGCCTTTCTTCATCAGGTGCAAATACGTGCAACTGCCTTGGAGGCAAAAGCAAGGCTACGCTTTGGCCTCCAAGTAAATCCTCAGTAAGTCCAAGTAAGTCTCAGTAAGTCCAATCCTCAGTAAGTCCAATCTCCAAGTAAATCCAAGTAAGTCCTCACAGAATATCAATTTGTATGATATTCTGTGCAGTAGTTCTTGTTATACAGTTGGCACAAAATTGTTGTCTCTAACACACACAGAGACATTTTCTTAAAATGATTAAATCTAGATATGTCAAGTCGTGTAAATCTATAGAAAAATTTTTATGCATTCCCTATGTCCTCTTATTGTGCCTTTCCTACAATCTACAATAGACATTTCTTAAATAAAGTTTTCTTTCACATCCCATTCATTGTTTCGGCAAACAATTATACCTTTTAAAGAAAACAGCTAAATCGGACTTTACATAGAGCTACATGTATTATTTTAATTTATCTTGTATTCTTATTTTATTTGTTTCAAATGGCGAGTTTTTTTTTTTTTTTTTTTCTAAATGCATTATTACAGTTGTGACTAAGCCTTAACTAAAAAAATTCAATAATAAAAATTATAGACTGTCGATAAAAAAGTGTTACTCGATTAAAAAAACGAAAACAAAAGCAATTATAAATAAAAAATTCATCGCCAAATACTGACAGGAATTTAAAAATCACAAAGGGGGTCATATACTAACGCTGTAATGCAATATGGTCTATGATATTGCGAATTTTATTTTATTAAAGAAAAAAAAAAGAGTTGATTTAAAGCGCAATATTTCAACAACAAGAACAAACAAAGGTAAAAAAAAAAAACTAGTATGTTGTGGCCACCACATGACTTTCTTCTATATTTTCCTATACAAATTCACTCAGTAAAAATAACTTATTAAAATCATTATTTAAAAAAAATATTTTCCATGGTAATGCAGACGATCTTCATATTAGAGAGGTAGTATAACACTAAATATCCAAAAAAAGTCAATTTTATTCTCAATATTACATTAAAAAAAAAAAAAAAATGACTAAGCTCCTAAATACACAATTTTTTTTTTCCCAGTTGACTATATTACAAATAATTCTTTTAAATTTCATAATGATTATTAAAAAATAATTCTCTTTATGCACATTTATACAAAATTTTTTCCTATACCACCATGTTAAAAATTTAGAAAAAGCGGGATGGCAACGCAACCTGTAAGGCAATTTTTACCAAAAGTTGGTAAACACTAATTTATGTCTATGTGTAACTACTTACCGATTTGTACGAAATTCTGTGCAGTAGTTCCTGAGATACAGTTTCCATAAAACTTTGTCACACACAGACAGACAGACATTTTCTAAAAATGGTCAAATCGTGTTCTACAGCTCTCAAAACGTGTAAATCCATCAAAAACCCGAGATAGAAAATTTTTACGAATCCAATATTTTCTTCTATTGAATATAGAAGAAAGTAATAAAATAAAATAAAATGATTAAATAAATGTGGTATTAAATATTAAGTATTTTAATTTGACGTTAAATATGGGATTTCTATAATATTTTATTAATCCCATTTAGTGAAAGGCAAAGCAACGAATAAGCGCTCAGAGCCCCGCAGGGGTTAGTAAGAAAAGTGAGTCGAGGAGGCAAAGAAGGAAAATTATAGGGGATTTTATTAATATTTATTTACAATTTGCGAGTATTATATTACCATTCATTGCATGAAAATAAAAATGTGGGTAAACGCTTTATAGATTTTTTATTCTTTTCCTTGGGAAGAATTAAAATTTAGTTTAAGCTTCTTCTTTCTTAGTTATATCAGAATAAGAACTAGAAATTGTCTTTTATTAATTAAACTATAAAAAAAATCGCCTAATCAAATCAAAATGTGATCTATTACCGCGCTTTGAAGAATACATTCCTTGAAATTGTTACTAAGACAGGTGATGGGGTGTGTTTAATTACTGTAAATGTAAAATTTAATGTTGTAAATGTAAAATTTTCGACAAAGAGAGAAAACAGAGGGTTTCCTATATTTTATTTTCGATTTTATTTCAGAAATAAAAAGTCACAGTGTAAATAAAAATTTGTTTAGCGTGCATAAATTACATTTTTTTTCTGCAGAAGAGTTTTTTTTTTTTTTTTTTTTTTTTTTTTTTTCAGTTTAATAACCGGAGATGCTGATTTTATTAAGCGGCAGTTTTAAAATTGGTTTGCATTGATTTGATTTCGGTCCCGGCAATTTGATCAAATTAAGCGGTTGATTTTATTAACCAGTGAATTTATTAAGTGGCGGTTAGTGTACTCATATTTTATCATATATTTAATATTTTTATATTCTAATCGCATGTCTCTATTGTATAGTATGTAAAGTTTTTTAAATAAATAAATAAAATATCATTGCAATAGTTTGAAAACACTACAAGTTATAATAATAATAATAATAATAATAATAATAATAAACTTTTCAATTTTTTAAAGAAATCTTTATATTACCTTGAGTGTATGTGCTAGTTTTATACAAATGAATACAGAGAGTTGGAAGAATTCTCATAATTACATGCTACATCCAGAACGCATTTCAAGAAATAATTTTTTACAAAGTCATCCTAAATGCTTTATTATTATTATTATTATTATTATTATTATCATCATCATCATTATTATTACTATTTTGTGTGTGTGTATTTTTCAGGTCCTCATTTTGCCTTCGAGATAAAACTTTCATTGAAATATATATAAATATAAGGTATAATATATATAAGGTAACATGCTTTTATACTGTTAGAGTTTAAAGATAATTGTGTACTTCATGCAATATTTGGCAAAACATCTGAATGCGAAAGGGTCTGGTGATTTGTATAGTGTATTATGTTAAATAATAATTAATCTTGCTCTCTCTCTCTCTCTCTTTTTCTTTATCTCGTAAACACACGGAATATGCTTTGTAGGACACTATAATAGCTGAGATTTTACTTAAAGGGTCTTAAAGCCCACCTTTGTATATAGATGCCAAATGTAGCACTTTTGGCTACAGGAAAATAGAACTATTTTTTACATATTTCCTTAAGAGTTTCACTGTTTAAATAAAATGAAAATGTCTATTAAAATTCTACGGTAGCCGAAAGGTGCTAAAATTGGCACGTAGGATTCAAGGGCTGCCTACATTTATATTTATAGTGTGTAGCTCTCGGTACCACATTTTGCTCATTGATTTTAATACCAATACGCCTCTATTAAAGGCCATGTATAATTATATATTTCTTCTAGAGTTCACTTTCTACGAGAGCAGATTATTTTATATTTTCCCTTATTTCAACTGACTACTGCTTACTATATAACTGATCATAGACGCAGAGTGAACAAATATTTTATTTATTATTATTATTATTATTATTATTATTATTAATTTTGTTTAGTGGAGGAGAGGGGGCAATTACATTTTATTTTGCAAGAATTTTCTCCATCAAATATCCCCTTCTTCTTTTCTTTTTAGAAGGGTGGTTTCTTTTTTATTTTAATTTTGTCAAAATGTAAAAAAATGTGAATCTAAATAAGTCATGGAAAAAAAAAAGAAAAAAAAAATGGTTTCAGTAAATTATAAACATTTTCCATTTCCAAGTGCATTTAGTTCTCTTTTTGTATTTAGATATGAAATAAGGTTGAAGCACAAAATAATTATTGTCGTTCAAGTTGTCGTAAATAAGTAACCTACAGAAATCTTGTTTTAACTGAAACAGCATGACGTACTTTTGTAATTTTACTTTGTTTCTCTGTGTACTAAAATAAAGAAAGAAAAGTTTAAATGTATAATGATGATTATGGTCGGTTGTCTACTCCAAAAATTTGCCCAGGGCGAAAAACCCTCCGCAAGGATCTCCCATAAGGATATTACCCCATGTTAGCTCGCGATAGTCAGTGAAAATTACGGAAAAATTAGAAAGGCTCGAAGGACGATAGCGACCTGGATTCAAACCTGGCATTTC
>OZ005662.1:219804513-220097513 GCA_963930645.1 Salticus scenicus
GTGCTATTACTTGCTATTGCGTGAATTTTTCATAAATATGTTCTTTAAATAAACAAATATAATTATTTCTAAGATGCTCTGGAAGTTATTGTAATAATGCAGAATTTAATTGATGAATTATCAATTTAAAGCAAATACCTGCAGAAAATTATTGTAAAAGAATTCTTTATATTGACAACCACTATCTTTGTATCTGTTAATTTATAAAACAATCCACGTTTTCACAAAGTGCATTCCCAAGAGTAATAAAATAATATGACATGACTTAACAACTGAAAAAAAAAAAAAAAAAAAAAAAAAACCTTTTTATAGATTATTACTTGAAAGTAAAAGAACATAAATTAGAAAAAAATAGTTATCTATTTATTTATTTTTATTTATTTATTTGTTTATTCATTGGAAAAATTAAACTCAATTTTTCTATATAAAACAGTAATTTAAAAAAAAAAAAAAAAAAAAAACTTTTTATAGATTATTACTTGAAAGTAAAAGAACATAAATTAGAAAAAAATAGTTATCTATTTATTTATTTTTATTTATTTATTAGTTTATTCATTGGAAAAATTAAACTCAATTTTTCTATATAAAACAGTAATTAAAAAAAAAAAAAAAAAAAGATAATTTGATTGATAATTTATGATAGAAAGTAAATATCCTCCAGGAAAGGATCTTGAAAACTCTATTTTCTTTTTCTTGATAAACCTATTATTTTAAAACCCATATTTTGGCTTACGGCAAAAAAAAAAAAAAAAAAAATGCATTTTTGGGTGAAATAGAGAAATAATTTAATGGTTTTCTTCAAAAAGTAGTAAAAATTACGACAAAAAATATTCACATTAGTGCTAAAATATATCCTACCAATACTGATTTAAATGTACACAAATGTATTTTAAGAGTCAAAAACGTTTACTTTTTTTCTGTAGGTATAGCAAAACATGGATAAGTGGGTCGAATGCATAATGAGCCCAGGGCCCACTCTCGGCTTGATCGGACTCTGCAAACATATGCAAAAAAAAAATGTACACAACAAAGCATGATCTCATAGGCTTGCTGGGCATATGTTGAAAAAAAAAAAATGCGTGGAAAGGTATAGCAACATACTTTTCCAAAAAAGATATAATTTTTGATAGAAATATTTCTTTCTAAAAAATAAATATGAAAAAAAAAAAAAATACATAATATTTCTACAAAATAAACATGATTAAGATATTCTTGAAATTATCGTAATCATCAAAAGTTTATTTAACTGATAATTTGTTACTGAATTGAAATATTTTGCAGGAAGTAATTGTAAAAAAGTGCATTACCATGACAACCACTTTCTTCTAATACTTTATCATCTACTGATCCATACAAAGAAGCCCATTTTAAAGGCATTTCTTGGATAATAAAATAATTGGATATGGTTTAATAACTTAAATTTCGGGGGGAGGGGGGGGGGGAATGTTGAACTACCCATAAAAATATTTCTTGAAAATAAACAGATATAAAGATGAAGAGATAATTAAAACTCTTTCAATCAAGTTACGCTTAAATTGTTCTGTGAAACCTTTGTAATTATCAAAGGATATTTTAATTAAAAAATTTTAATTGAAATTAAATATTCACTAGGAA
The DNA here is from genome assembly GCA_963930645.1 of Salticus scenicus. Lineage (NCBI taxonomy): Eukaryota > Metazoa > Arthropoda > Arachnida > Araneae > Salticidae > Salticus > Salticus scenicus. The sequence continues at coordinate 219,806,128 of OZ005662.1, forward strand.
ATAAATGTGAAACCTGCTTTATCTTTGATAATCATTATATTTTATCACTTTATCATTTGTTCATCTATAAAACAAAGCCCGAATTCACCGGGTTGCTGGAGGTACTTTGATAATAATTATTAAAAAAAATGATAAAGTTTATAAAGCTAATTTTTCGAAAAGAAAAATTAAATTATTTATATATATATATATATATTAAATTAATTAATTAAAACAATGAGGGGAAATTTCAACTTTATTAAAATTTTCACAGGTTTCGCAATATAAGTTTTTGAAAAAAATATATATATATGCTTATGTTCCTATATAAAAATATTTCTTTGATATAAATAGGAAAAATAATCTGGTGTGTCACTCACATGACTTTCTCTTACTCTGAAATTTAATGCTAAAAGTACAGATTGGATATTAAGAGTTAAGATAACAGGTACTGCTATGTAAACCTATGTTAAAACAATTCAAATCAGGCTTCGTAACAGCTTTATTTGACAAATAATTTTATGTGAGGGGGCTCACATCTATTACTAAGTTCAAAAGTTTATTTAAAATTATTCAGTCAATTTTCAGACTCACTATTCTTTGAAACTTATCAATCTTGAACAAACATTTCTAGTAACAAATGCATTAACTATTTGGATCGCCTGAAATAATTTGGTTTTAATTTACTTTAACAGACACAGTGAAAGATTAAAATATAAAACTTGACTGCGGTATTCAGGAAGCATCAAAACGTATAAATATACAAAAAACCAAGTGACAAATATTTAGTTTAAAAAAATACATTATTTACATCATTATATTACAGCACGTGGCTATGAGGACTTAATTTCAATTCCTGAGCAGCTTTCCTGGCCATTGTAAAATATAATAGTGAAGCACTTCCACTTACAAATAATAACAAAAAAAAAAAAAAAGAATGTTATAGCTTAAATATCGGCAGCCCTGTATATCTTCTGAAAGTTATGTATACATCACATGGTGCACATAAATATAATCCTATATTAATAATACGCGGCACAACCTAAAGTACAGTTCCATCAATTTACAAGTATTTTCGTATTATAATCTAATTATTTTGGGTAGCCCTGTAAACGAACAGTGAATGATTCCTACACCATATTCTACATGAAACATGTTTTTACGCATATAATATATATATATTCGTGTCATTTGGTTTGGTGCAGTCTAAAGATGTTAAACTCTACTTACCAACACTTTCCGCCATAGACGTAATGAATTTTAACTCTCTTGGGAGTCTCTGTACACGAACCATTTGCTTGATTTCAACGAAAAGTTTAGTGTAGCATCCCTATATGATACACATTTAGAGTACGAAGTTTGAACTTTTTTTTTAACGAATAACGAAATTTAACCAAACTTGGTATTTAGTTGGTCCCTGACATAAAGTGGTGCTGATTACATTTGGGGATCGATCTCTCAACAGGTGGCGCTGTGATCGCATTTTTTCTAAATTTTTAACGTGGCAATATAGGACAATATTTCGTATAAATGTACATAATGAGAGTTATTTTTAACTTGTGATTGTAAAATTAATATGAATTATTGATAATAGTAGTAGTTAACTAGGAAAACATTCTGGAGAAGTACCCCCCCCCCCAGGGGGGAAAAGTTTCAAGATGGGTATCTTTCGAAAGATCTCGTCAATACTTTTGAAAGGAATGGTTGAACTATAAATCTGTGATAATTTAAAGCAAAGTTATCGAGTTTTTTTTTTTACTTTTAACAAAAAAAAAAAAAAATTAGAAAAAAAATCATATACACCGTGACCAATAAGTTCTCATACACTTTCAAATTTTTATTACAGTAATACAAAGTAAATCATACGAATACTTTTCGCATAAAATTAAAGTAGTAATCATTGAGTATCTTTACAATAAATGCTTTGGAATAATTCCGCCTTTTAGTTTCTTAACGAGCTTAAGTCTCTTTTCAAATCCATCACATGCGGCACGCACGGCTTCCATTGATATTTCCTATCATATCGTTTGAATTACATTTTTGAATTTGCTCAAATCGGTAATTTTATAGTTATTCAGTTGGAAGAGCGTATATGACCACACAAAATAATCAAGCGGGTTCAGATCGTGCGAGTTGGGAGGCCATTCGTTCTTTGGCAAAAAGTCAGCTAAATTTTGACTGCATCTTTCCTGAACCAAATGTGCGGCATAAGAAGGGGCATCATCCTCTTGGAAGCAGAAATATTCCACCCCATACGTGCTCTGGACATTTAGTAGTAAATTTTTTTTTCAAAACATCAGTTTTATAATATTAGGCATTGATTTTTACTCCTTTATCAATGAAGACTAACTGGATTTTTCCACCTTTGGAAATAGCGTCCTAAATCATCAGAGACGAAGTATTTTGATAACACGGAACGTAATGCTGTCTCTCAGGGATGTTATCAATAGAAACAGACCATACTCTACCATTTTGTGGGTTGAGACTTCGCTGTAAAATAATAGTTTCCCGTCTGAAAAGACAAATTCATCCCCAGTGTGCCAACCAAGATTTTTTTCCATTCTTTGCTCCCTTCCTTTTCATCTTAACATAATACGAAACTCCGTGAATTTTACGTTTTTTATAAACCTTGCACCCAAGGTCCTTTTTTAGAATGTTTAACATTGATCCCCTCGATAGTTTGAGCTCTCGTGCTAATTTTCTAGCAGATTTTTGTCCGTTTCGTCGTATCCTTTCCCTGACTCTTTTCACAGCCTCTTTTGTCCTAACGGACTTCAGTCTGCCAGATCTTTTTCTGTCATCGACAGATGACGTCTCATTACACCTTCTGATAGTTCTGCAAATGAAATCTCTCTTCACCCCCAGGGCTTTCAGTCTCTGAAAATTTCAATCGGCTACACTAATTAGATGAATTTATTTATCACAATTTTTTCATTCTACCTAGGTAAAAGAAAATTATAATTAGTACAACATTTACACTTGCAATAGCTTTATACCTAACACTAAATTGCCTGCAAAATAATTGGGACTACAGTAACACATATGTACAACTTTTTAACGGGCTTCAAAAGTTGTATGAGAACTTATTGGTCACGGTGTATATATATATATATATATATATATATATATATATTAAATATTGTTACTGAGTGAATTTGTATAGAAAAATATAGAAGAAAATCTTGTGATGGCCACAACATACTAGTTTTAATTATTATTATTATTATTATTATTATTATTATTTTAATGATAGAGCAAAAAAAGAGCATAACCAATTTTAGAAAAAATTAAAATGTGTTAACTGTTTAAAAATCGCTAAACTTGGAGGAAAATAAAAAATTTTAAAGACATATAATGTTCAAACAAATCCACGTCCAGTTTGCGTTGACTTTTTAAAAAACTGAGTTTTTATAACAGAAGGTTTCCGATTTTATAGAAAAAAAAAATATTTAATTAAATTCAAGGTCTGGAGTTCAAAATGTTAAAAAATAAATAAATAAATAATAGATAATTAAACTGATACATTATAAATCAAATTGAAATATCCTAACGATCTTTTTTTTTTTTTTTTTTTTTTTTTTTTTTTGTATAAATCTCCTTAATATTGGCCACCACAATCTCTTAACACTTTACTATTTGATGGTTTAAAAAACAAAACACTTTCCATATGCATTCCGTCGGGCAATGAAATGATATGACACACTGAATAAAGTATTTTCTTGAAATAACGAATATATATTTTTTCTTTTTTAAGTAACATATTGCTTTTATATGCTACGGAAACCATTATAATCGTTAAAAATAATTAATAGATAATTAATTAATTAAATTTAAATAACCTCCAACATAGTGTCTGTAGAACTTCAATATATTATCAACCACTAATAGCATTTGCTGATCTATAAACAAAGCACCTTTTCATATGCATTCCATCGGATAATGAAATGATACGACATGGCAAATAAAAGTATTAACATGAAATAAACAAATATTAAAAGAAATAAATGTTTTTGACTAAAGTATTAAATTCAATATATCACAAAAGTTACTGTAATCATTGACAGTAATTTAGTTGATAAATTATTAATTAAATTTAAATGTTCCTCGGGAAATTTGCTTATAAAACTCCATTATATTGACAACTACTATCTCCCAGCACGTTATCATTTGCTAATATAGAAAACAAAGCACTTTTAATGTGCATTTTCTCGGATAATGAAATTATGTGACACGGACAATAAAAGTAATTTATTAAAATAAACAAATATAAAAAGAAATAATTGTTTTTGATCGAAATATTAAAATCAATATATTGCAGAAATTATTGTAATCATTAACAGTAATTTCGTTGATCATTTTTTAATTAAATTTAAATACCCTCCACGAAATGTGTTTATAAAATTCATTATACTGAAAACCGCTATATTCTAGCACTTTATCATTTACTGATCTATCAAACAAAGCACTTTTCATATGCATTCCGTTCAATAATGAAATGATATGACACGGAAAATAAAAGTATTATCTTGAAATAAACAAATATAAAAAGAAATAAATGTTTTTCACTGAAGTATTTAAAAAAATATATTACAGAAATTATTGTAATCATTAACGTCAATTCGGTTGATAAATTATTAATTTAATGTAAATATCTTCGAGAAAATTTGCTTATGAAATTCCATCATATTGAAAGCCACTATCTCCTACCATTTTATCATTTACTGATCTATAAAGCAAAACACTTTTCATATGCATTCCGTTCGATAATGTAATGATATGATACGGAAAATAAAAATGAATAAATAAACAGATAAAAAAAGAAATAAATGTTTTTGACAAAAGTATTATCTTGAAATAAACAAATATAAAAAGAAATAAATGTTTTTGACTGAAGTATTAAAAAAATATATTACAGAAATTATTGTAATCATTAACATTAATTCGGTTGACAAATTATTAATTCAATTTAAATAACTTCGAGAAAATTTGCTTATTAAATTCCATCATATTGAAAACCACTATCTCCTACCATTTTATCATTTACTGATCTATAAAGCAAAACACTATTCATATGCATTCCGTTCGATAATGAAATGATATGACATGGAAAATAAAAATGAATAAATATACAAATATAAAAAAAATAAAATAAAATAAATAAATAAATGTTTTTGACTAAAGTATTATATTCAATATATTTCAGAAATTATTGTAATCATAAATAGTAATTTGGTTGCTGTATTAATTAAATTTAAATATCCCAAGGAAATTTCCTTATAAAACTCCATTATTTTGACAACCATTATTTCCTAGCACTTTATCATTTATTGATCTATAAAACAAAGCACCTTTTAATATGCATTTCTTCGTGTTAGGAAATTATATGACCAGGCAAATATAATTAATTTATTGAAATAAATAAATATGAAAAAAGATAAATGTTTTTTACTAAAGTACTAAATTCAATATGTTACAGAGCTTATTATAATCCTTAACAGTAATTTTGTTGCTATATTAATTAAATTTAAGTATCCTTCAGGAAATTTGATTTTTAAACTCCATTAAATTGATAACCACTATGTTCTAACATTTACTGATCTATAAAACAAAACACCTTTCGTATGTATTTCGTCGTATAATGAATTTATATAATACGTCTTATATTTGAGATATTTTTCTGATAGAGACAAATAAAAAGATTCTAAATTATTCAATACAATATGTTATGAAAGCAATTATAATCAATATAAAATTATTTAATAGGTAAAGTATTAATTGAAATAAAATATTCTCCAGGAATTTATTGAAAAAGAACTCCCCCCCCCCCCTTTATCTATTTATTTATTTATTTTTTTATTTTTTTATTTTTTTTTTTTTTTTATTTTTTTTTATTAAGGACTATTAGTCTCAATCAGGGATTTTTGAGGTGTCATTTTTAGTTAGTTGGACATTTATCGAAATCTGAAATTTATCGAAAATATAATTGATTAATTTGAAAGCGATATTATAATTCGAAAAAAAAAAAAAAAAAAACCTAGTAGTCTTCCGTCCTAAACTAAATTCTGCTTTTGCCAGAATTTCATCAAAATCTTTTTTTTTTTTTTTTTTTTTTGGAAAGAAAAAAGAAAAGAAAATTACTAAAAATCAGTATCGAAACAAACACTATCGAAAAAGTTTTTTTTTAATAATTTTGAATTAGGACATAAAAAGTGCGCGTGCAAAATGAAATAAAAACAACGAAATATATAACGTAGAGTACTGATTCAATGGATGAAGGATTAGCTTTCCGTGTTCAAGATGAATCACGTGACATGCTCCAATAGGTTGCTGTGTTTGGCCCTTTATCGCTATTTTTGCATTTAAAATATCAGTTCGACAAATTATCATTATTATTAGGTAACATGACAGTCCTATGACCGAAATAAATTGTTTTTAAAATAATTTTACACATATTTCACATTATAATAAATAATAAAATACCTTTTTTTTCATCGTTTCTCAACAAAGTTTAAAAGTGTTTATAAAAGAAAATTTAAACTTTTAAAGAGCTAAATTTAACAATAAATAATAATTTTTCAACTATTTTTAAGCATTTTGTCGGTTAAAGTTCACTTACACGAAATAAAAAAGAAGTAAAATCAAAATCAAAATGGTTTAGAACAAAAGAATATTAAACTACGTAAAGTAAACAAAAACATTGAAACCATTGCCATAGAAATTTACTGAAAATGAGCTGTTACCAAGGAAACCACTGAATACGCAGGTGCAAGGAGAGCATGTCACATGACTCATCTTGGACCCTCTCAAGGGTTACCATTTATCACTCTACTTTATATATCTCGTTGAATAAAAATAAGTAAAAAAATGAATTTAATGATTTAATCTTTATATGAAACATGATCGCGTGCTACCTTAAAAAGTAGATGTAAAATTTAAAGTTTATGTGGTGCTTAACGCATCTATAAAAATTGTTTTAAGGAATACAATAGAATAAAGAAAGCAACGATGTTGGTTGCATTTTGTCATATAGTTTGAATTTTTGAATTTTATAGAAGTAATATCTACCGTAAGAATAATTTCTTATGTTAAAACTATAGGGAATTGTTATACGAGCACAAGCGATGCTATTTTATTATTATTATTATTATAAAAGGTTTTTTTCTCTTTTTTTTTTTTTATAATCACTAGCTTATAACACTTTACCATTTGCTGATTTGTAAAACAAAGCACGTTAAGGAATTCAGTCGTATAGTGAAAGAAATATGATATGGCTTAGCAACTTAATTTTCTTTAAAGAAATAATAAACTTCAAATAAAATTAATTTAAATAAACAAATGTAAGGAGAATAAAAAATTACGCGTACAGTCGGTAACAAAAGTGTCCGAACACTAGAAAAAATTCCTATGTAAAAAAAGTACACTTCATACGATTTTGTTAAATAAATCCTTATCGAATCATGTTCTATCACTGACTAAGAAGAGGATTCGACAAGGATTTATTTAGCAAAACCGTATGAAGTGTACTTTTTTTACATGGATTTTTGATAGTGTTCGGACACTTTTGTTACCGACTGCATCTTCTTCTAAAAATATGCATAGCCTCTTTAAATTCTTAAAAATTATACGTAGCTTCTTAAAAAAAAAAATATATATATATATATATGCGAAAGTGCTTCCGAAAAGCATTTTTTAAATAATTTAATTGATAATAAAAAGTTTCATTAATATAATTTCAGATTAATTTAATGGACCATGTGCCATTTGAATTTAAGTATTTCTCAAGAAAAAAAAATATATATATTTTTTTTTAATTTACTAATTTGAGAATTGTTACCTTGTAACAGTTTAAGATTTGTTGATTTATAATAATATTTTTTAAAAGATCATCTTGTAAAGGTGAGAAAATATTTAAATGTTGCAAAAAAAAAAAAAAAAAAAAAAAAAGGATACCGCATTCATCTAGAACGAATCAGTAGTCATTTTCTGAATCCCTAAACTAGAAATATACATTTTTGAGCTATGCGTATAAGTTAAACAAACAACGTGAATAGACGAAGTGATCGAGAATTTCTAGTCTATACTTTTCTAAATGCTGAAACAATATTATGAATATTATAAATCTTTTACATATTCTCGCTTGATTGCCTAGAATTGAGTCATAAACTCGAATAATAGTTGTTAAAACTCGCTTCTTGTGTTCGCATTTATTTGCAAAGACTTCTAAATAAGTTTGACCATGATAGTGTAAAAAATACTTTAGAATTCTAATAGGGATGTCTAGAATTTGCTAACAAAGGGAACTAGAATTTATAAGGATGACATGGAACTATTTTTACTACAGCTACAATTTAGTTTCTAGATATCAGTCACAGAATTTTCTTTCAGTGTAAAATTTTTATGACCTTTACGTAGGGCATCGTAACATTATTTCTTTCTGCTAAGGTTATAAATGAATGATTTGGAGTTTTGAATAATATGTAAAATTAAATCATATACAATAAATAAATATTATAATATTTATTGGGTGAAAAAAATGGTAGTTTATAGTAGAAAGGACTAAACTGATTAAAATTCGTTTGTTTTTCATGTATTTAATTCCTTTTAAAAGAAAATCTACTTTTTTATTTTATTTTATTGCACTGGTCAGAATCAAATCGTAATACTGTGCAAATAACGGGGGCTGTGGTAACACATGGTTCAAAAACTAAAATATATAATAGATGCTGAGACACAGTCATCTTTAAAATCGTAGTTCTTAAATAACAGAAAATCCACAAGTCTTCGATAAATACCCAGATTGAAATGCCCGGGAAAGACTTTCCTGTAGACAGTGGGAAACTGGACCCGATGCAGTACGGGCAGAAAAAAGAGCTGCCTTAGGCAACGGGTACCCGAAGAAGCGAGATCTAAAGTGATTTAAGTTTTCTTTTTTTTTTTTTTTTTTTTTTTTTTTTATGTTTTTATTTGTAATGTGATGTAAAAAATAAATACTGATCCAATTCTTTTGAAAAATTATTTAAATATAGTGACCAACGAAGCGGGCGTAGCCTGCTAGTAAATAAATAAAATAAAATAAACTCTTTTAATAAATAAAAATAACGTTTTTGGAAAAACATCTCAATCAATATACACAATAATTTAATTGATAGATTTTTTATTAACTATCCGACAGGAAAAATCTAGTGAAGAAACTCCATTATCTTGATAACAAACACTTTATCATTTGCTGATCTATAAAACAAAGCACGTTTTCATAGGCATTCACTGGGATAAAAATTTTCGGATAAATTTTTATGACATTTGCGTAGGGCATCGTAACATTATTTGTTTCTGCTAAGGTTATAAATGAATTAATTGGAATTTTGAATAAAATGTAAAATTAAATCATATACAATAAATAAATAAAATAAAATATACTCTTTTAATAAATAAAAATAATGTTTTTGGAAAAACATCTCAATCAATATACACAATAATTTAATTGATAGATTTTTTATTAACTATCCGACAGGAAAAGTCTAGTGAAGAAACTCCATTATCTTGACAACAAACACTTTATCATTTGCTGATCTATAAAACAAAGCACGTTTTCATAGGCATTCACTGGGATAAAAATTTTCGGATAAATTTTTATGACATTTGCGTAGGGCATCGTAACATTATTTGTTTCTGCTAAGGTTATAAATGAATTAATTGGAATTTTGAATAAAATGTAAAATTAAATCATATACAATAAATAAATAAAATAAAATATACTCTTTTAATAAATAAAAATAACGTTTTTGGAAAAACATCTCAATCAATATACACAATAATTTAATTGATAGATTTTTTATTAACTATCCGACAGGAAAAGTCTAGTGAAGAAACTCCATTATCTTGACAACAAACACTTTATCATTTGCTGATCTATAAAACAAAGCACGTTTTCATAGGCATTCACTGGGATAAAAATTTTCGGATAAATTTTTATGACATTTGCGTAGGGCATCGTAACATTATTTGTTTCTGCTAAGGTTATAAATGAATTAATTGGAATTTTGAATAAAATGTAAAATTAAATCATATACAATAAATAAATAAAATAAAATATACTCTTTTAATAAATAAAAATAACGTTTTTGGAAAAACATCTCAATCAATATACACAATAATTTAATTGATAGATTTTTTATTAACTATCCGACAGGAAAAGTCTAGTGAAGAAACTCCATTATCTTGACAACAAACACTTTATCATTTGCTGATCTATAAAACAAAGCACGTTTTCATAGGCATTCACTGGGATAAAAATTTTCGGATAAATTTTTATGACATTTGCGTAGGGCATCGTAACATTATTTGTTTCTGCTAAGGTTAGAAATGAATTAATTGGAATTTTGAATAAAATGTAAAATTAAATCATATACAATAAATAAATAAAATAAAACATACTCTTTTATAATAAATAAAAATAATATTTTTGGAAAAACATCTCAATCAATGTACACAATAATTTATATGATAGATTTTGAATTAACTATCCGACAGGAAAAATCTAGTGAAAAAACTCCATTATCTTGACAACAAACGCTTTATCAATTTGCTGATCTATGAAACAAAGCACGTTTTCATAGGCATTCACTCGGATAATGAAATAATGTGATACGGCTTAGCAACTTAATTTTCGGAAAAAAATCTGAAACGTGGGAAGGCGGCGAAAAGAACTGTCAATAGCTTGAAGAAACTTGGAATTTTTCCAAGTGGTGTAGGGAGGCAGACGCTGGTATATTTTTTATGGATCTTGGCAGATATTTATTCTTCGCTTACTGTTGTCTAAATGAAAAATAAAAAAAAAGAAGTAAAGAAAGCCATTCTTGATTTTGTTAGCAGCTTCGATTTAGATGTGACTGACCCAGAGATCAAATCAGTTACCCTTCTTTTTAATGCAACAACGCCGTTTCCTAGATAAAAGTTGCCAAGTGAAACAGTGGGGTTTATTTATTTATTTATTTTATGGATTAAGTGATATTCTCGTATATAGAATTCTAGCGGGTGTAGCTTAGGGATTTGGAAGGATTATCATTATTTAACTTATTTTTTTCCATTTATAAACGACAACAAAATAATTTGAATAATTCATTTTGTTAGCAGCATTTATTGACATGTAACTAACCCAAACAAGAAATTAACTAATTAAACATGAAAAAAAAAAAAAAAAAAAAAAAAAAAACATTCACGCACAATGCAATTAATGTAAGTACTACTGGTTTTGACAGGACGACGACTTTCTTCTTCATGTGCAAAAACGCATGCTACTACCTGAAGAAAAATGACTTATGAGTCAAAAACTTAACCTGAAGAAGAAAGACCACGGCCTTTCGAAACTGGTAGTTCTAATTTTATAGTGTGTTAAGAGGTTTTTTTTATTTTTTTTTAGTTTAATTATTTACTTCTTCACACCAATTTTTTAATTTATTATTATCAAATCAATTATTTGATGTTTCTTAATGCAAGATACAGTCGGTAACAAAAGTATCCGAACACTAGCAAAAATTCCTATGTAAAAAAAAGTACACTTCATACGGCTTTGTTAAACAAATCCCTGTTGAATCCTGTTCTTAGTCAGTGTAAGAACATGATTCGATAAGGATTTATTTAACAAAACCGTATGAAGTGTACTTTTCTTACATAGGAATTTTTGTTAGCGTTCCGAAACTTTTGTTACCGCATGTAGTTGATCCTATATAAAAGTTACTAATTGAAAAAGTATGTATTATTTATTTATTCATTTTACTGCTTTAACGGAATTTTTATTTTTTTCAAATCGTAACAGGTATAACGTAAACATTTCAAAATATTAATATTAATATTGAAAATATTAATATTTTTGTGTCTCCAATTATAGAATTGTTTAAAAGTTATTGATATTATTTACGTATGCTTAAATAGTTTACCATTATTAACGATCTTTGCAATTATTTTTAGTGCAATTTAACTTTTCCATAGTGAAAGTTGCCTAGTGAAACATTGTTATTATTTATTTATTTTACTGTTTTAGTAACACTGTTTTCTCCAATTCTGACTAGTATAGCTTAAATGTTTTCAAGATTTTTTATGGTCACTATTAATATTAGAAAAAATAAGTAAATATATAAATAAGATTTTTATCTTCTATTTATTGAATTGTTTACAAAACTAATACAACGATTAATATTTATAATTGTATAATTAATACGAGTTGCGTATATTTACAGGTATCACCATGTGCCTACTGTTGTTTAAATACAAAAGAAAGAAAGAAAACTATTCTTGAATTTTGTTAGTACCTTCGATTTAGATGAGACTAACCTAGCGATCAAAACTTTAATTCCCTTTCTTTTTAATGCAACATCGCTGCTTTTTTGATAAAAGTTACGAAATAAAAAAAAATGCGGTTTATTTATTTATTTAATTATTTTATGGCTTAAGTGATATTCTTGTATGTAGAATTTTATCGACTGTAGCTTTAGGATTCGGAAATGTTTTTATGACTATCATTTCTTAAACTATTTTTCTTATTTATAAAATGTTAACAAAATTATTTAAATAACACTGCTCTCCATAAAAATCGGCCCCAATTCCATTTTTGGAAATTCTTATGTAAAATGACCTCCTGAATCCGAATATGACGCCCATTTCGCCCTATCATACACTGTTTTTGGGGAACGCCCTGTATTTTTATCACTTTTATTCGGATTCAGGAGGTCATTGTGCATGAGAATCAGCAAGAATGGTATCAGGGCTCGCATTTTTCCCCCTTTGCAGCGCGTTGTAATTAATTAATTAATTAATTAATTAATTTTAAGATGTAAGAGATATTCTCCTGTATAAAAGTCTAACGAGTTTTGTTTAAGGATCTGAAAGTATTTTTATGATTATCATTACTTATTTTTTTTTTCCATTTATAAAGTTGTTGACAAAATGATTCGAATAATTAATTAATTAATTAATTAATTTTATGGCCTAAGTGATATTCTCGTATATAGAATTCTAGGTGGTGTAGATAAAAATTTGGTATAGTTTTGAGATTATCATTATTTAAATTATTTTTTCTATTTATAAAGGCAATGAAAAGAAATTATTTAAATAATTAATTCTGTTAGTAGTGTCTGTTTACATGGAACTAACCCAAATATCAAATCAGTAAATCTTTGGGGAGCAAGTTAATTGCTGTCAATTAAATTACACTACCACCAGAACAAAATTAATATAAAAATTAGAAATGACTTTTTCTGTTTAGTTCTAGAAGTAAAATTTTCCAAAAAAGAATTTCGGGAGGGATTTTTGCAGTGAGGACTTAATAATTGCATCCCCGCGCACCACAAATGGTTTTTCCTCATATATCATCATTAAGAATCATAGCAAATATAAATTTTCGTTATTTTTTACTTTCTCTTACCCATAAGGCAGAGAAAGTATTGTTTTTGGGTCAAATTTTCGAAAATGAGTTTTTCTTATATTTACACGTTCTGAGGTCCCATGAATCCGAAAATCATGTTTTAGCGGTTGGTCTGTGTGTGTGTCTGTCTGTGTGTGTGTCTGTATGTTTGTCTGTTATCAGCATATCTCAAGAACAAATGGCAGCAGAAAATCCAAACTTGGTATTCTAAATGTGTATAATATAGGGATGCTACACTAAGCTTTTCGTTGAGATGAAGCAAATTGTTCGTGTACAGGGACACTCAAGATTATTCAAATACATTACATCTATGGGGGAAATTGCAGATAAGTAGAATTTAACATAAATAGACTGCACTAAACCAAATGAAATGAATACATATTTTTTTATATGCGTATAAACATGCCTCGTGTAGAATATGGCAGGAAAATCATTGAATGTTCATTTACAAGACCACAATTAGATTATAGTGTGACAATAGCTGAAAATTGATGGAAGTGTATTTCAGGTAGTGCCGCATATTATTACTGTAGGATTATATATAGGTGCACTATGTGGTTTGTACATAATCTTCAAAAGATATATTTAATTGAAAATATTTAATTGAAAATATTAAAGCGATAACATTATCTTTTATTGTTAGTGGAAGTGGAAGTGCTTTACTATAATAATTTACCATGCCCAGGAAAGCTGTTCAGGAATGGAAATGGATTCCTCATAGACATATGATAAATAATGTTTGTTTTTAAGCTAAATATTCATCGTTTGTTTTTTGTGTATTTACACGTTTTGAGGCTTCCTGATTAGCAAAATCAAGTTTTTTAAAGCTTGATCTTTGTCTGTATCTCTTAGAGTAACTTAAAAACGAATAATTTCAGAAGATCCAAGAGTTATTTTCAAATTAATTATAAGTTTGTTGCTGGAAAAGTTTGATCAAGACTGATAAGTTTCAAGGAATGGTGCGTGTCAAAGTTGTCTGAATAATTTTTTAAGTGAACTTTTAATTCTAATTACAGATTTAAATTCTATATAAATATAGGTGCAGTAAGGAAACGGGGGGTTGAGGGGGTCGGAAGCCCCCTCACACAGAACTAATTATCAAAAAAACTCTTCTGAAGCCTAATTTGAACTGTTTTAACATTGGTTTACATAACAGTACTCGTTATGTTACCTCTTAATCTCCCACCTGTATTTATAGCATTAAATTTCAGGGTAAGAGAAAGTCGTGTGAGTGACACACCGTATGTTTTTAAATGAAAAAGAAAAAACTATAATAACAAAAGAAAGAAAGAAAGTCGTTTTTGATTCTGCGATCAGATCAGTTACCCTTCTTTTTAATGTAACAACTTAATTTCCTACATGAAAGATGCTAGTTGAAACACTGACGTATATTAATTCATTTATTTTATAGATGTAGTGATATATCACATTATCACACGCAGCGATATAACAATTTTGTTTTATGGCGTATTGACATAATAATATATTAGAAGATCTATTCAATATACCAGTGAAATTATTTATTAAATAAACTAGTATGTTCTGGCCGCTACAAGGCTTTATTCTACAAACTTTTACACAAATTCTGGCAGCACAAATTATTTATTAAATTAGTCTTTATAAAAATATTGTTTTCATGTTAAATGCAAACGATTTTTATCTCGCAGAATTCTAACTCTCAGTACCGGAAGAAAGTCAATTTTGAACCAACATATAATAAAAAATGTGTTTATTTATTTATTTTTGGTAAAAAAAAAAAAAAAAAAAAAAAAAAACACGATAACTTTGTTTTAAATTATCACACTCTATGGTTCAACAATTCGTTTTAAAGATATTGGTGAGTTCTTTCGAAAGATACTTATATTGAAAATCTGCACCCCCGGGGTATGATGTTCTTACATCCACAAACTCGTTTTCCTAGTTTTCTGCTACTCTTATCAATAATTCAAATTAATTTTACAATGATACGTTGAAAAAAAAAAATCGCTCATTATGTACATTTATATGAAATTTTGTCCGATACAGTCATGTTAAAAATTAAAAAAAAAAAAAAAAAAAAAAAAAAAAAGGAATTACAGCGTCACTCACTTGTAGAGTGATTGATCCCTAAATTTAATTAGTACCAGTTTAGGTTAGGGTCCAACTAAATACCAAATTTGGTAAAATTTCGTTCATTGGTTTGTGAGATACAGCGACCACAAAGTTTGAGGTGCACAAACACAGACAGACATTTCCTAAAAACAGTCAAACCGTTTACAGGACATCTCAAAAAGTGTAAATCCGTCGAAAACTGCAGTTCGAAAATTTTCACAAAGACTTTTCATAATGTACGGAATTTTGTGAATTAATTTATTAGAGCATGAAACACTCTTTACTCGCTGGATATATACAGGTGTTGGACAAAACAATGGAAACACGTTGGATTTTTTACGTTTTGTCGGATATCTTGAAAAGTACTTAGGGCCGTATTCACCAAATTCTTAACACTCGGATTAAACCTCGGATCAGTGGTAATCGCTCGATCATACAAAAATCGGTATTCTCCAACAAAAATCCGCGGCAGATCTGTAGAACAGAGGTTCACTGGTGTTTGTTTACATTTTGGCGATATTATCCGTGCGCCAACGAACCAAGGAAATGAATTTATCTTATGGCAACCTTACAAAATGTTTGTTTACGTTCGAAATGAAAGAAATATTAATGCAGACGAATATTTAACGTAATTAAATAAAATTATCGAAGAAATTTCATAAAATGGCGATGGTTAATTAACTTTTTAACAACAATATTTTAATAAATAAGCAAATACTTAACAAAATCACGTTTTGTCATCGAAGTTTTAAGAGCAAATTAATTTCAACAACACAATAAATGTAATTAAATAAATGAAAATTCAGAATAAAAATATAACTTTAAAAGTAATTAAAAAAGCATGAAAACTTACAATATATGCAACATGAATTTTATTTATTTATTTATTTTTTCCATTTTGAAATTTCTCTTTACTCCACAATACATAAATCGCATATCAAATATTTCACTTCGCGCTCAGTTAATTCGTAACATTCGAGGATTCTAAAACTGCATTCAAATGAATCGAAACACATCGGTATAAAAATTATGAGAATATGCAAATAAAATATAAAACATATTTTCAAGTTATCAAATGATACGCTTTCATTTCTCCAGACACATATCGTTTCGAATTTTTCATTAACACTTACATTTCAGCGGAGGGGAAAATTCCCTAGTTTTCATAAACTTGACCAACAAGTGATTGAGTGAGTGAGTTTTACGTCGAACTAGTGCTACGTTGTGGGCAATGAGTACGGCAACCAAATATCCCCATTTTCTACAGACAACGTTTACTTTATTCGCATTATTATAATTTTTTAAAAAATTGTAGAAAGTAAACTATTTAATATTCAAATTTTATTTTTAGTGCTTATTAATTAAAAATGAAAAAAAAGTACATGCATAATTAGTTAATTGTAGCAATTTAAAGCTTCTCTGTTTTAAAAGTTCACGGATCCGGCCACTGTAACGACGGAGGATGAATTGGGACATACCCCTAAGGTATATGAACCAACAAAGAAACATGGCTGTATAAAGCTATGAATCTGAAAACGCACGTAACTCGGCACCGCGGCAATCACTATTGCGCATGTTAAGACCAAAATTTCCCATAATGTAGCTCTAGTGCAACGTAAAATGCGCTCGAAACAGATGAACCAATCAAATATCGCCTAATTTCCCATAATGTAGCTCTAGTGCAACGTAAAATACGCTGAAAACAAATAAACCAATCAAATATCGCCTAATTTCCCATAATGTAACTCTAGTGCAACGTAAAATACCCTCAAAACAAATGAACCAATCAAATATCGCCTAATTTCCCATAATGTAACTCTAGTGCAACGTAAAATACACTCAAAACAAATGAACCAATCAAATATCGCCTAATTTCCCATAATGTAACTCTAGTGCAACGTAAAATACACTCAAAACAAATGAACCAATCAAATATCGCCTAATTTCCCATAATGTAACTCTAGTGCAACGTAAAATACACTCAAAACAAATAAACCAATCAAATATCGCCTAATTTCCCATAATGTAACTCTAGTGCAACGTAAAATACACTCAAAACAAATGAACCAATCAAATATCGCCTAATTTCCCGTAATGTAGCTCTACTGCAACGTAAAAAATACTCAAAACAAATGAACCAATTAAATATAGCCTAATTACCCATAATGTAGCTCTAGTGCAATGTAAAATACACTCAAATCAATAAAAAACAAATGAACCAATCAAATCTCTCCATACTGCGTCATAATAGAATTGTTAAGTTATGTTTACAAGGATAGGCAGTTTCTTGCTACGGAAGTTCGCCAAGCAGAAAGTGAACCTCTGTTCTACGGATCAACCAAATCTGCTGTTCACCATCTACTTTAATTCTCGGATTTGCTGATCCGTGGTTTAATCCGAGTGTTAAGAAGTTGGTGAATACGGCCCTTAATGTGTTGTTCTTGAATTTTGGGAATAAAGAAAACATGTCTTTCCCCCTATTTTTCAGCAAATATTTTGTCACGAACGACCTTAGGGGATGAACAACAAATCCAATAAAATAAAAAGTATTTGTGATTACCTTGTATCTGGAAAAGCGCCGATTCATCTGCAAATTTAAATAAGGTTATAAATGTTATATTTGATACGTGTGTAGATTTTTGTGAGGATAGTTTGAATATTTAAAGAGTTATTAATATTATATATATATATGTATACATATATATATATATATATATATATATATATATATATATATATATATATAAATTCGCAAGTTTTTATTTTATAACCCCAAAGGTTTTTCTCCAAATTTCATGAAACTTTCGGAAAAAGTGACAACATATTCCTAAATCATTATACTGTAGTTTAAAGCAAATACATGTATTATTCAAGGAGATATGGACAGTTTAATAAATGATTTATTAATACGCATGTGCGGACTGCGGCAAAAATTCTTTCCCATAGTTTAATGCTGTTTAGAGCATCTTATACAAAACATTCAGTTGAATATCATAAAATTCCATCGAGATATTGGTGATTAAATGAGCTGTTCTTTTCTAAAAAGGTCTTTACGATAAAAAGTCATTCACAAATGAAAATTTGTATCAGTAAAAAAATTCATCTTTTCTTTTCAAACAATTGATTTTACGTTTCATTTTTCTTTCATTCTTTTTTTTTTTTGTTAGTAGTAAGTAGGTAAAAAAAGAAAATACCTATAAAAAAAAAAAAAAAAAAAAAGGAAATTGAATCGCTTGTATGAAATTTCATTGTGTAACATGGTTTTTCTGATACAAATTTTCATTTCTAAATGACCCCTTATGATAGACCTTTATAGAAAATCGCTGAAAAACAGCTCCTTTAATCATGGATATCTCTATGAATCTTTATGATTTATTCAACTGGGTTTTTTTATAAGGTGCTCCAGACAGCTGAGTATCTGTTTTAAAGTGTTTTTAGCTACAGTCCGTGCATGCGCAGTAATAAATTATTTACTACAACTGTCCACATCTCTTTGAATATTAAATGCATTTGTTGTAAACTGTAGTATGATGATTTAGGCATATGTTGTCATATTTTCCGAAAGTTTTATGAAATTTAGAGAAAAACCATTGGAGTTATAAAGTAAAAACTTGAAAATTTTCCACATATAAAATATTAATAAAAACCACATATAAAGATTTATAATTATAAAATATTAATAAATCTTTAAATGTTTAAGCTATCCTCATAAAACTTTACACGCGTATAAAATATATCATTTATAAACGCACCTAAATTTTGCAGATGAATCGACGCTTTCTCTCGTACAGGGTAATCACAAACACTTTTTATTTTATTAAATTTATTGTTCGTACCCAAGGGCCTTCGTAACAAAATCTTTACTGAAAAGTATGACGAAAGATATGTTTCCTTATTCCCAAAATTCAGGAACAACACATTAAGTATTTTTCAATATATTCGACAAAAGTAAAAAGGCGAAAGTGTTTCCATTACACTGAGAAATAAAACATACCGCCTTCATCTAGAATGAATAAATGGTCATTTTCTAAATCCTTAAACTAGAAGTATAGAATTCCGAGCTATGCGCATAAGGCACGCCAATAAACTGAATAGACGAAATGGTCGAGAATTTCTAGTCTACACATTTCTAGATGGTGAAACAATATTCTGAATCTTTTGTACTACGAGAAATTCTTGCTTAATTTTATAGAATTGGGTCAAGAACCAAAATTATAGCTGCTGAAACCCGCCTCTTGTATTCTCATGTACTTGGAGATATTTTCAAATAGGTTTGTCCTCGATAGTATAGGCAAATGATCAAGAATTCTAATAGAGGTCTCTAGAACTCGCTTTCGAAGGGGACTAGAAAATTTTTTATAAGAAATTTATAAGGATGACATGTCAACTATTTTTTTAGAGACACAATTTAAATTCTAGATGTCAGTTATAGAATTTTTTCTCAGTGCAATGACGTGCCTTATACTCATAGCTTGGAAATCTATATTTCTAGTTTAGGGATTTAGAAAAGGACCACCTATTCGTTCTAAATAAAAGTGGTATATTTTGTTTTTCTCTGTGTATTTTGTCCTACACTTGTGTATATATATATATATTGGGTGTCCCATAAGACTGCAGACATTTTAAAAAATCATAAAAATTGAAGGAATAGGTAGAATTGATCGCGGTTTGCGAAAAAATTAATGTGAAGAAGTTTTTTTTTTTTTTTTTTTTTTTTTTTTTTTAAGTAAAAAAAATATCAGTTAATGTTTTCGTCAATAGATGGTCACACATTTCCACAAAAAACTATACTACTGGCCATTAAAATTGCTACACCAAGAAGGAATAATAATAACGGAATGAAATTTGTTGGACACATACATTATAGTAGGAATAACAATTGATTAAAATTTCAGAAAATTTGGAGTAATATGTACTGATAAAACAGTACATAAAGCAGCGACCTCTGTGAGCAATAACAGCACATATCTGCCTAGGCATTGAATCGAACAGCGATTGAATGACATGTACGGATAGAGGACTTCATGAAGTTTTAACACGATGCCACAATTCATCGATGGAGCACTTCATGAAGTGTTCTACCCGTACATGTCATCCAATCGCTGTTCGATTCTATGCCTAGGCAGATAAGTGCTGTTATTGCTCACAGAGGTCACTGTATTACGTATTGTTTTCTCAGTACATATTTCTCCAAATTTCCTGAAATTTTAATCAATTGTTCTTCTTACTATAATATATGTGTCCAACAAATTTCATTCCGTTATTATAATTCCTTCTTGGTGTAGCAATTTTAATGGCTAGTAGTGTATATTCATTCACATGCAAATATTTACAGACATATAAGTCCTATCCCACATACCCACCATCACTGCAAATTATAGTTTGCAAACGAGTTACAACACTATTAACTGCAGCTTCAGTAGGCGTTTCTTAACTGAGGGAAAACATCTATAACGCTTTATCTACCGAGTCAGCATCGCAATTAAAACTTCATATATGTGTAAGTTGGAGGCAAAACAGGAAATAAGCTAAGTTAATCGCAAAAGTATGCGATTCATAGCACTCTGTTTTGCATATTTCTCGTTACGCATCCGTGCAGCGCCTCTATCGACGAAAAAAAAAAATTAACATTTTGTTTTTCTTTACCACAAAAAGTCCCCCTTCATGAAAATAACATTTTCTGAAACCACGTTCAATTCTACCAAGTCCTTCATTTTTTTTTTTTTTTTTTAAATGTCTGCAGACTTTGACACCTGGTATATATATACATACAAGGTGGCTGCAAAATACTGTTACAAATATCGAATCATTTTATTATACAGATTTAAAATAGAAAATGATAGAACCACCAATGTGATGAACACTATAAATGTGAAAGTTTATCTCGAAATAATGGACCATATTCCTCCTTTGGGTTCGAGACTATAAAAAATCAGCTGTTTTCGGCAAACAATTCTCAACTCTACCATAGCAAAGCATTGTGGCCTACAAATTTTTATTTTGCAATATTATTTATAAGAGTTACAGATTATATGAAATTGAAGTAAGTGTGATATAGTAAGTGTGATGATACCTTTGTTTTGTTTTTAATCCAGTTTTAGTAATATACTTTAATATTAATCAACATATGTATTATTAAAAGTTGCCATGTGAACTGTGTCGATATTAACAAATTCAAATGGATGTTCCATTTAATAAATTCCTTTATTAAAGTGATTGAAATTCTAATTATTTAAGATTTGTTGTCTACATATATGTGTGTGTGTGTGTAAAAAATGTTCTTATTAATCTTTTATTCATTATATATATATGTGTGTATACATAAAATGTTTTGCAATTTTACGATATGGAATAGTCTTAATTTTATCATTCGATTCAGTTGTTTACATTTCTCTTTTGTTGTTGTTTGAACAGATATCTGATTATTAAGTTTCACTGGAGAAATATTTAGGAAAATGTTATGCGTAACAATAAAATGGCATCTTCAATCTAATTTGTTTACAAAATATCGGCCACGTGTTCGGTGATTTTACCCACTGTGACGTCACAGGAATATTGTCCATTATATTCGAATCGAGCGCCCTCTTTATAGATTATTAAAATAATCTCTTACGTCATTGTCTGAATGTGGCACGAATCTATTTAAGAGGATGACTCGGCCATTTAAGACTGAAAATATAGAAAAAATCAAAAATCAAAATAAAATAACATTTGAAGAAAAAGATAAGAAAAAGAAAAACGGGTAATAACAAACGTGCGAAAAAAAGAAAACAAACCAGTGTGAAAATGCAGTAACAACTGACTAGAAAAATAAACTGAAGCTCAAGAAAGGTAGGCACAAGTTATTGTTGAAGCTTAGCTACGTCTTGCCTAACATGTGTAATGAAATTATTTTACCAAATGATTAGAATTGATTCTTATTTTTTGGAGTGTTACAGTATTTAGTAGCCACCCTGTAGATATATTATACAGGTCGTATAGCAATTAAAATTATGTAATTTTTCCAAATAAATCCCCTGAAATAGTTGAGGAATTACATAAAATATCGTATCATTCTATGCAATTTTTTTTATTTGATATATATGTCTAAGATAAAGATTTAGGGAAAATAACCCCTTAACGCGCGGTGTCCTCGCTGCGAGGACGCAAAATTTAAGATCCAGCTGCAAAAATTCATCCCAGAAATTTTTTAGCAAAAATTTACGTTTATAAGATATTAGAAAAGGCCAGTTTTTTTAACCTTAAAATTTAAAACTTCTTTTAGTTTAATTTAGTTCATGAATTCCGGTGGCAGTATAATTTAAATGATCCGAATTGTCTTGCGTCGCAAAGGGTTAAAATAAAGTCTACGTTTTTTGTAAAAAATTAAAAACTCAGATTTATTTTTTGAACAAAAATCTAAATGAAAAAGCGTTTCCAAAAAATAAAATAAAAAATACGTAATGCCCTTAATATGTGAAGTTTTAAACCAATTCTTATATCGTGCATAAATAAATAAAAAAAAAGCGGTATTTTCTTTGCTGCAACTTACACATTGGAAAAATATTCAACAACAACATTTGTTTATTTCAGTTATTTTCAGATGCAGTTTTTCTACATTTCATTTTCATGTCAGTTATTTTTGGCAATTATTCATATTTTTAAAATGCGCTCATGTTAAATTTAGTTGTAAATAAAGTGAAAGTTCTATTTATTTCTGCATGTTTTTAAATTTATAAAATATAACACTGATTCAACTGTTGGAATATATCATTTGTTTAGTAAAAAGTCTAACAGGTTTTAAATTTATATATTAATTACACTGTGAAAAAAATTCATTTCAAATCACCGATCTACTATGACGTCAGATAATATAGAAAAGTAACACAATTGACAGGCAGTTACTTTCCTTCTTTTGTGAAAGGAGTTTCTCGGAAAGTTGCTGAGAAAAGCCCTTTGAAATATACACTGCTAAAAATAAAATGCTATATATCACCAGAAAAATTATTTCAATTAACTGCAACCAATATTCTTGTGCAAATATTCTCCATTTTAGTGGTACTTACTACTGAAATGACACCATTAAAATAGTGAAATATTGCACCAAAGAATTGGTTGCAGCTAATTGAAATAATTTTTCTGGTGAAATATAGCATTTTATTTTTAACAGTGCATAGGTGTAACTTAAATTACGTTCATTGAAATTTATTTTTCCAACTGAGTGAAAATAATGCCTAGACCGGGAGCCCCAGATCTTTGACTTACAAGGTCAAGGCTCTACCAATTGAGCTATCCAGGCCGACAACCGGTGGACATTACTTACTCAGACAACCTTTAGGCAGAAACATCTGGTCTATCATGTAGATAGCTCAACAGAAATAAGCCGCAGGTAAAGGAAAACACCATTAAACAATGGGAGAAAGAAATACAATATATTAAAATCGCACAATCAACTGATTGGGAAGAAAATCATATTTATTGAAATTTATTTTTCCGACTGAGTGAAAATAATGCCTGGACCGGGAAAAAATAATGCCTGGACTTTATTTTTGATTCAGACGGAAAAATAAATTTCAGTAAATATGATTTTCTTCCCAATCAGTTGATTGTGTGATTTTAATATGTTAAATTACGTTCACTTCTTAATTTCTTTTGAAAATTCCCTCACAGCCATTTACATCCATAAGACATCTATAAACACGCATAAAAGTGTAAAAAAAAGATCTATAAAACTTCTATAAATATCCTATAGATATCTATTAGCACGACAAGTGTCACTATTTTATGCATCAATCAGAAGAATCTCAAATGTGAGCATGAAATCACTAATCAGAAAAGGCACGAAAAATATATAAAGAAAGATAGTAAATGGCAGGATGGGTAGGTTCTGTCGCAAGCTATCGATGGGTCTTACAAGGAAACATTCAAAAGGTGTCATCTTCAAAAAGTATTGAAAAAAAATATATATAATTCTACTCTTCATAAAACACCAGAAAATGAAAAAAATATCGGCTCAAATTAATTGAAACGTCCACAAAAAGTTATCAAAATTAAGCATATTTGGCGATTTAGCACTGTTAGGCGATACGTTTGCTAGCACCGAGATTGCCGTGTACGAACAGAACCGTGTTTTGCTTTTCCGCCAAGTGCTCAAAATCAATCGCCTAGCAGTGTAAAATCGCCAAATATGCTTAATTTTGATAATTTTTTGTGGTCGCTGTAATAAATTTAAGCCGATAATTTTTTCATTTTCTGGTTTTTTATGAAGAGTAGAATCACATATATTTTTTTCAATACTTTTTGAAGATTGCACCTTTTGAATGTTTCCTTGTTAGCTGCGTCTTGTCTATTATTATTATTATTATTATTATTATTATTATTAGTTGTTGTTGTTGTTGTATATTATAACATATTTATAGAGAAATCTAAAAATATTCAAGTATCTTATAATAATGTAAAAAAATTGCTCGAAATGTATTTTCTCTTATTGTGTGAGTGAACTCACACAGCCACTTACATCCATAAGACATCTATAAACACGTATAAAAGTTTTAAAATGATCCATTAAACGTCTGTAAATATCCTACAGATACCTATTAGCACAACAAATGTCACTCTTTTATACATCCATTAGATGTCTGTTACATATCCAGTAAATCTCCAAATATCCAGTAATTGGACTTTTCAGTTCTAATAAATGCTAAAAATATCTAAATCTTGATTTGATCTACCATGTTACATCTATTAGACATCGAAAAAGGCAAGTCTAAATTTCGTCTGTATTTAAACATCTAATAGATATCTAAATAATTAGTACAGGATATCCAGGACTTTCAATGGATAGATATTTTGTACCTTTTATGGATCATTGGATGTAATTTGGATGTCTAATGGATATCCATCGCTGTATAGGTTGTTTAATTTATTTCAAAAATGCCTATAAGACACATAGCTGATCATAAATATGTACAAAGAAAATATCAGCATTTTTAATTTTCGAGATATTTTTTGTTTGAAACAACTATTTATTAACCTGAATAGATTCGAACAACAATTAATTTAATTAGTAAATAACTTTGTATATAAGCGCTTTACATTATTAAAATACTTTTGTTCATCAGGTAAAAGAGCTAGGCACGCGGGCATCGTTAAAGCAGCGCTTACTAAAATTTTTAAACTAATTTCTGCATTCTCTCTTAAGACAGAAAAGAGAAATCGGATCAATTTGAGCTATTTTTCACTCATTCATCGTAATAAAAAGCGACTTCTCACGCTGAGAGTAATCCCCTCAAACAACTGAGCTGCTACGAACGGCTCAGATTTCAGCCAATTGAAACAATTTATTTTTTGAGTGAAATCGGACCACTTTTAAGTGAAACTGTTTAATGCTGGAAAAGAAGAAAAAGAAAAAAAAAAAAAAAAAAAAGCATATTCCCGTCATTGAAATCAAACATGGGTCCCGTCCTTTGGCGGACGAACACGTTACCATTTCGCTATGATTTCATGATTGGAGTGCTTATACAGCCATTCTCAATTATTCTTAACCCGTTAGTAGTCGCTAGTTGGTCGATTTGCCGCCCATGCTTTAGTTTTTCCAGATTTTTTTATTCAATAGCCACCAAAAATTTTTAGAAGTGGCATTTGATATACATAAAATGCGAATAAAATCGATTTAACGTCGATCACATCACTTCTTAAAATTATTGGTGACAGTTCAATAAAAAATTTGCAATCTGTAATAGGTGGCGCTGTCGATAGCGACTACTAACGGGTTAAGCGGAGAAAAGTATTGTTTATCAATTTTTACTTCTTTTATACCTAAAATAGAGTTATGGAAAATAATAAACCTTTTTAAAATATCAATATTGATTAAAAATTGTAGTAAATTTGTAGTAATATAGTCAGCTATCTCTTTATAGCTGAGCCTTTAATACAATCTCAGAATTAGTAGCTTGCAAACTAATTCTATATAAGTTGGCACGCTTAGGAAAATAAATACTTCCACGCAAAGCTACAGAATTTCTTGAATAACTATAAGTTGAAAAAAAAAATGTATGTAACTAGTTTGCCTAGAAATTATTCCCGATATTGATTTTAATTGAAAATAAAGCATTATAACGCACTCTTTGAGCATTTTACATGAATTTTAATAAATTAGTTTCAATGAATATAATATAAAGATAACTTTAGACATAAATGAATTTCTATATTTTATAAATATATTGTTCTTTTCCTTTATATTTCATTTTTTTTTCTTTGAAAAACTATCTCTAAAAAACCTTTTGCTGGCTATTTTTAGTTTCCCCCTTTACTAATGCTCGTGATTTAAGAACTGTGCTATTTTGTTAATCGTATAAAAATTATTTGTTATATTTATCAAATTTTGATACTTTAATTTTCTATCATGAAAAGTCTTCACCATATTTTTATACAATATATGAAGTAAAATACTATATGTATATGTGTGTGTGTGTGTGTGTGTGTGTGTCATTCACAATATGGCCAATAGATAACGCCATTTTTACGCATTTTTGCATATGAAACATGATTGAAATTTGTTCAGAACCAAGTTGGTACTAGAATATTAATTATGATTGAAAAAATCTTTAATTGGAAAAGACTGATTTTACTTGAATTTGATTTCTTTATCGAAAATTTCCTCTCAAACTATGACTAAAAGTTTTGCATCTGTTTTTGAGTAAGCCAATCCATTCACTCATTTAAGAGAATTTCGCTTCAAGACACTTTTTATAATTCCGTAGTACGGCAACCATCTACAGAACAGAGAAAAACCAAAAGTGTAAAAAGCGATTAAAACAAGGAAAAAATATTGTAAAATCTTTTATAAAGAATTTCTAATTTCGCTACTGGTCAATCGCTTTAGAAGTTCCGCCTACTAATGGAGCTTTTATTAGACATATGTTATAACAGCATTTATCACCACTGTTTGATTTAGTCAGTGAAGCTTAAAAACAAGAAAATTGTTTCCTACGTACACAATTACACAACACACACATACATATACAGTAGCCGCCGCTTTATAAAATCACGTTCAAAATAAAAACTAACCGCTTGCATATATTTTGCAGCTACGTTGCTTCAAAATAAGAACTAGAAACTCTATTTGAATATTTTAAGACAGAAAAAAATACTCATTGGCCAATCACATGAATAATCCTTTCCTTTAATTCATAACTACAACACATGGTGGGGTGTGTTTTTCTTTCCTTTTCTTCTCTGTTCTTTTTTTATTATTTGTTCTATCTTTCTTTCTGTTTTTTTTTTTTTTTTTTTTTTTTTTTTTTTTTTCTTTTGAGGCATAAAATTTTGACAAAGAATAATAATATAATGACTTGCAATGTTCTTTTTTTTCTTTTCGAAAATACGGTGAGAAAATATAATTCGTTGTTTAGCTTACAAACATGGCCATTTTTACTGTTGAAAAGATTTTCTTTTGAATTTATTAACCGGCGATGCTGATTTTATTAAACGGCAGTTTATACTGATTTGATCTTGGACCCAGCAATTTGATCAGATTAGGCGGCTGATTTTAGTAACCAGTGATTTTATATAGCGGCGGCTACTGTATATACTTCTGGTCCAAACCATATAGAAGATTCAATATTTCTACAGATAGACGTAAAAAAATCCTTTTTTTACGTCTTCTTTACCCTTTCGTGCCCTTTTGCTACATTAACGAAAGTTATCTGATAGCAATCTCTTAACAAAGCAGTAAATTTTCAGTGCATTCTTAATGAGAAATAAGCAAAATTTCACATTATTCCGAGGAAACGAGATTGTTAGTTACAGAATAGTAATATGGAATCGGAACACATACCCCCTTTCAGGAATAAAATATGATCAGTTGGAAATTTCATAGTTTAAACTTTTGAATGGTTTAGAAAATAAATTTCCCTTGGAAGACCATAAAATCCTTCCTGGTATACCGAAATTTTCTATTAGGGAAAAGTTCCTGAGCTTTGTGTTACGTTAAAACAATTTACAGTACTAAATCAGCGGAATATAAAATTTGGACAATACTAAAGTAATTGCAAAAGCAGTAAATCTGTTCAGTAAGTCCAAATAAAATTAAACAATGTAATAAAAGTACGTCGTAAGAAAATTAGCGAGGTAAGGCTGTAATTTAAATAAGTTTTAAAGCTGTTGATAGTTATCTACCATGTCAGCTCAGATTAGAATATCAGTAAGACTATATAAAAAAAGAGGTGCACTACAAAACATAGAACTAAAATTAAATAATATAAAGTGTAGTAATGAGCGGTGATCTTCATAAAAGGTTTGTCAATAAATGGGACAGATTATTCGTTGTCCAATGGGACATATTATTCGTTGAGACTTTGAAACTATTGCAGGGACTATCTGATTTTATTTTTCATCATACATAACATATTAAATTTCAAAATTAGTAGTAAATCGTAAATAATACTTTCATACAGTTTGGCGAAATTACAATAGGAATTTTAAACTTTTACTATATCAATCAGGTACACACCGAACGGACTTGCTGATATGTATTTATGTACAATTACAATATACAAATATACTGTAACCGTTAATGTATTTTACGAGATTGTATTTAATGTATTTTAAAGAGGAAATTGTAAGAGAAAGAGAAGAACTTTATGTAGACGCTTCACGTTCTGTAGCCGGAAATTCTGTTTCATTCTATGAGATAATTTTTTGTCAGAATTACGTACTACTTAATGTATTTTTTAAATTATGCTTTCAGGAAAAAAAATCACAACTTTTCAATTAGTAATCCAAAAATTTATTTACGAATATCATTTTGTCGCAATAAAGTGCGAAAAATGTACTAAACGTACTTTACGATTTTTTTTTTTTTTTTTTTTTTGTAAATTTATTTATTTATTACTATTATTATTATTATTGTTATTTATTTATTTACTTATTGTGAAATATTAAAAAGTTGGATAAATAAATAAATAGAAACAAGAACAAATTTAACCTGTAGGGAATTTTCTGGATGTACAGGATGATCAGTTTAAAAGAGTACCCGTTGGTTTTTATTATTACCCTTAAATCTGACGGATGTGACAACTATTGTAACACTGAAGTATAATTTTTTGAACCTTGTTTAAGTGTGGGAGACAATTTCTAACAATGTTGGACTGTTACAACTTTATTTGTGAGGTAAAACAGAAATGTAGACGCACAGTGTTACTTAATCATGTGATAATTTTATTTTTGAAAAATATAATTTAATTCAATTTCTTTACATTATCATTCCTTACAGAAAACATTGAAAATGTTCGCCACCATTTTGAATGCAAACATGAACATGCCGTACCAAGTTTTTTGACACACTTCGCAGCATTGTTGGTGTTATTGACGATTGGTGTTATATAATGGTGTTGATTGTTAGTGTTATTGATCTTCAGTTATGATATGTTTTAATTCATGGATATTTGCTGGACTTCTCACGAAAACCCTATGAAATGATAATGTAAATGCAATGAAGGAATGATGTAAAAAAACTGAATTAAATTTTGTTTTTCATAAATAAAATTACCACAAGATTAAATAAAATTGCGCGTCTCTATTTCTGTTTTACCTCACAAATAAAGTTGTAACAGTCCAACAGTGTTGGAAATTGTCTCCTATACTTAAACAAGGTTCAAACAATTACACTTCAGTGTTAGAATAGTTGCCACATCCGTCATATTTAAGGGTAATAAGAAAAACCAACGGGTACTTTTTTAAACTGGTCACCCTATACGAACGAAATTCAAAATAACCATTAGGCAATGAGTAATACACGTAAAAGATTTCTTATTGAATAAAGATGATAAATGTCGATGTGGTTTCCGGCGATAATAGGTGATGTATTCGATTAGCTATTAATATTCCTTCTACTCTAATGCGGAGATTTTTTAATAGTATCTGAAATAATATACTTGCAATGTTAATTTTAAAGCAAATGCATGACTAATTATTCTGTTCTTAATTGCTGTATTCTTTTGTAAATTAAATATTTTATAATTTGATCAGTTACATAAAAATGCTATTTATAAAAAACACACCTTTATAAGAAATGTTTCTGAAGTCGTCTTTACGTTAGACCAGACCCATCAAACCTTAAAAATTTTTTATCGATTTTCTTCATTTATAAAAATAAATCATACATTTAAAGCACTCAGGTGTATGATGACATAATTTGACAGTTTTTATATACATACTTTGCTGAAAGGAATCATAAAATTGTGAAATGGCATTGCAAAAATTGAAGATAAATTGTGTAACCTCTTGGGAATTTGCCAAATACTTTATAAAGCCAAGTAAGTCACTGTATATTTTTATTAAATTTCTTAGACTCTATCTTTGTTTTCTGATTCATTTATAATAAATATAATTTATAAGTATAATTCTTTATCGTATTTACACTTTTCCTTTAGTTTTGGGTCATTTTAGTAATTTCTAATGACAGAATTCGTTCATACATTAGCAAGTGTCATTTTATCCTTCATAAGCTGAACTTAAAATGCAGATTTTAGACATTTTATATGGACAATTAAGGCTGATTTATGGACAATGTTTTTAAAGTTTTTTTTTTATAAAGAATATTGTTATTAAAATGTCAGCGTGAAGAAAGTAAATACTAAATAAAAGAGCAGTTTCTAGTCGATGATTGCACTTTATTTAATTTCTATTCTCGAAACAGTACAAAAAAAACAGTCACTCCAACGAATCTTCTGAAACAGTCCAATAAAATTGTTAACCGTATCACAAAATTCATTATCTATAGAATATTCTGAAAACAGTCCAATAAAATAATTACTTGTACCACAAAATTAACCTTAACAGTATTAAATACACATGGAGTAGAAATTTCACTGATTCAGAAACAATAACTTAATCAGCAATAATAGTACAATAATTAATCTTAAAGCGCAGTTTCTAAGACACGACCGGGACTGCTCAGAAAACTGCTTGTGCATAGCTGATTGTCCGACGCTTAATATGTTCTTTTGTATACTCTTGACTAGAACATGGCAAAGATTATACAAAATTCTTGTGCTGTAAACCAATGGAAAATTCCGAAATTCGGCTCCTACTTAATGTAGAGCTTCGAAATTTCCGCAAACCTAAACTACTGTTTCCCAATTAAATAAATAAGCACCACAAAACTGGCGTTGTAAAAATTATTACTAACAAACTTTGAATAAACACCATAAAATGCAATAAACTCGCAACAATTGTTTCGGGTCGAAAAAACACACGACCCTTCATCAGGCGAATAAAGTAAGCACGAGAGCTGCAGTCAAAGCGGCAACGCAGGTGCGTTGCCGCTTTGACTGCAGCACTCGTGCTTACTTTATTCGCCTGATGAAGGGTCGTGTGTTTTTTCGACCCGAAACAATTGTTGCGAGTTTATTGCATTTTATACTGTTTCCCAAATTTAATCGAGGCATCAAGTCCATCACCAATGTTAACCTTATCGAAGTAAATCGACTGTAATGACAGTCGATTTACTTCAATTTATTTACACATCATTTATTTATACATTGACTGCAAATCTATTTTTACTGCGACACAACTTTTGATGAGGTTTTGATAAGAAGAGGTTTAATCCTTAACAATAATACTTTCATTGAAATAATACTGTTTAAATCTGACGCATAAATACGATTATAGTTAGGTTTCAATTACTTCTAAGAATACTTATGTACAACTTATTCATCATATTAATTTATCCTTGAGTACATAATTTTGTAAATTACAGATATTAATTTTTATTTGTTTTATTTCTGGAAGCTGTTCATTGAAAAGACCCACATCCAAATTATTTTACAAAGAAGAGGCTTACGCTATAAAAGAAATTCTGTAAAAATACAGAACTTTCTTATAAATTCTACATAAAATGCTGTAATTTTTCATAGTTTGTTGAGTAAAAATAATTGAAAACTGGTTACATCATATTTTGTTCGGTGCAGAAAATTTCCTATTGTTTTCGGTAGAGAAAATTTTCTAAATGCCTTCTGGTGCGTATCGTAAATTTATCTATAGTAAATTTATCTACCTCGGGATCCTGCTTGCATAATTGTTGAACTTTCAAAATAGAAAATCGTGAGTTCAATTCCCGGGTAAAGCATAAATGTGCGCGTAAATCTTTGTAAGTGTTTAAAAAAAAAAAAAAAAAAAGTTCTGGTTGTATACCGCACAAATGTGTAATGTTAAAGTTTTTACAGAAAAACTGTTAAAAATTGTGCAATTACATTTTAAAACAAACCAAAACAATACAGTATAGGCAATATTAAATCCCTTTCATATTATAGGTATGGGGAACTTAGGTAATCGTGAATGTTTTCGACCTCGGTTTTTTCACTTTTTTACACGTTTTCAGGTATGAGGAATCCAAAAATATCAAAATGGGTATGGTGTCCGTCTGTAGGGTGTGTGTTACTTTGTTAGTCCGTTAGTCTATGTACACGATATCTCACGAACAAATGATCACAGAGAGATCGAACAGGTTTTACAGTATTCGTTATGACACTGGCAAGAACCCTATTCATTCGCAACATTCTAATTCAAAAACTTCAGAAGTTATTCGAAATTTACGATTTTCTAAACATGGAAGAATAGAGCAAAATTTCACTTAAACGTGCATGAAAAGAAATATTATGTAATCACAAAGTGGCTTGGATTTTAATTTTAGTATAAATGAATCTGAGAGAGATTCGAAAATAAGTGATATTTATGATAGTTCGCCACTTTAGAATGTAAAAAAAGAGGGGAAAAAAAGCTAAAAACCCCATAGGAATAGCATGGGAAGAAAAGCGAAAAAAATCACAATGTCAAGTGTATTAAAAAAAAACAAAAAAAAAAACAGGCTCACACCGGAAGTAATAAGGGGACAAAATTGACTAGAAAAATACATTGAACAGCGGGAACCGGGAGGGCTGGGGCATGGGTCCTATCGTCCAGGATTAATACGACTCGCCTAGTATAACTCCAAGAATCCAAGAACAGTGCATTATACGTATAGTGTGGTATTATAGGTAAAATTCATTTCAGAGAATTCTGTTTTAAAGTTGAAGACACATATCTTATTTTTTCTAGTTACTGGAAAACCAACATTCAATCATAATAACCCTGATTGTTCTTTTTACAGCAAATTAAATTTTTTTTTACATCAAAGTAAAAAAAAAAAATCCAAAATTTAAAAATGTATGCATATATTCTTCATACGTATTATTTTATACAATTTTCTTGAATAAAAAAACAGGCACTTTTTTTTACCGTTTTCTTGAAAATTACGAGATTGCTAAGGGGTTAATATGAATGCATGAACAAT
Source organism: Salticus scenicus (assembly GCA_963930645.1). Classification (NCBI taxonomy): domain Eukaryota; kingdom Metazoa; phylum Arthropoda; class Arachnida; order Araneae; family Salticidae; genus Salticus; species Salticus scenicus. The sequence continues at coordinate 219,839,931 of OZ005662.1, forward strand.
ATGTGAACGTGGGATTGAGGGGGCGGTAGCTCTCTCATACAGAATTTTATGTTAAATAACACTGTCGCTAAACCTATTTTAAATTGTTTTTACCGTTTTCTTATACTGCATTTTTTATCTTACCGCTTAATCTGTAATCTTCCTTTATATTAAAATGCAGGGTAAGAAAAAATCGTTTGAGTGTGAGAACAGATTATTCTTTTTTTCTAATATTTATATTGGAAATTTTGATGTCTGTGGATGGGGTATGTTCCACCCAAAGAAGAAGCAATCGCTTCTTCTTTTTCCATAGATGCCAAGTCTCCCGTTTTTCAAGGGAGACTTCAAACCGGAAAATTTTTATAACTGATTTCTTTAATATTATTAGTCGAATATATATATAACACATTCCATTTAAAAATACCGGTGTCAATTCTGTTTTAAAAGTTAAAAATGTTGGCAGCTCTGTTTTTCATATATGCATAGGAGCATCGATAGGGGAACGTGGGGCAGGTTGTAACAGTTTTTTAAAAATTATATATTTTTTGAAATGTGTTTACGTTTTCCTGTTTATAATTGCTGTTTTTCGTAGCATGCATATTCATCTATCACATTCATAAACAAAACTTTTGTTGTTTTGCTAATTTTAGCACAAAAAATATTTTTTCAAAATTAATTGCCTGTTAAAATTTGCCTCGGATTTGGGGCAAATTGTAACGGATACAAAGGGAACCCTAACAATAAAAACGACAATATTTCAAAATGTTTTTTGTTATCAACCATTTATTAATTTAATAAAAAAGTCAACTAATGACTAATATTAAATTATAACCTTCTTGGTATAGTAACAATGAATTATACCACATGGATTATAGTAAAATAAAGAGAAAATTAAAAATAAAATCAGCATTGCAGTCAATCTTAGTCAAACTTTAAATTAATTCAAGCAAATGATATTTCATTCCCTCTCATGCATTTAATGTGTGCACACATTTTGCAAATTAAGCATTATACTCATTCTTATGCCCCAGAGAGCGTTTAGCAGAGCTCGAATTCTCCGCCCTTTTTCCAGAACACTCTCATTGATGAGAAGTTCTGTATTTTTTCTACCACTATTTTTATGCAATATTCTCTAATTCGTGATTAAATCGTAATTCTAATTCGTAATTAAATAATCACGGTACTATAATACAAAAACTCAGAAAATATTTCTGTATAAATATAGCATTGGCAAAGAAGCCAAAATTTTTTCACTTCTGAAGGTTTCCTGAAAATGGGCGGACACTTCGAGCTCTGGCTATAGGCATCTCCACAAGCCACTCCTCTAACATGTTACAACTTGCCCCAAAATATTGTTTCAACTTGCCCCATCGTATGATTTTGGACATTTTGTTTATTTCTAAAAATATATAACGATTTACACAAAAAATTAAACATGCATTTTAAAACTCAATACACAGACTAAATAAATAGCTATAAACATTTCGTTAAAATATAAATTAACATACCTTTAATCAAAATTTACGAAATATTTTTTTTCCCCACTAACTAGCTAAAATGAAGCACGTGTACAGAACCTCTTATTAACCATTTTTGCGGAACACCGATTGTGCTTACATTATAAAGTGCGTCATAAGAATTATGTTTATAAAAATATTTAATCACAAATGTTACAAACTATTTCGTAAAATGCGTGTTACTTCTTACAACTGTGACAACTAGCCCCACGCTCCCCTACTCCTATACATACAAAAAAAAAAGTTAGTTTATTATTACTATTAACCATATATATATATATATAAGTTTCACAAAGATTAATTAAAAATAAGCCTTTCTGTGTACATTTTTACGAAATTTTTCTCTATTCTGTGGTATTTAAAAAAAAAAAAAAAAAAAAGAGAGAGAGAGAGAGAGAGAGAGATTACAGTGTCATCTGTTGAACGACATGCAGCAAAAGCTAATCAGTCCTAACTTAAGTCAGTATCTAACCAAAATTAAACTTATATTAAGTTCTGACCATTGGCTCACGATATATGTCGTCCACAAAATCTTGTAAAACCCACAGAATCATAGACATATGGGCACCCTGACAAACAAGAATTTTCTAAAAATTATCAAATTGTGTAGGACATCTTAAAACGGGTAAAGCAATGGAAAATCGTATGTCAAAAATTTTCATCAATCCAACATTTTTTCTTATAATACAGAAATGAGTAAAAAAATAAGAACTAAACCGTTTAGCTTACGCGACAATGCATGATAAATGTATGTTTTGTTGCACAGGCAAAGAAATTAAAAACATTCATTTAAAGAAATTAAAAGCATTTCAATCAACCCATTTGGGAATGTTTTTTTGGCGATCGTCCCCATAACTCAGAATTTGACGTTATTTTGACCATATATCATTGCATGCACAGTGTTCTACCTTTTTTTAATATTTTAACTAATTAATTAATTATTTATTTATTTATTTTTATTTTACCATGTTTTATTAACTTCTATTCTTGTTTGTTTGTTTGTATGTTTGATTGTTTGTATGTTTGTTTGATTGTTTGTCCGGTACAAATCTTGCAATCAAATTTTAACTAACTTCCCTACTAGCTAGACATTTGAAACTTTCACAGTAGCTCAGAACCCGGTGACAACACAATACTTCGAAGTCAGATTTTCGAATAGTTTTCTTATAATTAATTAAAATATGAAAATAATAACATCCTATTAGCGTTAAAATAGCCATTAAAATATTAGCTATAATTTAATTGTTGCCAAAAAAAAAAAAAAAAAAAATTACATGTTCATTTTCTTTCTACATAAAAATAAATACATTTAATTAAACGTGAAAGTTAAAAAATTATAAAAAGTGAAATGATGCATCTCACAAAAATTGACGTCATTATCATTTTAAAAATTTTATGCACATTTTGATAAGAGCTCTATGATTCATCAGAAAATTTAAAACATGATATATAAAAAGGTTTTTTTCTTTTTATCTTATAATTATTTATAATTATAATTATTATAATTATTATTTTTTGGGGGGGTGGGGGGGGGGGGGGAGGTTGGAATGCGTTGTACACACGTGACTTGAATGTGTTAAGTAAGTTAAAATAAAATCTTTGAAATAAGTTTTTATCAAAACAACAGGAAAACAATGATTTCATCTCTTCACAAAGTGCAGTTCACTGTTGTAAAATACTGTATCAATAAATTTAATAAGAATAATAATTAAAAAATCAGATGGCATTATGAGAATTAGCATTACATACCTTATATATATTACATACCTTAGTTCCAAAACTTGATATCATTTCACTAGTATGAAACAAAGAAGCACTTTATGTAATTATCCCAACAATGCGAGGTAAAATCACCATTCACTAACTTGCACAAATTTATTCTTTTTTTAAAAAATGCACTTTCAACAATACTTTCCTCGACATACAATAATTTTATAACGATAAAATAACAATTTTCTTCCACTAGAAAAGGCAACACACAGTTTTAAGAATCAGAACTACAACTGGCAAAGCTGTCCAAAAGTGTAAATGAAAGTGTAAAGGCTGCTTGGGAAAATGCCAGCCCAACAAAAAGGAGGGTTTATTTAGAGAAGTTTTGCCAAGTTAACACATGACGTTGAAGAATTGAAACTTTTTTTTATTCACTTTATAATGAGTGTCAAAAATTTAAGATTGATCTCAGCAATCTTTTTTTCACTTTTTCAACACTTTGAAAGATAGTTGAAAAATTACTTAGATTCTTGTTTGTCTGGCTTTAATCAATCTGAATTTTACATTATTGAACAATGAAGGAGTATGAAAAAAAGCTCTTTAAAATAAAATGCTTTTATAGCGAGCAGTGAAAGGTGAAATAAGCAAAACTGTGGTCAATTTGAATAAAAAAAAATAAAGCTTAAAAAGCATTGAAAGTCGAGTAATTTCGTTTCGTGCAGGAATAAACTTTTCCTTTATTAACTTTGAATGCTTTCCATTTTTTTTTTTTTTTTTTCTTCAAGCTAACTACAATTTTTCAAATATTTCCTCATTTTCCACATTTTGTGGCACCTCTATAATATCATTATATAAAATTTATTTTTTTTTTCTTTTAATTATGTAACTAAAAAGCTTTGTGATGCTATATAACTAAAAACTTTTCTAAAATTTCGGAACCTTTTAAAAAATTCTGGAACTTTCTACAGAATACAGAAAACTTTCTGAAAGCCAAGTTTTTCTGGAAGTTCGAGGGAAGTTCCTACACCTTTCCAAGAAAGTTCTATAATGTTCCATGAAGCTTCTAAACGTTTTCATGAATGATTCAGACATTTCCATGAAGTTTTCAGACGTTTCTATGACGTTTGTAAGAGGTTCTACGAAGTCTCTAGAAGGTTCCATTAAGTTTTTAGTCGTTTCTATGAAGTTTTAGGAAGTTCTACAAAGTTCCTAGAAGGTTCCATTACGTTTCTTAACGTTTTCCTGAAGTTTCTAGAAAATTCCATGAAGTTTCTGGACATTTTTAAAAAGTGTCTTGAATATTTTGCCTTAAATGTAGATTAAAAATACAGACAGACAAACCGATTTAATATAAAAGCATTTTAAAAAGACTGCTATGATGAATAAAATTAAATACTGTTGTTGGAACTTATGTTTCAATAAAATTTAATTTAAAAGCTTATTAACATCAATATCTTTCATATTTAATGCTACTATTTATATACACCTAAATATTTGTATTAAAGCTTGACTAGTGGTTTTACTCTAAAAATAAATTAAAATAATATATATATATAATAATGATGATCTATTAAGCATAGTAGAAGCAGCAGATACAAGATCACTGAAACACTAATGACCAATAAGATTTAAAAGAAAAAAAAATATCAGTGGATGAAATACACTAATGTAAAGAAACCAGATTTATTAATTAACAGCCTGCAAAACAAACGAATCATTAAAGTAACACAACAAATCTTAACTTAAAACCATAAACTTTATCAAAAGATGAAAAAATAATTTAAGAAACATAAGATAGGAAGGAAGGAGGCAGGCGGCATGACTTGTGACTTGCCTGTGGGGTTAAACAAGTTTCACGTCGCCAACACTCACCCAGCCTGCCACGACCAGAATAGGAGTCATACGGATTTAAAAAAGGAATATTTCAAAGCAGATGAATAACAATGAAACCACGAAGCAACAATGAAATTCACTGATTGATTGCATTGTGTGTAATAGTATAATTAGAATTTTAAAAATATTTGACAACTCAAAAAGGAAGAAACTGAAATTTTATTAGAAAAAGAGAGTTTGCATAGTAATACAAAGTAAATGCAACAAGCCTTCTGCGTTTTTTTTTTATAATTTAATTTCACAAACCCACCCAACCATCCAGCCTTACAACACCACCCCACCTCCATAATCAAACATCTGCCCACCCGACCGCCACCTTTTTTATTGTCTTTTATTATTTAATATTTTTTTGTTAATATACACAAAAGTGTACACAGCTTTTTTTTTTTATGTACTGACAGAGACATGGTTAAGGATATAAAATAGAAAATACAAAGTTTTTAGGAAAACCCATTTTAGCAGTGGCTGTGATCAGTTTATTATATCTTTTTTTTTTTTTAACTTCGCTGAGCATAAATGATTAATTCGAAATAAATGGTTAATGCAGACATTATATATATATATATATATATATATTCATATTTTGATATAGTATTATTTCAATTCTTTATTTAAAAATGGTTCTTTGCACCGACAGTTTAAAAATAGAATAAAATTGAATTGCGGGAAGCTACTTAGGTCAGTTGAAGATTTCGAGAATATGAGAGATGACTGCCTCTAAAAGAATTAAATCGTTATTAAAGGTAGTATGCTAGTTTTATCCCATGCCATTAGCCGAAGTGCTTTGCTAAATTTAAACATACAATTCAGTTAATAGAGAGTAGCTCTGTCACTCAAACTCAAGTTAAGTAAAATTGCGCTTTATATATTCAAGTCTTGTTTTTACTTTGGTAATTTCAGTTATTTACAGCAAGAAAATGTCAAGATAGGAGGCTGCAGTAAACAAACTTCACCATCGTAATAACGTAAATTACAATAAGTTTATTAAACTGGATATTTCTTTTTAAAAATTCACAAATGACAGTACTGATGAAAATCTTAATAATTAAAAATCTTCACGAAAAACAAAATAAATTTATATAATTGAATAATTTTAAATTAATATAATTGTCATAATAAAACATATTTAGGTCAATCAAATCTCTTAAAATCCATTTTTTCATGAACTTACAAAATGCCAACTTCCCCATCATTTATCAGAGAATTCTATTTCAGTTCGAATAGCTGGAAGATGATTTAAAAGAGTAAATTCAGTTATGTAGATCCTAAAATTTTCTGTCATAGCATTAACAGAAAACAGTAAATAAGTATATCCTCCAATTAATAAAAAACATGAGATAAATTTACCATTTCCTAAGGTGTATGTACACTTTTTATATCATGCCAAGAAAATATACTACTTTATATTATTCAAACACAAAAATACACAGTATATCAATAAAATAAGTTTTGTTTTCTATTATACAAAGAGATAAACTTGCAAAATGATTAATTTACTAATCATTTAAGTACTTTATAATATTTTAAAGTATTTTAATGTAGTATAAATACTTTAATACTTTAAAAACGCACACAAGAACGTATTTTTTCAATGGGAAATCTTTCATTATTGTTTAAATTCGAATTAATTGTTATGTAATAAAGTAAATAAAGGTAAACTTAATGTGTCCCATTACTTTTTATAATTATAGATGTAATGCACATCCAGGGTTCTTAGGGAACCACTCTCCCCCCCAAGTTTTTCTCTACTATCTATATACACTCTATAACAATAAAAACGACGCACTAAGATGAAGTGGGGACAAAAATTGGTAGATGGGGTGGAATGGGTGGTCCGAATGGGACAAAAATTGGTAGATGTGATGTGCATGTTTAGAAAAACAATTGATTACAGTTTCAGAAAATTTGAATGATTTAATCAAGAGAAAGGGCCTCACAAATTAAACAAGTCAATAACGCGTTGGTCCACTTCTGGCCCTTATGTACGCAGTTATTCGGCTTGGTATTAATTGATAGAGTTGGCAGATGTGCTCCTGTGAATTACCATGCCAAATTCTGTCCAATTGTTGCGTTAGATTGGTAAAATCCCGAGCTGGTTGTAGGACCCTTTTTATGATGCTCCAAACGTCCTCAGTGGAAGAGAGATCCGGGGACTGAGCTCAACCCCACTAAGCCGCCTATTAAGGGTATCTGAAGTCACGGAAGTACCAGTTGCACGTAGGATCGACGATAATGATGAATTGGTGCTTGATTCCATTAAAACCTGTATGTATGTCAATTTGTGTCCAGTTTGCATTACTCCTTAATGCATCACTTTTTTGTTATAGTGTGTATAAAAAAATCTTTTTAATTTTATAGACTGTATTAAAAAATTCTATTTAAAATTAGTGGTGGAAGACTCAAGAACAAAAAAAATATATGGATTGTATGAAAACTTAAGAATGATTTGAAGAAATCACAAAATATAGATCTACTTAAAATTCTGAATCAATTAAAAAACTTCACGCGCTACAAAATAAATTTATCTTAGTTTATTTAATTAAATGTCATTGTCTTCCTAAAACAGATCTAATACAATAGAATACCTCAAAACTCATTCTTTCATAAAACTACAAAATGCCACATACTTCATCATTTACCAGAAAATTCTATTTCAGTTCCAATAGCTGGAAGCAAAATTGATTTAAAGGGTAAATTCATGACGTCTATTGATTTATCGAACTGTAATTAGCGTCGGAGGTTCTATTGTTCGGGCTTCACAATGCAAATGATGTTAACGATAACTTTTCAAAATTAATAACGACACCACGTGATCGGGAATTGCATGGACTCAGATGCAAATTAACCACATCGGCGTGCTGCATTATTGCGGGGATCATTCAGAAGCTGAATTAATTAGATTAAGGAGATAATGCTGTAGCTATGCTTGGAAGAATGAACATCAAGTGTAATGTGATATGATTATAAATGTTAACGATGAGGGCATTTGGATGTATATGTTTTAAAGCACGAAAGTTATAAATTGTTTAAATATTTGTTATTTCTTTTTTTTTTTTTATAAAACGTTATTAATTGAGTCACGGATAAATATTTAGTTTATATCTTCAAATTTAATTTGTTCACAGTTATGTTTATAAACAATTAAGTGATATGGCCTTCGAATCAATCTACCTGATTAAATATAAATAACCATTTATAAATTCTTAAATAATAATGTAACGTAAAATCTAATATCTTAAATAGCATATTGTAAAAAAAGTCTTATAGCTTGTCATATAGTCTTTTCAATACACTGTGAAGCTTTTATAATGTTTTTACTAAAACCATTTACGTTAATAAAAATTCCAGTGAAAGCATCCTTTGTAGCTCGAAGACTGCAAAAGTGGTACTCCATTGATCGCCACATCGTGTCCAATATTTCGGTTGTCACCGTATAAATATCATCTGTAATTCTAAATTGCAGAGCTTCAATATTGCATATGTGTACAGCTTTAATACAGGTCCCCCGTGACAACTTTGAACCCATTCGTGACGGGAGTCACAAACGCACGTTTAGGATACTGGCAATAATATGTGACGGCCAAGGGTGAAACAAAGAACGCTTTGGCATGCCGGCGTGCCGGCCAGGTGTCCGTTTCTTGTGCATGAGTGCGTTTGTTTCTGGCCCGACGATGTTTCTTGCTGGCACGTATGCATGACAGTCGGCACAAAAGGATTAAATTCTTATTGCTATTTTGGCAATGATTTAAAATGGCTATCGCAATCACGTAAGTAAAAACACTGGCGAGAAATTCTCGAGCTACTTTGGTGCCAAATTTCAAATTTCGCCGATTTCACGAAGGGGGGATGGAAGGCCCTATTTTAAAGCTATGCATACATCTGTGATCCTAACTTTCAATGTTTCAGAACTAATAAACTCTAACATAGGATCTTGGATGCAGTGTCAGTGTGATAGTCCAAATGTTGGACAAAGTGTAGAAAGAAATGGAATGTCACCTTGACCTGTTTCGAGCTAGAAATGATGCTGAGATTGAAATTTACTGACATAATGGTTTTCCGTGATAAACATTCATACAATATATCGAAACATTCCTATATCAGTTTTAAAATGCATCTTTATGTATTTTATATGTATGTTTTTTGTACGTCAGGTACTTCATATTATTTATTTATTTATTAATTTACCAATATACTTAGCAGTAAAAGGCTTTGTGATACCTCTATATCTTATAATTCTATATATTATATATACTAGCAGGCTACGCCCGCTTCGCTGGTCACTATATTTAAATGAATTTTCGAAAGAATCGAATTAATATTTATTTTTTTACACCGCATTATAGACAAAAATTAAAAAAATAATATAAAAATAATATAAAATAAACTGAAATTGCTCCAAACTTCGCTTTGGGTACCCGCTGTCTACGGCATCTCTTTTCCCGCCCGCATTGCATCAGGTCTAGGTTTTCCCGGGCACTTCAATCTGGATATTTATCGACGACAGGTGGGATCTGCTATTATTTAAGAACTACGATTTTAAAGATGACTGTATCTCAGCATCTATTAAATATTTTAGTTTTGAACCATGTATTGTATAGCCCATGCTATTTACACTATATTACGATTTGATTCCGACCAATGTAATAAAATAAAATAAAATAAAAAGTAGATTAAATATATATATAAACAAATAAATTTTAATAAATTTAATCCTTTTTACTATGTATATACTACCATTTTTCCCGATAAATACAGTAAATAAAAAAAAAAATGAATAAATAAAAGTTTTTTTCTTTTAAAGGAATTTACTAAAAAATGAAAAATAAGAAGTTGTTCTACTATAAAATATTAAACATAACTGTTATAAATACGTTTTTAAATTTAAAACTAATTATACTTAATTTTTTCTTCTGCATTACGATTTTATTTTCAATAAATATAACAAAAAAAAAAAAAAAAAAAAAAAAAAAAACGCCTTCAAATGAATGAATTAAATAAAAATAAGTTGCGTAATAGCCGTTGCTAAGATACGCAGACGATTGAAGCAAAATAATTAAATTTATGAAAAATGAAGCATTAAAGGCAATATTTAAAATCGAAAAAACATTAATTTAAAAAATTCAAATTCGAAATTCGAAAAAATCTCGATGAGGTGCACACATGCATGGTCCCAGGTATCTATATGCCAAATTTGGAAGCTTTGCGATCAATAGTGTGAGCACCACAGCGCAGATACACACACAGACACACACACACACACACACACACACACACACACACACACACAGACACTTCTCTTTATTTATATAGATAATCGTCTTATATTATTAATCTATCAATATTTGTATATTTTCGAGATATCAATATTTACATGTAGCAATCCAATCAAATTCGGCATAGAGGTTCATTAGAAATAGAAAATAATAAATAGCCTTGCGCATACAGCATGAAAAATAATTAAAATTTCAACACTATGATGCTTTCGGCCAATTAGAGTGCTAAAATTCATCATAACTGAGTTTAAGAGACGGGCAATCCGGTACAGGTTCTTTGAAAAGGAATCATTTATTATACAGATGAATAAACCCACTTAAAATATTTTTAACTATATTTTTAAACAGTCGGAATTGGGAATTTGATGAATAGAAAGAAGTTAAGATAAACAGCCTTATGATTTTAAAAGCGAGATATAAGCGAAAGTAAACTTTTCGTAAAATTTGGTCTCCATGTCACCAAATTCAACTTAATGAACTATCCCTTTTTCCAACAATATTACTGTAAATCTACTTTTACAGTAACAGCACATTTAATGCCGGAAAAAATGTAATTCGTTGCATTATTATTTAATTCATAAAGAATTGCAACATAAAAAAAAAGTTTTCGTTTTCCATATTGAAATGCATATCTCAAAAAAGTAAAGAAAGAAAGAAAAACGAAAAAGAAATTCAGGCTGATTCATGAAGAAAAATATAGTTTTAGAATAATACTGTTTCTTTATTTAAAATATTACTGTGTAAAGCCGAGTAAGAATGGTAAGGAAAAAATGAAAGAAAAACTTGTAAAAACCAATTTTAAATATCAAAATGGACTTTATATCTCGTTCTGAAAAAACATGCTGAAAAGTTTATGCTGTATTTTGATATTTTTATACTCAGTTCATAGAAGATTGCAAACTAGAAAGAATAAAATTTTTATTTTCTATATTGAAATATATAACACAAAAAGTTACTCAATTAAAGAGAAGAAAGAAAATATTCTTTAAAAAATTCCTGCTGTTTATAAAAGAGAAATATAGTATCAGGATAACACTGTTTCTGTATTTTAAATGGTACAGAATAAAGCCGAGTAAGAAAGTTAATTAAAGAAGTAAGAAAAGCTTGTAAAAGCCATTTTCGAATACTAAAATGGATTTTTCATGTTTGCATATGAGTTTAAAGAAATACAATGGCTTTATTTGTTTGCATAAAGGGCGTACAGAAACTCTAATTGGTATATTAGGTGAGGTTTTTTTTTTTAATGCTTATGACAACAAAGAAGATGGTAAGGGAACAGAAAAAAAAGATGCATTATGTTTTAAACATCTTAAAAAGCGATGCATGGCTTTTAATGGATTACATCAAATCGATATTTTTTAAAATACCTTTAAAATATATTTTATGAAACGATATCATTATAGAAACAAAACTTAAAGTTTTCTAATAGCACTTGAAAAAATAAAATAAATAAAATAAAATAAATAAAAATACTATGTAATGTTTGTTGAGACTCGTTTATCATTATTTCTAGATCAGGGATATTTTTATGATAAATTTAGTTGTAGTGTAGGGCTTTAGTTTTTCCAAATCTTTTGTATAAAATATAAAATCATTATATCAATCAGAACAAAAAGAGCCTTAAATCATATTAAAACAAGCTTAATCACCGTTGCAAACTCGTATGATAATACTTTCCAACATTTCAAATTTTTAAATCTTGTTTCACGCCAGTATTTTTTGACAGAAATATTTCATACCAATTTTCTACCATAAAATAAAAGAAATTTACTATAGAAAATTTCTGCTATAAAATCTCTTGGCTAAATTGGAGACTTGACAACTATGTGTACGATAATTATCCTATATTTGGCAACGCTTAGAATAATATTTAAAACCAGAAATGAAAGTTTTAATATTTATAAGAAGATAAAGCAATTTTTTACTGTGTCTTATTCATATAGTTTTCTTAGTTGTCACAAGACACCTTTATTTTCGATATTCAAAATCTGTCAAAGTTGCTCAAAGTTGTTTCTGTCCATCAGCTGCAATGCACGTCTGAACCGTTGTTTGAATTTTACGTAGCTTACGTGTCGTCTACTACGCTACAGTATGTGCAACATATAAATATCTATCAAGAGTCCAAATATGCATTGCAGCTGACAGGGAGAAGTTTGGGCATAGAAAATAAAGGTATCTTGTTGTTTCTTCATTCTAAGACACAGTTTTTTTCTCACAGTGTAGGATATCGCGAACAAAAGATGTACGTTTTAAGCGTTCTGGTTTTAGTTTTTATGCTTACAAGGTAGCCTTTTCATACTTAATTTATGAAAATCTACATTTTTAAGATACTTTATAGTTCCCTTTTTTCTTCTATCTCGTAGCGTTTTTCAGATAGGAACGCTAACTCAGCCGTTTTACATCAGGTGGCGTTGTAAGCGGTCGCATTTCGTAGCGCATTCTTTTTTAATTATACCTAGACACCCCTTTTATGACTATAGCTGCAGCCATTCAGCAATTAAAAGGGTCAGGACAGACTTCAGCGGGAAACATTTATGTATATAAATACTTTTTCTGAATTCTAAATTCAAATCAAAATGTAAGGTTCTTCTTCTTCTTCTTCTTCTTCTCTCTCTCTCTCTCTCTCTTTTTTTTTTTTTTTTATAGATTATCTACTAAAACCAAAGCCTCAATACTCTCATGCTTTCAACTGGCCTATGCAATAATTTAGACACTTTATGATGGTGTGGTGATTTTGTTTTTTGCTTTTATAGTTACGCGATTTGATTGAGAGTAATCTTATAAAAACAAAAATAAATAAAAATAAATACATAAATAAATGAATAAAAAGATGGAAATATGTCTTTGTTTAATTCTCTGACAACTTAAATATTTTTCAAAATTTTCGACTACATTTTTTTTAAAGTTTTTACACGTTTTGAGGTACAAGGAATCCGAAAATCCGAAAACTGGTGTGATACGCATCTGTAGGTTAATCAGTTTATTAGTATGCCAGACCGTGCATACAGTATCTCCAGAAGAAATGATAAGAGAAAGATTGGACTTGATTTAAAATTTAGCTTATGATACTGGCAAGAAAACTAATGATTTGTAACATTCTAATTTGAAAACTTTGTAAGGTATTTGAAATTTAAGATTTTTTTAACAAGGAAAGTAAGGCAAAATTTCACTTGAACGTGCATTAAAAGGATATTTTGTAATGATGTCAGACCAACTTTAAATAACATTTTTAAAGTTATAGCAACATTATTAACGATAAAAATATTTTACTTTGAAACATTCGTAAGTTATTCAAAATTTACAAATTTCTAAACATGATAGAAAAGGAAAAATTTCGCACAGATGTTAGTTTTGAGGAATATTATCTTTGCAAATATGTCAGAATACCGTTAAAATACCTTCAATGATACTGACTTGACCACCAGTGTGTATCACTTTGTAATTTGAACCAAACTTTAAGATTTTCTTAACATGGCAGTATCAAGTAATAATGCACATAAACTTGCATTATGAGGATCATTGCATTGGACATAGTATACTAAACTAACCTTAATGTTCAGTGTAATTTAGCTTATGATTTTATGTTTCATTAAGTAAAAGTTTCAGTTCCTAGCAGTACTTTAATTTTTACTTAAGTTTGATTTTTAGAATTGCAAAAAGGGCAAAACTGGGTTTTTTGGAGTTGAATTTTTTTTAGTTTTTAGAATTTGGTTGCCTTTTTGAAAGTGAAAAAAAGTTTATCTTTATTTTCGCCCTCTAATCGGCGACATTTATGGAAGCATTTTAAATATTTTATCATTATATTTTAGGAGTTTATTTCGCCCATTACAGTTTGAGTTTTAGAGTTAAATGAAACTGTGTTTTAATGAATTTAAGTTTTATGATATAGTTTAATAGAACTATGTGTTTCTATGTCGTCTAAATGAGTCCTGAACTGTGTCAAGTATTATTGTTGTGTTAGGGAAAAGAAAAGAAAGGAACTCAAGTGCAATGTATCTTTTTTTCAATTAAACATATTTATACAAGTGTAACACTTAATAAAATTAATCAACAATTAAGCATAAGGTCAATGTATGGAATTGAATGGTAGATAGCCTACTAAGTGGAGAATTTAAGTCTTTGGCGGTGTCGAGCGATTACTCAAATTAATTTCTATTCGCATAAACATAAAATGTGTCCTGCAACATAAATTTATGTGAACGAATATTTAATGGTGAACTGAGCAGTCTACCTATGCCACTTAGTTAAAAATTTGCTTTTTTTTATATCAAAACATGTCTTTTAATAACGAATTACACAATATTTTTTAAATCCTCAGTTTTGTGAGAATTTTGTTTCATTTAATAAACTAACATTATACAATTTCTCTTTTAAAAGATGAAAAAGTATGATGAGAATGTGGAAGTAACGTATAATTTTGGATAATTTACATTTTTTAAAAGTAATTTTCAGACCAATAGTTTTTGATTGCATGTTTCGAGTATAATGTGTAAATAATATTCAACCATCAAATTACGGCATACGAAGTATTATTTGACATCAGTGCTGCATATTTTCAATACAACGATTATTGTATCTATACAGAGTGAAACTTCATAAAGCTTTTCTCCGATTTTAGTTTCCACACAGCATAGTTAGATATATATGGTGTGTAACATAAGTGGGGATCCTGCGGCCCTCTTGAGTTTCTTTTGCAGCTTCCACTAACAACAAAAAAAGTAATAGCAATTCTTTGATAATAAAAGCAAAATTTGATATTTAAAAAATAATCAATAAATAAATAAATAATGCTAATTAAGTACAAAACAACAGCTGAACCAATCCCAATACAAAGCAAATATAAATTCATCTCTGTCTCTCCTATTAAACCTTTGATTAAATCAAAACAAACCTAACGCATGTTATAGAACATGGAAGGTTTTTAATGGAAACAGGCAGTACGCTTACACCCCATCCCCCTTTACTTAGCACATATACTTCGCACATAATGTGTTATATTGATTAAAAAATATTTCTATAATAATATGTCTATTTAATAATAATAATATTATTATTATTATTGTGATTCTTATCATGTAATACATTTATATAAAAATACTTCTCTTAATTATTTTTATTTGAAATGGTATATAAGTATCTAATTGTTTATTTAAAGATAATGATAGCGGACTCCCTGGCCAAGGAGGCTAGGAATATAAATCCCCCTCCCATGAAAACCACTTGCTTTGATGCAAATGCCGTCGCAAAACATCAGCTCTGCGGCGGACCTCGGGACCGTGAAATCACCACTACCATCAGCAGATTACGGACGGGGCACATGAGAGGTATGAAGATCATGCCCGACGGCTGTATTACCTACGCAGAATGCAGACACTGCCCAGGAACTCAGCTGGATCCGAGGCATCTCTTCAATTGCATCTCTGTTGCCTCGACCCTCTTCAACATCGACCTCAACTGCTGCCATGACACCCTTTATACCGAAAAAGTCGGAGATGTGGCCAGGGCTGTGCTCCATGCCTTTGGTCCCATTTAACTTGTCATACACTTTTGTTTTCTGCACTTGTCACACGCCAACAACAACAACAACAAAAATAATGATAAATATTAAAGTTATAACAAGTGATAACAAGTTATATTACCCTTCCAATGAACTTTTTATGTTAAATAGTTAAATAATAAATAATTGATTTTCTTTCTTTTTTTTTTTTTTTCTATATATGCAGATATTGATAAAACTACAATAAATACAATTTCACAAAAATCACATGTATATTAACTTATGCGGCCTTCTTTATTGTCGCCTAACCAAAATGTGGCCTCTAATGGTAAAAAAGTTCTCCACCTCTGATTTAAAATAAAACAATGAATCAATGTTAGCGTGCCATGTAAGGGAATTAGTTACAGGTTTAAATATCATTGAGTCGCCATATTTTAATAGGTAAAAACTGGTTTAATTTTAATTAAAGATAACTTATTTAAGTATTATTATTATTGGACTAGACGGTATGCACACGGCTAGATTTTTACACTTTTATTTTCAAATTTATTTCTTCTTGACAATTCAAATTATTAAACATTGTTTACAAGACATTTAAAAGAAATGTATTCATCATTTCCATGATGATATTTACATGTTTTGAAGACGAAGTACCTCAAATAAACAAATAAATAAACAAAAATTGCATGATAATCCTTTAATTTAAATTTTACAACTACGTGCCTATTTATTTATTTATATTATTAATTTCCTGTGACATAGTTATATTCTACATATTTAATTTATTATTATTACTTTACCCTGACGTATTAAATCTTCGCATAACAATATAAAGAGTTTATTATAAAAATAGAATTTATTTTGTTTTTTTCATTCAGAATCAGTGAACGAATTTTCCAAAACACGAAATTAGTCAAAAACAAGTAATAAAAAAAAAAAAAAAGTCAATTCCTACTTAGGACAACAAAGAAAAATTTTATTTTAGTTATTTTTTAATAAATAATTACAAATATTTGAAAAAACTGTATTAACATCAAGTGTCATCCGCTACAAGTTTTTAAAAAATGTATTTGAACATGTGTGGATGAGTAAAAAGTATTTTATTAATTATATTGAAAAAATTAACAAGATATATCTATATATATAAAAGAACACTTCCTGAGTGAGTGAGTGAGGGGGTGATCTATCAACGCCCAGACCAAACCCCTGGACCTAGAAGCATGAAATTTTGTGACAATGTTCTTTCCATGACGTAGGCATCCACTAAGAAGCGATTTTACAAAATTCGCCCCCCAAGGGGGGGGAGGGGGGGCAAAACGTGATTTCACAAAATCTTTCATATTTCAAACAAAAAAACAGATATCCGTAAAATTTTTGCTTTAAAATATAGCTAATACAAATGTCAAAAAACCAATTTCTGGAATTTTCAAAATTCGGTCCCCAAGGGAGGCGGGGGGGCAAAACGTGATTTCACATGCGTAAAAACGTGATTTCGCATAATCCTATATATCTCAAACAAAAAAATAGATATGCGTGAAATTTTTGCTCTAAAATATAGCTAATGCAAATATCTAAAAACCAATTTCTGGAATTTTAGAAATTCAGCCCCGAGGTGGGGCAGCAGGGGGGGGGGAGAGGGGGGGGCAAAAAATAAAAAGAGAGTTAGATCGTTCAAAATTGGTATATAGAGGTTTTCGATACCTACAAATCGATTTCGGATATTTTCGAATTTATAAAATTATTAGGAGGTGCGGGAAGGGGGGGGCGGCAAGGGGGGGCTATGGGGCAAAAACAAATAGAAATACAGTTAGGCCGTTCAAAATTGGTACAGTTAGGTTTTAGATGCCTGCAAGTCGAATGGGGATATTTTCGAAAGTGTAAAGTTATTAGGAGGGCCGGGAAGGGGGGAGGGGAGATGGGGGGGGAGGGGGCAAAAAAATAAAAATAGAGTTAGATCGTTCAAAATTGGTATATAGATGTTTTCGATACTTACAAATCGATTGCGGATACTTTCGAATTTTTAAAATTATTAGGTGGGGCGGGAAGGGGGGGGGCTATGGTCAAAAACAAATAGAAATACAGTTAGGCCGTTCAAAATTGGTACAGTTAAGTTTTAGATGCCTGCAAGTCGAATGGGGATATTTTCGAAAGTGTAAAGTTATTAGGAGGGCCGGGAAAGGGGGAGGGGAGAGGGGGGGAGGGGGGCAAAAAAATAAAAATAGAGTTAGATCGCTCAAAATTGGTATATAGATGTTTTCGATACTTACAAATCGATTGCGGATACTTTCGAATTTTTAAAATTATTAGATGGGGCGGGAAGGGGGGGGCTATGGTAAAAAACAAATAGAAATACAGTTAGGCCGTTCAAAATCGGTACAGATAGGTTTTAGAGGCCTGCAAGTCGAATGGGGATTTTTTTGAAAGTATAAAGTTATTAGGAGGGCCGGGAAGGGGGGGCAGAGGGGCAAAAAAAAAAGAAAATAGAGTTAGATCATTCAAAATTGGTACATAGAGGTTTCCAATACCTACAATTCGATTGCGGATATTTTCGAATTTTTAAAATTATTGGGAGGGCGGGAAGGGGGGGGGGAGTAGAGCGGTAAAAAAATAAAAATAGAGATATATCGTTCAAAACTGGTGCATAGAGGTTTTTGATACTTACAAATCGATTGCGGATATTTCAAATTTGTAAAATTATTAGGATAGACAGGAGGGGGGGGGCGAAGTGGGAAAATAATAGAAATAAGAGTTAGAGCATTTTGGGAATTTTTTCCGAAGGCAGTGAGAACCCGGTGCGACATTTTTCCTACTCAGATTTTGTTTCTCTTTTTTTTCATGTGATAAAAATTAATGCAATTTTGAGAATTCATTATAGTGATTCATTTAAAAATAGGGACCAGCGAAGCGGGCGTTGCCTGCTAGTAAATATATATAGGGAGAGTGGGAACTAGTAGTAGGAATTGAATAATTATAAGTTAAAAAAAATCTTTTTATATACCATGTTTAAAATTTTCTGATGAATCATAGAGCTCTTATCAATGTGCATAAAATTTTTAAATTGATAATGACGTCAATTTTTGTGAGATGATGATAAATTTTTGTGACATAATTTAACTTTTTATATTTTTTTAAATGTTCGCGTCTAATTCAATGTATTTATTTTTATGTCGAAATAAAATGAACTCTTATTTTTTATTTTTATTCTTTTTTTGGGGGAGGGGGGGGGCAACAATTAAATAATAGCTAATATTTTATTTAATGGCTATTTTAACGCTATTGGGATGTTATTATTTTCATACTTTAATTAATTATAAGAAAACGAATCAAAAATTCGAATATTGGACTTCGAAGTATTGTGTCATCGGTTTGTGAGCTATTGTAAAAATTTCAAATGTCTAGCTAGTAGGGGAGTTAGTTAAAAATAGGTTGCAAGATTTGAACAAGATATATATAAGGAGAATGTGAACTAATAGTAGGAATTGAATAAAGGTTAAGAACAATGTTTCGAAATATACTCAACCTAATAATGGCTCATTAAGTTGGGCATTTCAATTTTCCACCGATCGGACAAATTCATTTCTCTTCGTATAAATGTAGAATGTCCTGCAATGAAATTTATGAGAACAAATATTTTATGGAGAACAGATCAGTCTACCTGTGCCGACAAGTTAAAAATTGCCTTTTTATATCAAATACATGCATTCTAGTAACAAATTACGCATTTTTCTGAAATTCTGAGAAATTCTAAAACCATGCAAACAATGAATAAAATTTTGTTTCCTTTATCTCAATACATTGTTGTTATTGTGATGTGAGTATTTCTGTAAAATTATCCTTTTTAACACGCTTTTATTAGCTTCACCTGTATGTATGTTTGTATGTATAATGTATGTTTGTAACCGCTCTGGGAGCAAACAAAAAATCTATATTGTAAAAAAAGACTTTCCCTACGTGAACGCTGTGGCTGTGAGGTAAAGCTCTGCGCTACAAACCTAAAGGTCGAGCCCAGTCAGGGGAGATTTTTTAAAAATGTTTTTTGTTTAATTCTAAATTATTTTAATTAAAGATTTAAATGTATGTAAATATTATGGTGTGTCCCTCACACGATTTTCTCTTACCCTGCATTTTAATACTAAGATAGATATTTTGTGCTTTTTAGTTCACATTTCTATACAAGCGTGTTCTTTAATTTTTTAAAACTATAATATTATTCATTAATTTATTCAGCTGAAATGCACGATTGGAAACCATGGATAAAATTTTATTTTCTTTATTTCAATTCTTTGTTATGGCTACACTGTTAAAAAAATACAACTTTGCTGCCAGAAACTCACTGTAATTTGAGAAAAATGTCGTAAATTACGGAAAAATGTCGTTCACAAAATGTATTTTTCTGTAATTACAGAGAATTTCTGGCAGCAAATTTGCATTTTTTTAACAGTGTATGGCAGCGCATTTTCATCTTTAATTTCGCGAAACTCAGACTTTTATTAATAAGAAAGGTAAGAGGGAAACGTGATTTATTTTAAAAAGAGAAACATAATTGAAGTTTTAACCTTACAAGGCACCCAGTTCCATATGTGGAACACCGACTTTAATCATTCCTATAGCTATAAAACTATTAGTAGCAACATCTCTTGACATCTTGATAGAAGCTACTGACATTTAGTAATGTAGTAATACGAATCTTTACCTAAAGATGTCGTTCGTGTTTTTGTTATAGTGCACTCAGTGTGAAATTTGAATGAAAGTGATACGTTAGTCGTTTGTCTGAATTCAAAAATAAAAAAAGAATAGTTATTGAACAGTTTTGACTCGGAAAAAAAAAAAAAATGTGTGTTATAACGAAGTGTATATTTTGCAGAGGTAAGTTTTTTTTTTTTTTTTCTTTTTTTAAATTTTACAATAGTAAACGTATTAGTAAATCATATTTTTATGTATGTTCCCCATACAGTACGTTGAGCTAAAAAGTTGATTTTTCCGTAAAATGTTGTTTTATTTTTATAAGTTTTCCCTAGCTTCTGATCACTAATTACAACCTATATATTTTTGTCGCGCACTAAAAAATAATTGAACCTTGTAGGGTTAAAATCTCAAAAAATAAATAGATATTATAATTATTTACCCGAATTTATAAGTATTCGCCCGAATGCTACTGTTGCAAACTAAAGAAAATGGATAACTTAACGACATATACAAGAGCTGTGTGAATTTTTCCGCAACGGAAAATAATTTTGTTTCATTCAAGGAAATCTGGACGTACTAAGAAACGAACTATAACTGGCAGAGCCGTCGCTAAATGTCAGCGGAAGAGTGAAGTCTCTTTGGATAAATGCCAGGCATTAAGTTTTCGTAAAAAAGAAAAATCACATTTGAAAAGCTTTGCCAACGTACATTTCAAGCTGAAAAAAAAAGGGGGATTTATTTTTTCTTTTCTTTAGTTTCATAATTGGCGCCTTAAATTTCAGATAATGTGTATTTTAAAGTATTCGTTACAGCTAAAGCATTTCACAAATTTGTATCTTCTTTCTTTGAAAAGCTATTTCTTTTACGTTTTTTTATTGAGATGAAAAGAAGTATGTTTTTATTAAAAGAATTTTATTTTTAATTATCAAAAAGAGAAAAAAAGGTATCTAGGAAACTTTGCCAACACATACTTTCAACTTCAAAGAAAACTGTTTTCGAATCCATTTAGCAATTTCATAATTGTTGCATTAAATTTCATAGAATGTATATTTAAAGATTCATTTTTTCTAATATATCAAAAGTTTAAATAATCATACTTTGAAAAGCCATTTATTATTGGTTTTTTTTTTTTTTTTTTTTTTTTTATGATTAATGACAACAAAACAGTTATTACTTTATTTGATTTATAATATTAAAAATATAGGATTTAGAAAACTGCGCCAACACACATTTCAAGATCTTAAAAAAAGTAAGGGAAAAAAAAAAAGAAAATTCGTTAGCAGATTCATAATTGGCTCCAATGACAATGTGTACTTTAAAATATTCGTTATTTGTAAAGCTTTTCTTTTAAAAGCAATTTTTAATGTTTTTTTTTTTTTTTTTTCTAAGAAAAAGAAAGAAAAAACATTAATAATGGCATAAAACCTAGTACTTTTGTTAAAAGAATCATTTTAAATATTATTAAAAATAAAAATAAAAAATGCATTCAGGAACCTTTGCCAACATAAATATTACTCCTTTAAAGAAAATCGCTTTATTAATGAATTATCAATTTCATCATTGTCTCATTAAATTTCCTTCACAATGCATAAATATTCATTACTAGAACAATATTTCAAAAACTTAAATAATCTTGTTTGAAAAGCCATTTATAAATGTCTTTTCATGATTAATGACGACTTATTTTATTATGTTTATTATTGTTATTGTTTTTAAAAATAACATTCAGGAAACTGTGCCAATTATACATTTCCAGCTCATCAAAAAATGATTTCATTTATTATTTATTTATTTATTTATTTTTATCTATTTATTTATTTTATTTATATATATAATTATATATCTATTGTTTTCATTAGCTAATTCACGATTGTCGCCTTAAATTTCAGGCAAATGTGTGTCTTAAAGTCGTTCAAGAATGCGTGTCATTCTTTCAAATGCTGTTTTTAAAAAATTTTAAGCATTAATAGTAACACAAAACTTATATGTGTTTTTAATTAAAATAATTCATTTCAGAAAATTTTGGCGTGGAAGGTGAAAAATACCCGAGCCGGTAATCGAACCCGGGCCTTCCGCTTTACGTGCGGATGCTCAAACCATTGAGCTACCCTGGCTGATTACCAGCTAGGCAATTCTCACATAACATTTGTTGGCAAATCTCCCGGCTCTGGTATTTTTCACATAGTTGGTATAAAAAATCAGCCTTCTACTCCAAAATTTTCTGAAATGAACTTTCATGGTTGATAAATAAATTTCTAAATTAAATTAAAAATTTCGTGGTCTATTGGAGTTGTGCCATCAATATTAATGGCACCTGATATAGCTGTGTTTACAGACTCGGTGGCTTTGCCAATAAATGTTATCTGAGAAATGCCTAGCGGGTGATCAGCCAGAGGGTAGCTCAATGGTTTGAGCATCCGCACGTAAAGCGGAAGGCCCGGGTTCGATTCCCGGCTCTGGTATTTTTCACATAGTTGGTATAAAAAATCAGCCTTCCACTCCAAAATTTTCTCATGGTTGATGAATAAATTTTAAATTAAATTAAAATAATTCATTTTTAATAAAATAAATATATAGACTTGACGCAGAACAGAAATATCAATACTAACACAATGTAAAAATTGTTAAAAACAAACTGCAGTTTCGATAGCGTAAAGCGTACCGTCATCAGTGCAGAATGACAAAGTGGATTATTGCTTATATATGTATATAGGTAAGGAAGCGGTTTATAGAGTCAGATTAGCAACCAATAAGAATTTAGGAAAGCGGAGCTGTAAGTCAATAGGAATTTGGGATGAAGAAAGATATGTAAAAATTAAGAACGTGTGGATTTTATGCAATTTTTCTAACAGTCCGAGAGAGGGGGTACAGAAAAATCACAATGAATGATATTTTTATGATTTTTATACATATAGAAAGCTTCTAGAAAATAGAGTTCATGCAAGCGTTTAGGCTGACAGATTATTTTACCTGAATTAAAGTTGAATTTATGGTAAAACAATAATGCTTCACAAAGGCCGAATTTTTAATTTCTAGTTTTTGAATATAACTCATGTGTTTTTTAAGGCGGAACTTGAATTTACGTTTTGTTTGACTAATATATGATTATCCGCATTGACAAGGAATACTGTATACACCCCAAGAATTGTGTGTATCAATAGGATATTTTAATCTAGAAAGAGCTAATTTATTTATGGGTGAGAAAATTATTTTAAAGTTTAAGAACTCTAATTATGGCATAACTAGATTTAGGGGGAAAAAGGACAAACAATACTGAGAATTTTGGACCCGTTATGTAGATGATACTTTCACTCTGATCGACACTTCTGTTCACAATATTAATAACGTATTACAGATCACAAATTCACTTGACAATAACATCCAATTTAAATACGAAACTGAAAATAATGGTTCACTCCTTTTCCTTGATACACTGGTCTCTCGCACTGAAAAAGGTTTTTGCACTACTGTTTATCGTAAAAATTTTGCTTTTTCATTACCTCTTCATGCTCGTTTATGTCATTCACATCCCCAGAAAATTGCTGCTTTTTATACCTTTGCCAATCGTGCCCTTAACATTTGTTCGGATCCTGAATCCCTCTATTCTGAAATCAAATATCTTAAAGCAGATGCTATTGACAGAGGTTACGACCCTTCCATTATTGATAAAGCTTTTTTTTAAATTACAAAATTCCCATACTTCTTGTACTTCTTCGTCTAAGTCCTGTTCCAACATCAGTATTGATTTGCCTTTTCTTTCCTAAATCTAGTTTTGTCATAGCTAAAGTTCTTAAACAATATAACTTGAAAATAACTTTCTCACCCATAAATAAATTAGCCCTCTGTAGATTAATAGACCCTATTGATACACACAACTCTTGGGGTATATATAGTATTCCTTGTTAGAGAGGACAATCATGTATCGGTGAAAGAAAACGTAAACTCAATTTCGCCTTAAAGAACACGTGAGTTATATTCTGAAACTAAAAACTAAAAAATCTGGAGTGACTTCACTCGACTTTCCTAACATTGAGTAATTAACAGTTTTGTAGATAAAGTAAAGAAAAACAGTTGTTAAATAAACAAAGGAGAGAAAACCATAATAGGGTGTTTGAGTATTTTTCTCCATATATTTCACGATGTTTTATTTAACGCTACTGAACGTTTAGACGCTATCACACTTTTAAAAATTTGGCCCCATAGATCATAATGATAAAGAATTTTTCGTTCTGTCCCTGTAAAATCCTATAATTTATAGATTCACTAAAATGCTTATAGTCAGTGCAACAGTGATTCATAATATTCATATAAATTTTCAGCTCAATTGAATAAGGCGTTTAGATGCTATCGCACTTTTAAAAATTTGGTCCAATAGGCCATAATGATAAAGAATTTTTCTTTGTGTCCCTGTAAAAAAACTGTAAGTGCTAAATTCACCAAAATCCATACAGATTGAGTATCTGTGACCTATAATATGTGTATAAATGTTTTACTCAACTGAATAAGGCGTTTAGATGCTATCGCACTTTTAAGATTTTGGCCCCATAGGCCATAATGATAAAGAATTTTTCCTGGTGTCCCTGTAAAAAAACTATAAGTGCTAGATTCTCCAAAATCAATAGGGTTCGTGCTACGGTGACTTGCAACATGCCTACCAACTTACAGCTCATTCGAGCAAAGCGTTTAGACGCTAGCGTGTCTGAACGCTAGCATACACACACACATGCATACACACACACATAGCATACACACACACATAGCATACACACACACATACATGCATACACACATACATACATCATCGTAAAAATAGTGAAAACGGACTCAGGGGACCTCGAAACGTATAGAAACATCAAAATCTCAAATTCGGATTTTGGACATGATTACAATACTTTCCTCACTATAATGTTCGGAAAGTAAAAATCGGCCATTGCGAAGTATTGTTGGATTATTTTACCATAATTTCAACTTTAATTCAGCTAAAATAATCTGTCAGCCTAAACGCTTACATGAATTCCATTTTCTTGAAGCTTTCCATATCTATAAAAATCACAAAAGTATCATTAATTGCGATTTTGCTGCACTCCCTCTCTCGGGTTGTTGATTTTGAAGATATTCTGAAAATATTTACGGACGGTAGATTGCGCACAGATGGACATAAAGACAGACAAGTAGACTAATTGAGGTCAAAATCACTCTTAAACGTTTAATAAAAAAGCACCACAAAACTGGCGTTGAAAAATTACTTACAAACTTTGATTCAAAGTTTCTAAGTAACTCTTAAACGTTGTTAGAAAGATTTCAAAATGCTTAATAAAAACGAAAATGTAATTTCAGCAATTTCCATGTATAATCATTAATGTATCTGAATATTTTGTCTGGCTTTGTAAATCCTAATGCTAATCATGTTTGTTCTATAGAAATATTTTTTATATGAAGAAGAAATTTTAATTTCATTACGATTTGCGCAAAATAAGGGTATTAAAATATTATGAAAAAAGCACCACAGAACTGTCGTTTAAATGTAATAAATAGAAAACTTTGAATAAACACCATAAAATGCAATAAATTGCAGAAATTGTTTCGAGTCGAAATAAAACACGACCCTTTGTCAGGTGAACAAAGTAGGTGCGAATGCTTTAAACAAGAGGCAGCGATACGTTGCCGCTTGATTAACCTTTCATAACCTTTAAATTACCTTTCAATGCTTAATAATTCTGTCCGGTCTCTCTGTGCACATATTAGCAGTGATATTTACCTCATTTTCAATAGAGTACATCTCCTAGGGAACTTGAATAACACAGGTCAGTTGAAAGAATAGCATGACTACACTGAAAAACACTGACTACACTGAATTCTGTAACTGACATCTAGAATCTAAATTGTGGTTCTAGAAAAAAATAGTTCCATGTCATCCTTATAAATTCTAGTGCCCTTTGAAAGCGAGTTCTAGAAAAACCTTATTAAAATTCTAGAGAGTTTGTCTATATTATCGAGGTCAAAACTATTTGAAAATATCTCCAAATAAATGCGAATACAAGAGGAGGGTTTCAGAAACTACAATCTTGGTTTATGACCCTATTCTAGATAATCAAACGAGAATTTCTCGCCATACAAAAGATTCAGAATGTACAAAATATTTTTTCACCATCTGGAAATGTGTAGACTAGAAATTCTCTATCATTTCTTCTATTCAGTTTATTGGCATGCTTTATGCGCATAGCTCGGAAAAGTATATTTCTTGTTAAGGGATTTAGAAAATGGCCACTTATTCATTCTTAGATGAAGGCGGTATATATTGTTTTTTCAGTGTATTACTGGAGTTTGAGCACGGACAGATGAACAACACAGAGAGAAGAACAAATTGAAGTGATATAAACACTTTTCAACTTTATTCGAAAGTGTTAAGAAAAAGAAAACCTGCATTTAGAAAACTTTACCAACAAGCATTATGTTATTCAGATGGCAGATTCATAATTGTCTCATTAAATTTAATATAATACTTATATAAAGATTCATTACTTGTGTAGTATTTCAAAAGTTTAAATGATCTTTGTTTGAAGAGTCATTCATTAGTGTCTATTAATGACGACAAAACAGCGAGTATTTTACTATATATTTTTATTATTTAAAAAAAATGACATTTAGGAAACTTTGCCAACATACATTTCAAACGCAAAGAAAAGTTTTTTTTTTTTTCCCTTCTTCTTTTTTTTTTTACTTTCCCTTACCCATAAGGTAGAGAAAGAATTGTTTTTGGGTCAAATTTTCAAACGCGAGATTTTGTAATATTTACACGTTTTGAGGTCCTCTGAATACGAAAATCATGTTTGTAGCAAATGGTCTGTGTGTATGTCTGTGTGTGTATCTGTGGGTGTGTCTGTCTGTTATTAGCATATCTCAATAACAAATTATGGCAGAAAGTTCAAACTTAGTATTATAAATGTGTATCATATAGGGATACTACAGTAAGCTTTTCGTTAAGATCAAGCGCACTAAACCAAATGAAACGAATATATGTTTTTTGTAATAGATATAGTTAACTGGAAAAAAAAAAATTGTGTACGTAGAAGCCTCGCTCTCCCCTCGAGGGGAGTAAATTTTCATGATGGGTATCTTTCAAAAGAGCTCGCCAATACCTTTAAAACGAATGGTTGAACTATTGATCTGCGATAATTTAAAACAAATTTATCGATTTTTTTTTTTTAATATTGAGAATAAAATGGACTTTTTTTTTTTTTTTTTTTTTTTTATATTTGGTGTTATACTACTTCTCTAATATGGAAATCGTCTGCATTATCGTAAAAGATAATTTTTTTAAATAATAATTTTAATAAATTATTTTTTAAAAACAGAATTATTTTTTAATAACCGAATTAAATTCTATATAAATGTAGGTGCATTAATTAAACGGGGGGGGGGGGGGGTTGAGGGGGGCGGTAGCCCCCCACACACAGAACTAATTATCATATAAAACTCTTCAGAAGCCTAATATGAATTGTTTAACACAGGTTTACATAACAGTAGTCGTTATCTTACCTGTTAATCTGCAACCGGTATTTATAGTATTAAATTTCAGGGTAAGAGAAAGTCGAGTGAGTGACACACCAGATTATTATTATTATTATTATTTATTTTTTTTTTTTTCGTTAGCTATTTTATAATTGGGGCTTAAAATTCCAGATGTGTGTTTAAAAGTATTCATAACTGATATAACATACTATAAGTTTAAATAAACTTTCGTCAAAAAGCCCTTTTACTTAAGGTGTTTTTATTATTAATGAGAACAGAATAGCTATTATGTTCTTATATTTTATTATTTAAAAAATAACAATTTTGGAGCTCTTTCAGCATTTCTCTTAAATTTAAAGAAAATACTTTTCTCATTTCATTAGTTTTCATAATTGGCGCTTCAAAATATCAAATATGTGTTTTAAAGTATTTGTTAATGGTACAGCTTTTCACAAATTTGCATAAGCTGTCTTTAAAAAGCTGTTTTGACTGTTTTAACAGTTTATTCTTAAACATATACCTTAAAATTATGCAGATGTGGAGATATGTAAAGTATACTGCTGCATTCTGCTAAATGAATAAATTTAATATAGTCATCTTCCCAGATTATCAATTTCTATTTATTTTATTTCCTTTTATTTTTTATTTTTTGTGTGTGATATCTATTTTTCAACATATGTTATGCATGTCACTGATCAATAAAAAATTATTTTAACTGCTTAAATATCATTTATATGTTTTAAAATATTTATTACAGGTATAGCTTTTCACAAATTGCGTAATCTTTCTTTGAAAAGCCACACTTTCAGAAATGGATACTCAAATTTCGCGAAATTTTCTTTAATTTTGTCGAAACCATTTCCAGGGAAATACTCCGAGCGAATATTTTGTCAAATTGAGAAAATTACTTTCGTCATTTGTTTGAACATACGAATTTCATCAAAAGTAAAGATACATTTTTTCATCCTAGTTTCATGATACAGAATTAAAAGAAAAAATTATAGAATTATAAAATTACTTGCAAGTTCGTTGCTTTAGGCATTAAATCTTAATTATATTTAATGAAAATATAAATAAAACAGAGCAAACAAATAAAAATCATTTGGACATTTATTTGACAGCTTTGAGACCTATAGTTGCAATGATTTTTGTCTCAATTGATCAATATTTTTACAGAAATTCACTGAAACAAGCACACACAATATTTTGTAGACATAGAACATCACATCACAAACATCCATGCTTGCACCGCAATTCGAACCCGGGACGTGGGAATCCAGAAGGCAGCGTCCTACCGACCGAACCACCAGGCCTGTAAACAAAAGTCATTGTAACGTAAAGTCGAAACAACACAGGAAAAAAACCAATATGGCGGTAATGAAAGCTAGTACATGCTGTCGTGAGTAAACAGTTTCGTCAAATATTTGAGAGTTCACGTTTCCTCAAAAATCACGTGATTGCTTGACGAAATGGTTATCAAAAACAACGAAATTAAGCCCGAGGATGTCTGAATCGTCGAAATTCAGTATATTATTTCTGAAAGTGCATTGTGACACTTTTAAGAGTTTATGTTTAAGCATGTATAACAAAAACTGGATTTCAAAAATTTGACCACAAAAGAATACTTTATCTATGTAAGTAAACATGCATTTGTGTAAATGAATAAAAGAGCATTTAAATGATACATTCGAAAGAGCTTGAATTAAGAATGAAAATATAGTTTAATCATTGAATAATAATAATAATAAAAAAAAAAAAAAAAAAAAAAAACAGGTACGCGGTACAAAAATCTCCAACACTTTGTGCAATAAATTTCAAGTGTGTTGTTACTAAACGTGATTGAATTTTTAAGAACACGATAAAAAAGATTACTTTGTATATTTGGCTTATATATTAACTGTAAACTGGTGTTATAGTCAATTTATATTAATATGTTCTATTCATGAAGCAAATAAGTCAACTCTCTATTTGTTTTTAATTTATTATCATAATTTTACTTTTGTTTTTGTGGTTTAGATATTAAAAAATAATATTCAATAGCATTATGCATCTAACTGTACAGAAAATTACAATATTTTTCTTTGCACTATTCGTATAATGCCCAGATGAAGTTTCGAATTCTGCAGGTTTCCATTACTTTAATTGACTTCATTTTATTTTGATATTTTTCCATCTGTTCAACTTTGGTAATTTTCCATAAATTTTAATACATACACACACACATGTATTTATATATATATGAATTTTCAAAAGAATTGAATTGGTATACATTTTTTATATCATATTATAAATGAAAACTAAAGAAGAAAGAAAAAAAATCATTGAAATCGCTCTAAGTACCCGCTGCTTAAGGCAGCTCATTTTCCACCCGCAATGCATCGTATCGAGGTTCACACTGCCCGCAGAAATTTTTGTTTCGAGGCATTTTAATATGGGTATCATCCCCGACAGGTGGATCTTCTACTATTTAAGAATTACGATTTTACAGATGACAGTATCTCAGCATCTATTAAATATTAAAATTTTTGAACCACGTATTTTATAGCCCCCGCTCTTTACACTATATTATGATTTTATTCCGACCAATATAATAAATAAAATAAAAAGCATATTTTTTTTTTTTTAAGGAATTAAATAAATAAAAAACAAATAAAATTTGAATTTTAATCCTTTCTACTACATACTCCTTTTTTTTTTTTTTTTTTTTTTTTTTTTTTCGATAAATACTATAAATAAAATAAATAAATAAGTAAAAGAGAGAGAGAGAAAAATTTTTCTTTCGAAGAAATTAATTGAAAAAGGAAAAATAAAAAGTTATTATACTATAAAAATTACACATAAACATATCTGCTATAAATACGTTTTTATATTTAAAATTTAATATACTTAATTTTTTCGACTGTATTACCATTTGATTTCCAATAAATGTAATAAATTAAAAAAAGAAAGAAGGAAAAGATTCTTTAAATGAATGAATGAATGAAATAAAAAATAAGTAGCTTTAATAGCCGTTGCTAAGATATTCAGACGATTAAAATAAAAGAATAAAGTTTAGAAAATCAAACAGAAATGTCAATGGATAAAATCGAAAATAATAATAATAACAATAACAATAATTTAAAAAGTTCAAATTCGAAATTCGAAAAAAACCTCGATGAGGTGCACACCTACAAGGTCTCAACTACCCATCTGCAAAGTTTTGTAGCTCTGCGATCAGTAGTCTGAGCACCAGAGCGCAGACAGACACAGACTCAGACACTTACCTTTATTTATATAGACGTGTGTGTGTGTTCAATTTTACCGCATAAAATGATGTAAATTTACTCATACATACTCTTTATATAAAATAGACACTTATAACCTTTCGGGAATCGAACTAGAACCATCCGCGTAGGAAGCAAAAGCGTAATTTACGTACGATATTGTTACTAATTAGTCCTTGAAGAAGTAACAATGTCAGGATGCCTTGAACAGGCATCCTTGAACAAGTTTAATTATTTTATCAAGAGAATTGCCTTTATTTTCATGATTTGTAGCATGATCGAAAAATTACGAATTAGTGAATTATAAAACTTATGTTATTTTTAACAGTTATTTTAATTAATTAATTAATAAATTAATAATAATAATAATAATAATTATTATTATTATTATTATATTAGTATTGCCTTTTTATAGCTTTCAATTTCAAATTATGCAGGTTAATACAATTTGTAGACTATATTGAATAACTTTTTATATCCACCAATGAAATTTTTTAATTTTTACTTCGCTATTGGAAATATGTTAAAGAATTCTTATGAATATAAGCTGAAGCCACTAAATTATCGTATTTTGCAGGCAGATTTTTAAATATTAAGTTTTATCACTCCAAACAAAGAAACAAAAAAAGAAAAAAAAATGTATATTATTTTTTAATTATTCTTCATTTTAAATTCCGGATTTTTTGCAGAACAGATGAATATCTTTTAAAACTACTAATCTCGAACTACGTGTATTAACCCCAATGCTTATAATTCAACGTAATGTTTATAATTACATGAAACAACGTAAATTTATAAGATTTACTGCACGTAAGGAGCTGCCATCTACAATTGTTTCCATATTTCACGAAGAAAGTCCGTTTTATGATATTTAATGGTCCAGATGCTAAAGTTTTGAAACTCTATCACGCAAAGTCACGGGAACAGTTATTTGTTTAATATATCGAGATAAAATGTTCTTGAAACAGATAGTATCTCTCTATCTTATGATTATCCAAATGTACATATTTATTGTCTTCTGAAACTATAAAAGGTCTTTTAGCTACTAATAAAGACGAATTGTTTTAAGGAATTGCAATGTGTAGGCTTAGTCTGCTAGGTAAACTATCTTGTTCATAAATTTTAGTATAAAAGATAACATACCAGTTATTATATTTCGTGGCATAAGATCAGGGCTGAATAAGGAGGGTAACGCGCGAAAACGTAATTATCATATTTTTTTTTTTTTTTTTTTTTTTGGTGAACTTTTAGATATTAGAAAGAACGCATGAGAAACTTACTGATATTGCATACTCGTTCATTAGTGCAATATTTCTGTAAAATCAAAGTCCCTGTATTTTTGTTTTCACCCTTTACACTTCTTAGTATTTTTGCTTTCTTCTATATTCGATAGAAGAAAGTATTCGATTCGTAAAAAATTTCGATCTTGGGTTTTTGGTAAATTTACACGTTTTGAAAGCTGTAGAACACGATTTGGCCATCTTTAGAAAATGTCTGTCTGTGTGTGTGACAAAATTTTGTGGAAACTGTATCTCAGGAACTACTGCACAGAATTTCGTACAAATTAGTATGTAGTTACACATTGACATATATAAGTGCCTATCAACTTTTAGTAAAAATTGTCCCACAGCTTGCGTTGCCATCCCGCTTTTTCTAAATTTGTAACATGTGGGTATAGGACAAAATTTTGTATAAATGTGCATAAAGATAATTATTTTTTAATAATCATTATGGAATTTAAAAGAATTATTTGTAATAGAGAAAAAAAACTGGGGGAAAATATTGTGTATGTAGGAGCCTTGCCTCTCTCCCTGGGGTTGAAGTCCCCCTCGAGGGAAGTAAATTTTCATGATGGGTGTCTTTCAAAAGAGCTCACCAATACCTTTAAAACGAATGGTTGAACCGTCGATCTGCGATAATTTAAAATAAAGTTATCGATTTTTTTTTTTTTTTATTATTATCTAATATTGAGAATAAAATTGACATTTTTTGGATATTTAGTGTTACACTACTTCTCTAATATTGAAATCGTCTGCATCACAGAATTTCGTACAAATTAGTATGTAGTTACACATTGACATATATAAGTGCCTATCAACTTTTAGTAAAAATTGTCCCACAGCTTGCGTTGCCATCCGGCTTTTTCTAAATTTGTAACATATGGGTATAGGACAAAATTTTGTATTGCATAAAGAGAATTATTTTTTAAGAATCATTATGAAATTTCAAAGAATTATTTATAATAAAGACAGTCAACTGGGAAAAAAAATTGTACATGTAGGACATTCATATGCACATTCATAATTTCAGCACATGGAACAACTTGTAGAGAATCTGCGTGAGCCATGATTCTCTAATGTAGATTTTACTAGATCTTAAATATGAACTTAGATTAACTTAATTACGTAATGATGAAAGCTCGAGACAAAGTTAAAGATAAACAAAATTTATTTAGTATTCAAAATTAAGAAGGACGTTGAGCTAACGTAATTTAAATAAATGACCTCAGGAAATAACTTTACAAGACATAAAATAGGAAGTTGCTTTATCTCACCCACGCTGATCCTTTTTGACGACTGCTCACGGCTCCTTATCACTTTTCTCACTTTAGAGTGTCGAGCGGATTCCCGGACACGACCGACTCTTTTATTTCTTTACTCCACAAAACTACACCTCTCTACCATCATTCGCATAAAACTATCACCATCAACATTTCTCTTAACTCCCCACTAATCAGCTACACCTTCATCACCATTCCACTACATCACATCC
Source organism: Salticus scenicus (assembly GCA_963930645.1). Classification (NCBI taxonomy): domain Eukaryota; kingdom Metazoa; phylum Arthropoda; class Arachnida; order Araneae; family Salticidae; genus Salticus; species Salticus scenicus. The sequence continues at coordinate 219,874,033 of OZ005662.1, forward strand.
TATATCTATATCTAGCAATTCACTATCTTTCCTTTTATACTCCATTCAACAACTCCCTTTCATTTCATTTCAATCAAAACCTTTAAACATCTCTTCTACTCATCTAACACCGCGATCCTAATTATTTTACTGCTGCACAATGCTGACATAAAACAATCTCGACCAAGACTTTCGCCGAGCCCCTGGCGACGAAGTAATCTAACCGTCCCAACTTTTAGTGACGGTCCATAGCTCGACCTCACAAACTTATGAGTTAATCATCCGTAAGGTGTTTGTTTCATGACGCTCCTCTTTTTCTCTTCTCACTATCACTGTTTTGGCTGTAAACACTATTAGAAAACTGAACATTAAATTAACTTTTATATGACCGATATTTTCATTTTAGTCAAGAAGTGTTTTAAAGATTATCATTTATCCCAAAGAATAATCAATGTAGATGTAGAGAGAAATATGTGGCACTCCTAGTTAAAAGAAAAACATGAACTGTCCACTCATCACTTTTATCAACTCTCTCTCGCTCGTTTTCAATTTCTAATCTAGATGTAGTGTTGCCTTACTAAGAATATATAGCTCTAATTTTGCAGGGCGTTTGAAACGCTCTTATATATAATTATATTATACATTTACAATAAAAACATGTATACTTACTCAAGAAAATTAAGTTGTGCATAAAGGAAAAAAAAAAATCCTCCAATCAGTCAAAATTTACACAAGTAAATTAATAATTTAAATGTTTATAAGTTTATTTTCGGTTTGATTGTGAAGCAAGATGGTGTCTAGCTGAAGGATTAAAATACTTGACTGGATATTATTCAACATCGACGTATGCTGAACCAGTGCTGTATGCCTTATCCAGGTAAGTGAAATCTTACCTCTTCATTATTAATATTATTTAATATAAATAAAAAATTATAGAAGCGCTCTATCTCTATGCAAATATATATATTTTTATATGAGATCAGTTATTTAAGACAGCGCAATAATTTGTACTACTGAGCATTCAATTTTATATTTAGTTATTTACAAAAAACACATGTTCTTGTCTTTTCGTTAATAAATTTGTCGTAAGCCCTTGGAGTTTATAATTTCCTTTCAGCTATTTCTGTATTTAACGAATCCCATTTGGCTCTTTCCCCTGACATTACCAAGACAGGGCCATCTACTGGCACATTATGGAACTATTTATTTTTCCATCGCAAAACAAAATTACAACAGCATTGTTCTGGTAAAATATCAAGGCATTCTGGCCCGTAGTTTTAAAACTAGAGCGTTTTGAAATCTCAACTTTAATTACTATTACCTGTATTAGTGCTATATGTTCGGAAATGGATACAAGTGCATTTAACGCTGTGTCTTTTAATTTTGTTTTATGTGTGTGCTCTGTTTTAAGTATATTACTGATGTGCATATAATTTATTATATAATATACAGGGCTACTCATAATTTATTTAATAAATTTTAGAGAGTAGTGTGGTCGAATAGTCTTCGAATATATTGAAATAAATTAAATAAATAAATAAATAAAGCCTCAAATATTTTATGAACGTAGTCCTCTACCCTTACAATATTTTGCGATTTTCTTTTTTTTTTCTAAACTGTTTCGAACTACTTTTTAAAATATATTTACTATGTTATATTACATTACCTTATAACAGGTAAAAAACTTTGAATAAACACCATTACCTCATGTGTTACACATTGGGATATTTTGTCTATAGTACTGTGCGTAAGAAAAAGTAATGTGAGCACCCCACTAGATTATAAAAAAAAAAAAAAATTCTCAAATGTCTATTTTTTACTTCAAAATCTTTTCTCTTGTTACGAATATAAAATTCGTTTAATGTATAACATAGTTTTTTTTTTTTTTTTTTTTTTTTTACGAAATGATCGATTGCACGAAAAAGGATTTTCTTTTTTTAAGTTGTTATTGAAAGGTGATATCAAATTTTTCTATTCAATCTAAAATTGATGCACGAAAATTTATAAAAATGTTCTGTGCATTTTAGAATTTTTCATATTCTCTTTTCCTATATCTCCTTAAAAGTTATTTATTCCATAAAAATAAAAATATTTCACTCGGCAAAAAATATCATTAGTAATTTTTGTGAAGTATCATACAATTTCTGGAATAATACATTCACTCAACGAGTTTCATTCATAAAAATATATATATATATATGTACAAATGTACGAAGATAAATAGTAAAATTAAAATCCAGATGACTTCTCATTTTCCTGGAATAACATCTTTAATAATTTAAAGTGCAACATCCAGAATGACATTTTTTTTTTTTTTTTTTTTTTTAGGACTGAGGGCCTATTAGTCTCAATTTGGGATTTTTGCGTTGTCGATTTCGATAGTTGGACATTTGTCGAAATCTAAAATTTATCGAAAATATAATTGAATAATTTGAATGCGATGTTATAATTTGAAAAAAGTAAAAAAAAAAAAAAAAAAAAAAAAAAACTAATAGTCCTCCGTTCTAAACTAAATTCTGCTTTTGCCAGAATTTCATCAAAATCTTTTTTTTTTTTTTTTTTTTTTATTCAATTGTCTTTTCGATAAATTTTAAATTTCGATAAATGTCCAACTATCGCAAAATGATTTCGACAAATGTCCAACTATCGAAAAATGACGCCGTAAAAATCCCAGATTGAGACTAATAGTCAGTCCTCAGTCCTAAAAAAAAAAAAAAAAAAAAAAAAAAAGCCTAAAATTATTTATGGCTTTAACTTATCAGCAACGTGCTAATAAACTAAGATGAAATAAAATATAATCGGATTTAAATTTTTATTAATACAGTTCTTTTAAAGATTAATTAGATTTTAAATATATATTTGTTTACACACTATGTAGAGTTACTATTATTATCGCCATTGCTATTAAAGATTTTTTTTTTTTTAAGTTTTTATAGAAAGTGCAATATTATTATTTGTGAGTCTTTTGACACAATAAAAATGCCTTATCCACATATCTGAATATTTCATAGTATTTTGGCACAGTGCCAAGGCCTGTTACCAAGATCTTTTCTGAAAAGTTCAACTGTGCAGGTTGATTTATTTCATAAGAACGTAAATTGAGATTGACATAGGAGAACATCTGAAGAGGATTATGTGAATTTCGCAAAATGTTAAACTTTGAAAATAGAAAACAGTTCAAGTTTAATGGCCTTTTAAGTTACTAACTTTATTTAGTTAAATTGTAAATATCTTGATGACAAGAAAAAAATATCCTTAAATATTTATAAATACAAGTATTTAAAAAAAAAAAAAAAAAAAAAAAAAAAAAAAAAAAAATCCTTTAACAAATTTATCTCTCTCTCTCTCTCTCTCTCTCTCTCTCTCTCTCTCTCTCTCTCTCTTTTTTTTTTTTTTTTTTTAATATAAATCTGTTATTACTTTTAGGTTGAGTTTGGAGGGTTTTACGTCGCACTATGGGCTACACTGGTAAATTGGCATCGGACCGAGACTCACTTGTAAGGGTGATCCCTATGACCTGCAGGGCAAAAAAAAAAAAAAAAAGCAAAGTTTTATAAGCAGCATTAAAAACATTTTTAAAACAATATATATAGTTTTTTACCGGAAGTAGGTAAGCAGCTGCTTCTAATTTAATTTTTAGAACTAAATTTTATAAAATTTCAGTTTCTATTATATTTCAACATTAATTTAATCTTTCTGTTTTAGAATGGCTTTAAAATATCATGCATTTCGTTATATAAATAAATAAATAAGTAAAACATTATAAAATTTGATATTTTAAGATAGCTGTTACAGGTGTACTATACTTAGTTATTCAGAATATATTTGATCGCATAAATTTTTACTGTAGGTTATACAGTCGGCAGCAAATGTATACGAGCACTTGCAAAAATTCTTATGTAAAAAAAGTACACTTAATACAGTTTTGTTAAATAAATCCTTGTCGAATCCTGTTTGACATTTGACATTTATTTGACAGCTTTGAGACCTATCGTTACAATGACTTTCGTCTCGATTGATTCGTTTTACAGAAATTCAAAGAAACAAGTACACACAATATTTTGTAGACAGAGGACATTACAAATATTCATACCCGCACCAGAATTCGAACCTGGGACCTGAAGGTCCAGAAGGCAGCGCACCGACTGTGTCGAATCCTGTTCTTAGCCAGTCTAAGAACATGATTTGACAAGCATTTATTTAACAATATAGCATTAAGTGTTTTTTTTTTTTTTTTTTTTTTTTTTTTTTTTACATAGGAATGTTTGCTAGTGCTCGGATACTTTTGCTGTCGACTGTACCATATTCATATTTGGAAGGGGCCGCGGTAGCGCAGTCGGTAGAGCGCCGGCCTCGTAATTGGAAGATTGCGGGTTCGGTACTCGAGCCGGCCAAAGACCGTCGTGTACACTAATGGTGACTGGTGCACGTAAAATCTGTCGTGGCCGCAATGTCCTCCATGTTCCCATCAAAAATTATACCTCTGGGGGTCACCGAAGCGGGAGAGCTATCCCTTCCATGGAGGATCAAAATTGTGATGGCATGTCTCCGGACCACCTCTAGGGGTATGTCCCAGACCGTCGCCAATTGCCCATCTGCGCAGCACTAGTGCGACGTACAACCAACCAACCAACCAACCATATTTGGAAGAATGACCCCCGTCATTTTCTGAGAGTATCTCATCCAATAGACTACCCTTTCTGCGATTCGATAAATCTACCTTAATCTAATTGATTACATAAATTTGCTGGTATCATTTCCTTGTTTTAATTTTCAGTGTAATATTCTTCATCAACCAAATTTATGCTCAATATTTCCCATTCATCCCTGCTATGAAAGCCTTAACTTTCGAATGACGTACAGAATTTTCAAAGTAGAAGTTGACATCCAGTTAATGTCCATACTAGTATCATAAATGAATAGTTTTAAAATTGACCCGACTTTTTTAACATCCATTGAACACGTTTGTTGAAGAGCGCGTTAAAATTTTATAAATGGTTTGCATGTTTTTGGAAGATTAGTTCATTGATTCAAAAAATAAATTTTAATACGTCAAAGGAAAATAAACATAAAAAATAAAAATGTAAAACTGCTGTAATAAAAACCGTTATTTATACGCCACGGGAAATTAATAACAAAAATAAATAGACACGTGGATATTGAATACGTGGATACACGATATACACGTGGATACGATATCATTTTTAATTTCTTGGAGAAGTTTGTTGAGAAATTTGGACTTCAAAACATATAAATATCATGATGTAGAAAAAAATGTCAATTGTTTTAAATAGTATGCAAGCCAAAATTCAGTAGTTTGAATTGGCAGGGAGATATAAACTTGGAAATACATGTATAAAAATCGAGCGTTCGACGGGCGCAGACGGACTAGTATCCATAGAATGACGGGAAACTAAAAATTACGCTTCAATAACAAAGCTAAACATGATTTTATTTTGCTTATACAGCGATCACTTGTAAAACCTAAAGTTAAGATGGGTGAAATATCTGAACATAAAAAAAAATGAAGAAGAATCTTTTGTTTCAGATAGATTAAAAAAAAAAAAAAAAAAAAAAAAAAAAACACTTTCCAAATACAATTGCTTGTTATATCGTATAACGCTCAATATACAGTAGACTCTCGTATAACGCGGAGGATATAATAAAAAATCGCATTATAGGAGACATACATTGAGAAGACGATTTCATTCCGCAATGAGACCAAAAGCGTCGGGTGTTGGCATAGTAACGGATCAATCCTTCCTTGAACAGGTTGAAAGTAGAAAAGATGTCGTCACGTGCTTCCTTTATTTCACGCGTTATACGAGACCCTTTATCGCGTTGTATAAGTAATAGTCGCAGATTATACGAAATCGCGTTTTGTGGGAGCGCATTGTACGCGATTCTACTGTATTTTATCATGACTTTTAATATTCACTATCAAGTTCTGGTATATGAACGAACTTCAGTAAAAAATTTTATTAACAAAGATCAATTTTAGAGCATTCAATACATTTATACACTGAGTGGTCTCATAAGTCTGTAGACATTTTAATCAATCATAAAATTTGAAGGGATTGGTGGAATTGACCGCAGTTCGTGAAAAAAAAAAAAAAAAAAAAAAATATATATATATATTTTTTTTTTAAGGAGGATTTATTTATTTAATTATTTTCGGGGGAGGGAGGGGAGTAAAAGAAAAAATAATTGTTTAAATCCTCGTTGGTAAATTGTGCTGCACAAACGTGTAACGAGAAACCTGCAAATGAAAGTCCTAATAGATTGCAAGAATTTATAGTTAAAAGCCCATTTCTTATTTTCCCCTCTTACTTGTGCATTCATGAAGTTTTAATTGCGATACTGACTTGGTGAATAAAGCGTTTATTCGTGAAGTTTTTTTTTTTAATTATTATTATTTTTTCCAAAAGCAATCGATTTTCCATGATGTAATGACGGAGAAATTATAGCACGAATATTAAGTAGTAACACAAATAGAACAATAATAAATACACGTGGCTATTATATTTACTAACAACAAAAGCTGAAAAGGCGCCACCTATCGATCATTACAAACGCGGATAGCAGTTATATGCTTGTAAACATTTGCATGCAAATATTTTTATTTATTTTTTTATTTTATTATTTTCCTGCTCACGTAGAACACCTTCTATCGACAATATATTTAACTTTTTTTTTCTATTTAAAAAAAAAAAAAAAAAAAAAAAAAATCCCCCTTAACGAGAATAACTTTTTTCCACAAACCGAGTTTAGTTTTTCCAGTTTATTCTTCTTTTTTTTTTTAAATATGTGCCGATTTACGGGACATCCAGTATATCTATGAACAGAAATGAAAAAGCGAACCAGTGAGCAGATACACGGGTTGATGTCACTTTATTTATTTTAAAGTCTTAAATACACACAACCCTGCAAAAATTATATTTATTATAATCACAATTCTACTTATAAAATGTATTAAAATATTTTTCTGTGGCTGTCCCTATAAATCAAACGTTTATACTAATCATGCTATATTTTGTATGAAGCATGTTATGTTTTCGTGAACCTGAATTCCGTATGCTGTTTTCGTTACTTAGAATAGAGTATTAAGTTTTAGCTATTATATAAAGCTCTACCTCTCATAGACCATCCTGTAACCGAATTTAATTTGGCAATCCCTGAACACAACCCATTGTACGACTTTTTACCGTTTTCAATGGGAGAAACTGAATAACATGTATCATTAATATAAAAACATCTAACCTGTTTAATAAAATGTATTTTTTCTACTTTAATGAAATTTTTCGTTTTGAGTATAAGCTTTCAAAGGAATTTTACAAAATATGATTCAAATTACTTAAAACAAACGGATTTTTCTTTAATATTATATAAGGATCTACTGCTCATAGTCCCTCCTGTAACCGAATTTAATTTGGCAATCCCTGAACACAAACCATTGTACTATATTTTACCGTTTCTAATGGGAGAAACTGAATAATATATATCAGTAACATAAAAGCATCTAACCTGCTTAATAAAATGTATTTTTTCTACTTTAATGAAATTTTTCGTTTTCAGGATAAGCTTCCAAAAGAATTTTACAAAATTTTACAAAATATGATTCAAATTACTTAAAAGAAACGGATTTTTCTTCAATATTACATAAGGATCTACAGCTCATAATCCCTCCTGTAACCAAATTTAATTTGGCAGTCCCTGAACACATTCTACACAAACCTTTATCGTTTCCAATGGGATAAACTGAATAATATATATCATTAACATCTAACCTGTTTAAAAAAATGTATTTTTCTACTGTAATGAAATTTTTCGTTTTGAATATAAGCTTCCAAAGGAATTTTACAAATTTTACGAAATATGATTCAAATTACTTAAAACAAACGGAATTTTCTTTCATATTATATAAGGATCTACCTCTCATAGCCCCTTCTGTAACCGAATTTAATTTGGCAACCCCTGAACACAAACCATTGTACTATATTTCACCGTTTCCAATGAGTAAACTGAATAATATACATCATTAACATCTAACCTGTTTAATAAAATGTATTTTTCTATACTTTAATGAAATTTTTCGTTTTGAATATAAGCTTCCAAAGAAATTTTACAAATTTTACAAAATATGATTCAAATTACTTAAAACAAACGGAATTTTCTTTAATATTATATAAGGATCTACCGCTCATAGTCCCTCCTGTAACCGAATTTAATTTGGCAATCCCTGAACACAAACCATTGTACTATATTTTACCTTTTCCAATGGGATAAACTGAATAATATATATCATTAACATCTAACCTGTTTAATAAAATGTATTTTTCTACTGTAATGAAATTTTTCGTTTTGAATATAAGCTTCCAAAGGAATTTTACAAATTTTACGAAATATGATTCAAATTACTTAAAACAAACGGAATTTTCTTTAATATTATATAAGGATCTACCTCTCATAGTCCCTCCTGTAACCGAATTTAATTTGGCAATCCCTGAACACAAACCATTGTACTATATTTTACCTTTTCCAATGGGATAAACTGAATAATATATATCATTAACATCTAACCTGTTTAATAAAATGTATTTTTCTACTGTAATGAAATTTTTCGTTTTGAATATAAGCTTCCAAAGGAATTTTACAAATTTTACGAAATATGATTCAAATTACTTAAAACAAACGGAATTTTCTTTAATATTATATAAGGATCTACCTCTCATAGTCCCTCCTGTAACCGAATTTAATTTGGCAATCCCTGAACACAAACCATTGTACTATATTTTACCTTTTCCAATGGGATAAACTGAATAATATATATCATTAACATCTAACCTGTTTAATAAAATGTATTTTTCTACTGTAATGAAATTTTTCGTTTTGAATATAAGCTTCCAAAGGAATTTTACAAATTTTACGAAATATGATTCAAATTACTTAAAACAAACGGAATTTTCTTTAATATTATATAAGGATCTACCTCTCATAGTCCCTCCTGTAACCGAATTTAATTTGGCAATCCCTGAACACAAACCATTGTACTATATTTTACCGTTTCCAATGGGATAAACTGAATAATATACATCATTAACATCTAACCTGTTTAATAAAATGTATTTTTCTACTTTAATGAAATTTTTCGTTTTGAGTATAAGATTCCAAAGGAATTTTACAAATTTTACAAAATATGATTCAAATTACTTAAAACAAACGGAATGTTCTTTAAAGAAATTTTGTAAAACACGTTGTTTTATTTCAATAGAAATTGTTTGCAGTACCCGCATTTTACTAAACTGTTCGGATCTCTTTTACATTTTTCGTTTTGAAAAAGCTTGAGAAATTGAGAAAACCATTTCGATTCTAAAAATTGAGTTTATTTCTATGAATAAAATTTTCCCTAATCTTACAAGCATAGAATATTTTGTCGAGAAATACAGCAGCTGACACTTTAGCATAACATAAAGCAATATGGATTTTCTCAAAAGTATTAAAATATTCTATTCTCATCATGTAGAAAGGGAAAAATAACACGGAAAAATTCAGATCTTTTCTTCCGTATTTTTATAAAAGCTTACAGATTCTTGCAATTTTATGAAACATTTAATATTGGGTACTTTTTATTTTCTTCAACTTCGAAAATATGTCATATGTTTCAAAAGTACAAGTTCTTTATTCTTGTTACGAAATTGTAGAAAAGCAACAAAGTAACAAGAAATAAATAAATAAATAGATAAATAACCGCAATAACTTTTTAGTCAAACGTTTTATAAAACTTCATAAAAACATATTTTCTTATATACAACCCCTAGTAATATCCAATTAAAAAAATAATAATTTAAATGAAAAGTTCTTTTTTCTTTTTTAGTACGACAGAACTATTTCTTCAATCTATGATTTTACTTTGTCGCCATTTTTTGGGTTCCACCTTACACTTGCCAAGATGCCCGCCAATATCCAATTTTACCATTTAATTTTTTTAACTATCTTTGAATATGTCAAATCTGTAAAAAATTTTCATTTTTCGAAAACGACTGATAAGTGAGAAATTATCCTTGATTGTATATAAAATGACAACTGCCAATTTTGGTATCCGAGACCATAATCATTCATAAATTGAATGTTTCCTGAATATTTGTTTGCAATATATATTGAACTAGTTTGTTGTAGGCGCCCGTTGAAAAATAATCGTTTTATTTTATTTATTTCTCACTCACACTTTAAATAATTCATTTGCTAGCAAGCCCGTGAGAAATTTTCTCACTTTATTTATCTCTTCGTTACCTTTAAAATTATTATTTTATAGACATCATTTTTTTTCGCATGCATGAGCAAAGTTATTTTTATTTTTAATTCATTTTTATTTTTTACGGGAAAGCATATTTCATTTTATGCGGGAAAAAAATGGCAACAATTAAATTTTTAAAATGTATTTTAATAAAGCTTTTATTTTCATATTTTAATTAATTTTAAAAATCTAATTATATATTCGTTACAAATAATATACCAAATGAAAGGCGCAATTTTCTGAATACTTCTGTTTAAACAGCTTATTGATCGGACAATTAAAATTTTTAAAATTGACTAAAGTATGAAAATAAGGAGACAGAATCCAAGGAAATCTCTTAAGCCTACTCTTAAGGCTAAAGGGTGACAGAATCAACGAGATATATAAAGTAGAGTGATAAATGGTAACCCTTGAGAAGGTCCAAGATGAGTCATGTGACATGCTCTCCTTGCACCTGCGTATTCGATGGTTCCCTTGGTAACAGCTTATTTTCAGTAAATTTCTATGGCAACGGTTTGAGATTGTTCTTCGCATAAGTCATAAACGCCAAGGTTTTTGTTTACTTACGTAGTTTAATATTCTTTTGTTCTAAATCATTTTGATTTTGATTTTACTTCTCTTTTATTTCGTGTAGTTGAACTTTAACCGACAAAATGCTTAAAAATAGTTGAAAAATTATTATTTGTTGTTAAATTTAGCTCTTTAAAAGTTTAAATTTTCTTTTATAAACACTTTTAAACTTTGTTGGGAAACGATGAAAAAAAAAGGTATTTTATTATTTATTAAAATGTGAAATATGTGTAAAATTACTTTAAAAACAATTTATTTCGGTCATAGGACTGTCATGTTACCTAATAATAATGATAATTTGTCGAACTGATATTTTAAATGCCAAAATAGCGATAAAGGGCCAAACACAGCAACCTATTCGAGCATGTCACGTGATTCATCTTGAACCACATAAAGTTAATCCTTCATCCATTGAATCAGCACTCTAATTTATATATCTCGTTGGACAGAATCAGCCACGGATGAGGGTATTTATATATGCTTATATAAGCATTGACGATGGCTTCTGAATATTTGTTGGCGATACCTTCCGAATAAGTATTGATGTTGGCTTCTGAATAATTGTTAACGAAATCTTCTGGATATATATTGACGATGACTTCTTAATATTTGTTAGCGATAGCTTCTGAAAATGTGTTGGCGTTACTTGTATTGATTTTGGTATTTGAATATTTTTTGACGATACCTTAAGGATGGCTATTTATTCTGGATATGTATCGATGATGGCTTCAGAATACTTTTTGCAATATATTCAGGATATAACCAACAAATATTCGAAATTTCAAATTTGTCGCCGAAGTAGCTCGGTCGTTTCTCGCGAAGATGTTAAAGAAAAAAAAAAAAGTCTGCTAAGCTTTATTATTACAGATAAAACTTAATTTGAAAGTTTGCAATTTTAAAACACTTTTCTGGATTCAGGAAAGTTTAAATCGGGTAAATAAGATGAGAGCTTGATATCGAAAATTTTGAACGAATGAAATACTCCAGTAGTTCGGTAAAAGAAGGAATAACAATATAAGACATAAATTTCATTATTGCAAGCTCTTTCTTCTTAAGTAAAATTTCTTAATAAAATTGAAATAAAAATATTTATAATTGCTAACTTATTTGCATTACATTAGATAAATCTTTTCTAAAAGAAATGTAAAAATTAATTGTAAACTACCAAAGTTAAACAACATGTTAAATATCGGGATAATTATATATATATATATATATATATGTATATTCTTTTTTTCCGGGATATCTTTATCAAACATTTAAATAACCTTCATTCATAAAGATTTAAATACTAGTTGTAAAATAAATAAATAATTAAATAAAAATATGATGTGGACGCCACATGACTTCCTTATACACCCATGGGAATAAATATATTGTTACGAAAATATTGACAGTATATATATTGAAAATATTTGTGTGAGGCAACTGATTCGTAAATAAAAAGGCAGGTTCTAGTCCACGAAATTCTTAAACACAAGCAATATATATATATATATATATATATATATATATATATATATATATATATAAAGAAAAGAAAAAAAACTGCTGCTTCAACCACAAAATTCACGATAATTGGATTATATATACCGCCGAGAAAAATATAGTAGTTTTTTAAGGAACATTACAGAATCTCTCATATGTAATTGAACAGCTTAGTGTTCAATGAAAATCATTCGAGTATAGATAGACTACTTTTGCTCTCTTTGGCAAAAATTAGTTGTGAGAAACGATGCATTTTACCAAAACAATTAAATCCGTTAAAATTAAAAAAGGGTTTACTAATTCTAGGTATCCTAAAATAACATTTGACGCCAAATTTGATCGCTAATCTCGCTGAGCCGCCTACTTTGTAACCAACGCATATTTTGGTCTTGGAATTGGCTTTGATGATTTGGCGCCCAATTTGACGACAACCGCGAATTTAGCGAACATTTAGAGCAGAACTGAATTCTCCGAAACTTTTATAAGGGCTAACAAGACTATAGAAACAGAAGGCTAATTATTGATGACTGTAGATTAGAACTTGCCTATATCTTCACGTACTGCTTCCTATACGGGTATTACAGTAAAATTAAAACAAGTGGCAGTTTTTTCCTTTCAACGATAATGGGTGTTGAGTTGCGTCAAATTAGGCAATCAAATAGGGCAAAAAGTGGTAGTTTAGGATTTCCAAAGATTGAAAACTCTAGTTTCAATAGGAGTCGAATTATAGAATTTTTTGAAATAAATCCTTGGTTTTTAGCACAAAATTGACTCGAAAATTCCATAAACCAATGTCACAATACTCTTGATGAATGCAAATTAATTTCAGACATCGGAATTTTCGGTTATTTCTGAATTAGCAAAATTTCTACTCTGTAGTGTATTTAACAATGTTTATGTGATTTCTGTAGTACGAATGATTGTTTCATTGGATTGTTTTGAGAATTTTCATTGATTATTCATTTTTGTGGCAAAAAAAAAGTGTTTTATTCAAATCTTTCCTGAATATTCATTAAATAAAATATATAAACGTGTAATTATAATAAAAACTAAAGTTTTTAAAAATCGACCCAAAAACAATATTTACTCTACCATATATGGTTAAGTGAAATTAAAATAAAATTTTCAATTTCATTACTGTTTGTTAACATCAAATATATTGTTAATAAAACTGAAATAATTGTTACAGGAATTATACAGTTAATCGTATTCATTTCAATGAAGATTTTTAAATGAAATTTAAGAATTTGCTTTAGACTAAACAATCCTCAAAAACACATTATACTGTTATAAAGAATATATAAAGGTATTTCTGATTGCAGAGGCAGCAAAAAATATTACAAATTTATAAATTATATGTATTCATTTCATAAAACATTTCTAAATATAATTTAGAAATTTTCATTAAACTAAAGAATTTTTAGAACACATTAACTATTACAAAGATTATATAAAGGCAGAGACATCTTCATAAAACTTTTACATTCCTTTCTTGAACAGATTACGGGCGCCTGTTTCCTAGAATACTTCTAAGAAACTTTAACCTCTAAAATTTATAAATTCTACAACATAAAATAATAAAAGAAACATCGTAGAAAAGTTTTAGAGAAAAGCGAAGTATCTTATTCGGACTTTTAAAAGTTTAAACAGATCTCAGACACATAGAGACACCATAATAACGTACATATATAATTAAGTACGTAAATATCAAATGAAGCCAAAATAAATTTTCAATAGAAAATATTTTTAGGAATAAAAATAAACCGCTCTATTTTGCATATAGTATTTAAAACTCTTGACAAAAAATTGCATAGCAAAAGCAAACATGCTGTCTGTTGATATACACTAAAATTTAGACAATATTGTTTTTCAGAATAAGGGGTACATACAAATGGAACACTTCCGGTTGCAGAGATGTTTTCAAGCATTCCACATGTATGACTACGGTCGACAGCAAAAGTATCCGAGCACTAACAATAATTCCTATGCCAAAAAAGCACACTTAACACTGTTTTGATAAATCCTTGTCGAATCATGTTCTTAGACTGACTAAGAACAGAATTAGACAAGGATTTATTTAACAAAGCTGCATTAAGTGTACCTGCTTTACATAGGAATTTTTGTTAGTGTTCGGATACTTTTGCTTCTGACTGAATTTGCAAAAAAGTTGCAAAATTTACGTCTTCGAATTTGCAAGCGTTCCGTTTGTATGTAACACTATGTATCTTGGATGTCATGTTTTGCGTGGTTCTATAGCATAGACACTGAATTGCATATACCTAGCACACCATGAAAAGTGCGGCTAAACAACACTACCTGTTGGTCCGTAAGTTAAAGTAGTTTAGTTTTTATAATAATAAAGTTTGGTTCATCTTATACTATTAATTGAGCAATGTTTGTATATATATGTATATTTCACAGTTCTCGAAAAGGTAGCTCGGACAGTCACGTGGTTTAACACAAACGTGCCCTCCGTAGGGTGATTGTGCACATCGGTCATCGAAGTCAGATTTTCGAATTTTTGATTAGTTTTCTTTTAACTAATAAAAATATGAAAATGAAACTTCCCATTTCTATAATGACGCAGAATTGAGAATCTTAGAAGATATTTGATTGGTTACTTATTTGATTGTCATTGATTTGAGTGTATTTTACATTGCACTACAGCTACGTTATGAGGAATTACGAGAGATTTGATTGGTTTATTTGATTTTCATTGATTTGTGTGTATTTTACGTTGAAATAGAGCTACGTTATGAGGATTTAAGAGAGATTTGATTGGTTTGTTTGGTTTTCATTGATTTGAATGTATTTTACGTTGAACTAGAGCTACATTATGAGAAATTACGAGAGATTTGATTGGTTTATTTTATTTTCATTGATTTGAGTGTATTTCACGTTGAACTAGAGCTACGTTATGAGGATTCAGGAGAGATTTGATTGGTTTGTTGGATTTTCATTGATTTGAGTGTATTTTACGTTGAACGACTAGAGCTACATTATAAGGAATTACGAGATATTTGATTGGTTTATTTCATTTTCATTGATTTGAGTGTATTTCACGTTGAACTAGAGCTATGTTATGAGGATTCAAGAGAGATTTGATTGGTTTGTTGGATTTTCATTGATTTGAGTGTATTTTACGTTGAACTAGAGCTACATTATGAGGAATTACGAGATATTTGATTGGTTTATTTCATTTTCATTGATTTGAGTGTATTTTACGTTGAACTAGAGCTACGTTTAGATTTTATTTAAAAATATTTGAATTTTTAATATTTTAATTTTATGCGACTTTTACAGAGAACAAATTACGATTGGCGACGCAGGCGCCCGAGAGCATGTTTTTTGGTAAAAATTTTCATGGGTCTCTGGCCAGCTAGCTGGTGGAGCCAGCTAGTTTCTGCTTAAAAGAAGATACGATAGCGCCTTCCATAGTGGTGTGGTGTTGGGATTAAGGCCGTTTGACTACACGTGGGTGTTAGGCCTAAGTGTTCGAAACTCAGGGGTAGGGGGAGGTTATTTAAAGGATCGTAACCCCTATTTTTGCAAATTTCGGACAAAACTCTGAACGGTTACGCCGACAAACGTGACCTGACATCAAATTCCGTTTACCAAATCTGAGAGTCTTAGGAAATTGCACCATAAAAGCTCCATCTGTTAAAATTTATTAAGTAACAATGTATGTCAAAGTTTAATTTAAATAAGGTTTTGTTAAATTTTATGTATATTTTTTTGAGATACAGTGTTCACCACAACTCGGTGAAACAGAAACAGATAGTCAAACTTTTTAGAATAGTGAAATCGCAAATAAAAACTGCAAGAAATAAATCCATGGAAAATTGGAAATTAAACTTTTTTGTAAATACTATACTTTATCTTCTTACGTATGCACAATAAAGTGAAAAGGAGGGAAAAAACTAAGCTATTATTAGAACGAGTTTCTTTTTAAAAACAAAAATTTATTAATAATAAACCAAAAAATTATTAATAAATTTATTAATTTATCTGAATAAACATTTTCTAAAAGAAATCTATGTAATTAAATATTTTCCTTAGATTTTCAAAAGTTTTAACGAATCTCGTGCAAATAATTAATACAATATTTCTCTAACGTGGACCAGTTAGTATTAAATTTTGTCCAAACGGTACGACACTGAAGTAAGATGTTATCTGATTGGTCAACCGAGATTCAAAGCATTAATTCGGCTTATAGAGACAAAGTTATTATAAGCGCTTTGCCTTTTTTTTTTTTTTTTTTTTTTTCGCTAAAAAAATTAATCTAATGCACTTGATATGCTCATTTTCTTGAAGAAATTCAACTTTTTAGAACATATTTTGAAGAATTTAAAGAACTGTACTGAATGGTCTCATCAATATCACCCAGTTTGACCGGCATTTAACAGATTCAGCAGAAATTAGATGACGACATCTATTACATTTTTTTAGACTGTTCATTCATTATAAATAGAATGAATGTTATTTCTTTTTATTTCTTTACTAATTTTGTAGGTACATTTATTAACCATGGAATTTCTGTTATGAGATATGGTAATTTTATTCTGTCAAATTTTAGGAAATAATTGATTTTTAATATAACAGTAATTGAGTTTAATTCTAAAAATTTTTAACTTATCATCGAAAAAAAAATAAAAAAAATATTTTCTAAAATGGAAATTATAATGCAAATGTCGAAGACTTAAATCTTTTTTATTAATTAAAAATAAAAAAATTCCAGTGATTTTTTTTATATAAACATTTTCTTAAAATCATATTAGGTATGCATCAGGTACTATCACGCAGAGGTTCTGCGCGGTAAAAGATAAGACTTAATTATATGCTTCATGTTGTTGTGCTTAGATAAATATTAAACGAAAGAAGTGTAAAATATGTAAAGCAAACATTCTAAAAAATAAAAACGAACATTTTTTACTTTTACTTCAATCACGCTACGTATTGCTTTCAGTCCAAAAATTCGATGTCGAGTTTTCACCTGATTTACACGTTTTAAGGCCTCCTGAGTCCGAAAAAGTAGTTTTGAGCAATTGGTCAGTGTGTGCGTATGTAAGTATGTATGGAATTTTCTGGCTATCATATCTCCGAAACTAATAAAGATTGAACTATGAAATTCCCCAATTGATACAGGTCTGATGTACAGAGGAATTTTCTAAATTTTGGTGAAAATTGTAAAACAGAAAATGTGTCATCGGAAACCGGAAAGGGGATCGTAAGTCCGTATCTCATAAACGGCTCTAATGATTTTCTTCAAAGTTGCTACATAAACACTCTTATTAGATGATATTTCGAATGATATAGTTGGTTATTTCAGGAAAATGGATAGGCGTCCTGTATAAATAGCTCAATTTCAGGTCTCGCAAGTGCGTTCCTTTAAAAACGGCTGTACGAATTATTTTCAAACTCGCCATATTAACTCCTTTTTAAATATCCTTTTGTTTGTAATTATTGTTTTTTGGTCAATAATTGAGTATACCAAGTTTTGGTAAAAATTGGTATTTCAAAAACGTCTCTAACGATTTTCTTGAAAAATGTTTCGTTAATCCATTTTACATACCCTTTCTCATGTATTATGTGGCTATTACAGGAATATTAATGATCATCCTGAATAGGTAGTTCCGTTTTAGATCTCGGAAATTGGTGTTTAAAAAAATAACTATCTATCCCCCTCCCCCCATTATTTTTAACTTGCTATGTAAAATCTGTTTTATATGTCTTTATAGATGTATCAAGTTTCTCTTACTGGAAAATTCCAAAAAGTGCATATAATATCTCCAAAAAATGCATATAATACGTGTAATTGTGGGTAATGGAAATCGTCTGATTGTTTCACAACAGTTTTTTTTTTTTTTTTTTTTTTTTTTTTGTACATATGGTGTTAAAAAATCGTGAAACATTCTACATAGCAATAGCAGACACGTTGTTTGGTCACATGTATTAAAATTTAATTTATTATTATTATCATAATTATTAGAATTAGAGCCTTAAACATCACATTTGCTGGGATTCCACTTCATAGAATCAAAGACATTTATAATAAACAAATGTAGCTTAACTAAACTAACTGTATTGTCAACAAATTTATGTAAAATCATCGAATTGCCTGTCCAAAATTTGTAAATTTACAACAGTTTTCAGAAAAAAAAGAAATAATCGAGACTCAAAAATTTCATTTTTTATTTACTTTCATTTTTCGAAATTAGTCATCTTTATATCCTATGAAGTACTATGCTTTCTGGTATACAATGCATTTTATTGTGGAATATAGTAATCGCAAAATTCTGGTAACACGGATATAAACAAACAAACAAACGTGAGTAAAGTTTTTTTGAAGTCATCTCAAATTGTATAAAACCATAAAAATCTCGAGGTTAAAAATATAAAGAAATCCAGTATTTTCTTCGTATATACATAAAGTAAAAATTAGAAAAATGTAAATAAAATTTCATTATTGAAATGATTTTTTTCTTTTTTAATAAATTTTACATAAAAGGTTAAAAAATATTTTTAAAAATGTTTTTTCATTTTAATATATTTTTCCTTAAAAAAAACTTTTAGAAATTAATTTCAAACAAGTTAAGTATTGCAAAGCATATACGAAACATATATTTTAATTTAATTACAGAGACATCTTTATAAAACATTTACAATGTATTTTATATCAAAAACTTAAGACAGTGTTTTCCAAAGAAAATTTTAGGAAACTTTTGCTTTGAAAATTACAAATTCTACAAGATAAAATAATGAGAGAGCATAAAACAATGTTAGCTGAAACCAAGTAGTAAAATATTTATACAGACTTTCTAAAGTTTTAGCAGATCTCGGACATATAATATATTTAACAGGATGCATCATGTTTATGTATATTAATAGTTAAATATGTAGGTATTAAAGGAAAAAAGCGAATAATTTGCATGACATTTAAAGGAAAATAATCTAGAAATAAAAACAAATCTTTTATACTCTGCAAATGACATTAAATATTAATATAGTATTTGTATTAAATATTAAAATTAAATATTGAATTTATATATACAATATATATATATATTAAATAATAAATATAAAAATTATATATTAAAATTATATATACATATATATGTGTGTGTGTAATTTTAAATGAATAAACGTCAAATGAAGCTAGCAGAAAATAGCAAGAAATTTTAGAAACAATATTTCAAGGAATAAAAGCAAACCATATTTTTATTCTATACATATGAGTTGATGTCAACTCTTGCTGTTTTTCTGAAAGATATAGTACTACTAATTTTATTGGTAATTTTTAGTAACAGTTTTTTACTAATTACGTATGATTAATTGTATTAAAAAATACTGTTAAAAAAGACGTGATTATTCTTTAAAAACTAACGGGAAATTTACTACTATGACTGATTGTTGATTACTAAAAAAATTGTATATATATATATATATATATATATTCTATACCGGAACTGAAAAAAATTCCACCTTTTTCTGATAACTTTAAAAAACGTTCTCGATAAATTTGAAGGACATAGTTTGAATATATATATATATATATATATATATATATATATATATATATACCATGTAAATAAAAACACTCCTTTTTTAGTCTCTCTGAGAAACGAAAAAAAAATTACGGATGATGTGACAAAACATACAAGAAATAGTTAAATTGATTTGACAACAAAATTTAACGAAATAAATAAATAAAATAACAAAATCAGAGTTTAGAGGTAGTTCAATATTGTTGATGTAAAACTTATAAACTTCAAGTACCTTCCAATTATTTCTGATAGCATAAAATGTAATTTGTATATCAGAATAAAGATGTTTAATACGAAATGTAATAAATATCAAATCTACATTGTTTACAACGTGTATGATGCTAACATATAGCTTAATATAATACATATTATATAGAGCATAGTGTGATATTATTTATAAATTACATAATTTGCAATTATAGTGCAATATCACCACAATGTTATTATCGCAATATTTATAATGTATAAGTAGAATGTACAATACCACATTACAATTTCTAATATAATATAACAATTATCGCAATTCAATTCTTTTCTTTAATTTTTCATCGCAAGTCAATTCTTTTAAAATATTAAAATAAAGATGCCACATAATTTAAATTTTTAAGTGGAAATTTCTCGAATACGTTTAACAGAATAACAATATCAGAGTTTAACGATTGTTTATGACTGTAAAAGTTAAATTTATAATCTTCAAGTATGTTTCAATTATTTTACACACTTCTTGGATAAAAACGTATATCAGTTTAAGGATTCTTAATATGAAGAATACTTAATGTATATAGACAAAAGGATACTTACTAACTTATATTTAAGTAGATTGTAATTTTAAATGACAGAGTAGGGTGAAGTGATTTCAACAATACTTTTTAAACTTCAGAATATCATAAATCTAAATAAAAGTTCTGTGTAAAGTTAACGTTAAAACCACTTGAAGATGTTTATTGTTTTAAATTTATATATGTTAAAAATGAAATTTCAAAGTATAGGAAATCATTAAGTGCCCATCAAGATTATTTTCCTAGTTCTCCTAAATTGTTGTTTTAGTTGTTTGTAATATATATAAAAGAAGAGTAAAAAAAAAAGTTGTTAAAATAGAATAATTTTATAAAGATACACGAAGATGACGAAAATAGGGAAATTTTTGAAAATTGTGGTCAGCCTGACAGAAAAATACTAATATTTAAGTTTTTTTTTAATAAGAGTAAACTTTGTTTCAACAACTTTGAAAAACTTTTAAATTTTTTTCCCTTCAATCTGACCACAATTATCCGAAATTTTCCTTATTTTCAACTTTTTATGACTCCTCTGTAAAAATATTCTAGATTTAAACCTTCTACGGGTTCAATATTCATTAAATCAAATGCATTCGTCGAGTAGAACCTACTTATATCTCTAATAATTACTTTCTATACACAAAAATGTCGACATCTTTCATTACAATATCATTACGTGCTCTCTCATTAGCTTCTTTTAAAACCTCTATGATGGTATGTTCTATATAATGGCCAAAACCTTTGCATTTTTGGTCATTATGAATATAATTTTCGTAAGTATATCCAAAACGAAAATTCACAGAAAGACAAAAAAAAAGGGAGGTGCACAACCAAATGTTATAACAAACCTATATACCAGTAATTTGCAACGTTCTACGTCCAATTGTTTTCGAACTAAGCGACATACATATACGACATTTCGAACTAAGCGACATACATATAAGCGACATACACATACACACACATATACTCACACTCGTACATACAGACGTCACGAAAAATCATGTAAAGTCGTAGATATCTCTAAAACGAAAGCTCGCATTAAAACCAAGCTTGCAGATGTAGAACTGGACATCATGACAGTCACGAATATAAATTTGCAACATTCTACGATCATTTTTCTTTGAGCTACGCGAAATGCAAAATCCATTTCATAAATCGGGATTACAATACTACCATATACTTTGTATAAGGAAATATTTTTTTCATTGAAAATATCTAAGACAACACTTTTCCTTTATTTTCACACGGCAAATTTCTTTGTTACAAATAGCAGCATTGATCTTTTTCTTTTTTTCTTATGCCATGGATGACATTTTATATTCCTTTTTGACTGCGACGTCATAAGATTTAAAGAGCAATGATTTGGAGAAACTTTTTGCGTATTGGCAAATAGAGACTTTTATTAATCCAACGTTTTTAATTAATAACTTCATTAATTAAGATGATAGAAATTTCTAACCAACTGACATGTCTTCCTTGGAGTATTCGGCACACATTGAAATGTCTCCTGACTCGGAGGAGACTGCTGTTTGTAAGAAGATGCTGTAGGAGAGAAGAAAAAAATTAGACGTATATGCGACAGTACTTTCTTTTTTAATATATAGATATTATTGGGAGAATATATTTGTGACGATATGATTTTTGTAAAGTAGAAATAGTCAATTTAAATTTTTATTGATAAATTAAATAATTAAAAATATTAAAAATATAGAATAAAGATCGAGAACCTCGATTATTTACTTTTAACTTTGAATTATCGTAAATCTACACCGAGACTCTGGATAAATATTTCAGTAAATTTACAGAATTTGTTTACAGTGGGGAGTAAACTCCCTCTCAAGGGAAAGAGAGATGTTCCTACATACATAATTTTTTTCTTAGTTAACTATTATAGTAATAAATAATTTTCTTTAATTTCACATTAAAAGGTTTAAAATAATTCTCGTTTTGTACATTTAAGAAATTTTACCCTACTCTGCACTATTAAAAATTAAGAAAAGGTGGAACAACATCGTTACATGTTGAGTAATTCATCAGCAAATGTAATCAGCACCAGTTTAGGTAAAAGTTCAACCAAATACCAAGTTGTCTGAATTTTTGTTCATTGGTTGGAAAGGTATAGAAACAAAAATATTTGTAATAAACACACACAGACACACCAGACAGACAAACATTTTGTAGAAAAGGTAAAAACGTGTTCAGGACTTCTCAAAATGTGTCACGCCATCAACATAGTCACTAATATTCAGAAATCAGATACTTTCTTCTCATGTGTTTATAGAATAAAGTAAAAATTACTCAAACTTTTCAACTAAAAGAAAAAAAAAATTCTAGAGTGACTCCACTCGGCTTTCCGAACATTGTAAAATTAACAGTTTTGTAGATAAAGTAAAGAAAGAGGAGTTGTTAAACAAACAAAAGAGAGAAAACCATAATAGAGTGTTTGAGTATTTTTCTCCATATATTACACGATGTTTTATTTAACGCTACTGAACTTTGAACCCATAGATCATAATGATAAAGAATTTTTCGTTGTGTCTCTGTAAGAACCTATAAATGCTAGATTCACCAAAATGCTTATAGTTAGTGCAACAGTGATTTATAATATTCATATAAATTTTCAGCTCACTTGAATAAGGCTTAAGTTTAGATGCTATTGCACTTTTATAAATTTGGTCCCGTAGGCCATAATGATAAAGAATTTTTCTTTGTGTCCCTGTAAAAAAAACTATAATTGCTAGATTCTCCAAAATCGATACTAGATTGAGTATCTGTGACCTATTATATGTGTATAAATTTTCAGCTCAATTCAATAAGGCGTTCAGATGCTATCGCACTTTTAAGATTTAGGTCCCTTAGGCCGTAATGATAAAGAATTTTTCTTTGTGTCCCTGTAAAAAAATATAAGTGCTAGATTCACTAAAATCAAAAGGGTTCGTACTATGGTGACTTACAATATACGTACCAACTTTCACTTTACTCGAACAAAGCGTTTAGACGCTAGCGTGTTCACTCACAGACATACCCACATACATTCACACATACACACATACATCATCGCAAAAATAGTGAAAACGGACTCACGGGACCTCGAAACGTATAGGAACATCAAAATCTCAAATTCGGATTTTTGACATGATTACAATACTTTCCTCACTATAGTGTTCGGAAAGTAATATATATATATTTATATACTCTTTATACAAAGTTTTTAATTTTAGTAAAACTTTGCATTTTTCTCATTTTAAAAGTTAATCCAATATGTTAATTGAGAGATTAATTTATACAAGAATCTACTTTCTCTGATGATTTTTTTTTATATCTTTTTTAAGTTAAAAACGGTTATTGGAATAAAGAGAAATTGCTTCTTTAACGGCAAAGCAATTACCGGCTTGAAATTTTTCTACAAATTAATAGAAGTTAACGAATTTCAATTATAATTATACTAAGCCGTTTTAATGAAATTAACTTTTGATGCTGGCTGAAAATTTCAATAACGTTTTTATCTGGTGATAATACTCACTTTCCATTAAAATCTTAAATTTTAATTTTCTATTATAGATTAAACATATAAGACATAGAATTGATTTTCTTTATAATTTAGAAAATTAAACAGAGAATTGTTGAAAGGAGTTTTTGAAGAAAATTTAATAGAAATTTAAGAAAAATCTTTCGTAAAAATAAACTATTTTTTTTTTTTACTACAATTAAACAAGAAAGAAAAATTTTGCAATAGGCATAGATTAAAAAAACTTTCAAAGTATATCATTGTTTAAAAAAATAATAATAAAAAAAAAAATCTAATTTTACAACAGAATGTGCGGGCAAGAATGAATGCCAGTACAAACAGCTGTAAAATAGAATAATTTAATACAGAAACACCTGTAATAATCTGGTGTGTCACTCACACGACTTTCTCTTACCCTGAAATTTAATACTATAAATACAGGTTGGAGATTAAGAGGTAAGATAACGAGTACTATTATGTAAACCTATGTTAAACAATTCAAATTAGGCTTCGGAAGAGTTTTATATGATAATTAGCTCTGTGTGAGGGAGGCTACAGCCCCCTCAACCCCACGTTTCATTAATGACCTACATTTATATAGAATTTAATTCGGTTATTAAAAAATGATTCTTTTTTTTTTTTTAAATAATTTATTGAAATTATTATTTAAACAAATTATGTTTTATGATAATGCAGACGATTTCCGTATTAGAGAAGTAGTATAACACAAAATAATTTAAAAAAAAAAGTTTATTCTCAATATTACATTAAAAAAAAAAAAAAAAAAAAAAAAAAAAATTGGTTAAAAATGAAAAAAATCGATAACTTTATTTTAAATTATCGCAGATTGATGGTTCAACCATTCGTTTTAAAGGTATTGGCGAGCTCTTTTGAAAGATACCCATCATGCAAATTTACTCCCCCGGGGGGGGGGAGGCGAGGCTCCTATATACACAATTTTTTTTCCTGTTGGCTATCTCTATTTCAAAAAATATATATTTGTTTCATTTGGTTTAGTGCAGTCTATAGATGTTAAAATTTGCTTACCTGCAATTTCCCCCATAGACGTAATGTATTTGAATATTTTTGAGTGTCCCTGTATACGAACCATTTGCTTCATCTCAACGAAAAGCTTAGTGTAGCATCCCTATATGATGCACATTAAGAATACCGAGTTTGGAATTTCTGCTACTATTTGTTCTTGAGACATGCTGATAACAGGCAGACACACAGACAGACAGACATACAGACCATTCGCTAAAAACATGATTTTCGTATTCAGGGGGCCTCGGAACATGTAAATATAACAAAAACTCACGTTCGAAAATTTTACCCTAAAATAATATTTTCTCGACCCTATGGGTAAGAGAAAGTAAAAGGAGACTCTTTTACAGATGTTTCTTCGGTAAATTCTTCTGTTTAACAGAAAACTAAAAGAATGTGCTGACACCCATTTTTGCAAGCATACTCCACTTTAAAATATAGCGTAATGTTTTATATTGTACTTGCCTATTGCAATGTTTAATCATATTTTACCTGCATCATGACACAGAAAATACGTATTTTATTTTTAATCATTCCGAAAAAAAAAAAAAAAAAAACTACTTTACTAACATTTGCTTTATATTACTCACTTAAATATTTACATTATTATCAGTTTTTATTTATTTATTTATTTTCTTTTAACCATAGTTATGAAATTTTGAAACCATGTTTAGAATGCCTGGTAATTATTGTAGGACTAAATATTGAAATCAAAGCTTCAGAGAAGAATAAATAAATAAATAAAACATAAAGATTTTATTACTTTGGAAAGGATTAAGATGATTATTTATATTTTTATAGCTTGAAATAAAACTGATAATAACACATTGCTAAAACTATCACAAAAAGGTTGCGATACGTGTTAAAATCCAGTAAGAGACAAAAAGAATTTAAATTATTTTCTCCCACTTGAACTAAAAATGAAAAAAAAAAAAAAAAAAAAGGACCATTAAACATAATGGCGGAGAAAGTAATTGAAGGACTTCAGAATAATAATTGGAATAAAAAATGGTTTAATAATTGGAATAAAGAACGCTTAAAAGTAGAAGTATTAACTCATCAGGGGGCAAGTACTTCATAAAGCTGTGAAAGCTGAAACGATTTCGTAAAACAATGTATATATATTTGTAATTTTAGCTCAACAAAATGGGATATAGGTTGTTCAGTAATAATTTGATCAATTCACTTCAGAATAAGGTAAAATGTTTATTTATTTTATTATTATTTATTTTAGTTTATATTTTTATTTTTTCAGATCCTGCGAGAGCAAGATCATAGTCACGATAAATAAGACAAGCGGGGAAGATGACATCTTCTGAAGCTAGAATATGGTGGCTGATTCGCCGGAATCTGCTTTTATAGAGACTCTAGTCTATTGCTAAAAATTACATGCTTACCTTATACTTCATATTAATTTAAATGATATATATATAAACAAAAATGCATAACAACACTTTAAATGCTCTTCCGAAATCTCCACTCAGATTCCACATGGAATTTGAATACTTTGGTTTTGCCTTGTAAATCTATCATTGAAGCTAAGCTTAACATAATCTGTAGCGGAAATGTCGTTTTATATCTGAATAATTTATAATAATATTGCAATATTTTGTGAAACTTTAGGATATGTAAACTTACTTTTATAAAATACTGCTCAAATACCGTTATGTATCCGAGTTCTTTTATTTACTTATTCATTATTGTTATTTATTATTTTTATTTTTATATTTATTTTTGTGTGTGTGTTCTTCTACAAAAACAATAGTGCTTCTATACTTTTTAGTAGCAAACATACCGTACTAAAACTGAAAATCATATATGAATTTCAAAGAAATGAGAAAGTTAACAGACAAAAATAGAGAGGTTATAAATACTTTTCAACTTTATAGAGGAAAAGTTCAATCACATTTCACATGTTATTTCTAGATTAAAACCTTTTTAAATGCTTCATCATAATTTTATAGTTCCAAGCTTTTGATCGACGTTTTTCTCAAATTTTTCACAAATCTGACCATCATCGGGAATTCGATATCGGAAAAATGAGGACATTATTTAATATTTAAGCTTATCTTTAGAAATCGAAATACGAAAAATTCGAGAATCTGGATTTAAAAAAAAAAAAAAAAAAAAAAAAAAAAACATAGAAAAAGAAAGAAAAAAGAAAGAAAATTTCTCTTCCTGTATTAGATTTTAATGGATATGAAATTGATTCCAACAAATATAGATAATATATTTTTCTCTGAGATCACTATAGAAATTTGTAACTTACTAAGTATTCCTATTTTAATCTTATTTATGATGTCCAACATATAATAAATCTAAGAAAAAGTGAATATGGACAGACAGAGTTCATAAGTGCTTTTCATCTTTATTAGAATGTAGAGAAAAAAATAAAATCACGTCACACATACAGTTTTTAGATCAGAATATTTCATTTTATTTTGATTGATTCAAATTTTCGATCGGCATTTTCCTCAATTTTTTTTACAAATCTTACTTTCATCGGAAATTCGACTTCTGAAAAATGAGATCGTTGTTTAAATATTTGATTCTCTCTTAAAAATAAAATTTCATAAGATTTGGAATCTTGATTGAAAAAAAAAATAAATAAATAAATAAAAATAAAAACAAAAACAAACAGAGATAGAAAGAAAAAAAAAAAAAGCCTAAATATTCTGAATTTATCTATTGATTCTCAATCGTTTAAAAATCCATTTTGAGAAAAATTTGAGACCTCTCTTGAGAATAAATGTATTAAAAGACCTGTTTTTTTTTTTTTTTTTTCGTCTAAGTACTTATGTAATTCTCTACAAAAGATGGTTTAATTTAGTATGACAGAGCTTTTTTTTAGTTTGTTCTTCCGAATAAAGGCAGGCGGTAACTGTGTTTCACAGAGCTTTTCGTTTTTGTTTTGTTTATAGTATTCCCTTGGTGGCTTTGAAATTTGTGTTGTCATTTTGGCGATGAGTTAAAATGGCTACCGCAACTGCGTAATTAAAGGTTTTGGCAAGAAAATCTGAAATACTTCCGTGCTAAATTTCCAAATTCTCCAAGGTTTCCACCATTTTTTAAATAACTTATTAATTTTAAAAATTTGAATTTTAAAATATTAAAAAAATAAATAAATAAATAAATAAATAGAAAAATTATGCAGTTCGCATAGATTATTAATACTTTCCAAATGAACCTACTCGTTAAATCGTTTAACCTTCAACGTACTTTGCCTACGCGATCGCACAACAGACAAACAGGATGATAGAAAGACAGACAGACAGACTAATTGAATTCATAATCACACTTAAATATTATTGGGAAGTGTTAAAAACGTCTAACGAAACCGAAATGCAATTCCGTCATTTTGCAATTATAGCCCTTAACGTATCTGAATATTTTAGTGTCGTGCTGTAAATCTTAGCCCTAAACAATTTTCTATAAAAAACTTTTTTTTTTTTTTTAACACGCTTTTATTAGATTCACCTGTATGTATGTTTGTCACCGCTCTGGGAGCAAACAAAAAATCTATATTGTAAAAAGAGAGTTTCCCTACGTGAACGCTGTGGCTGTGAGGTAAAGCTCCGGGCTGCGAACCTAAAGGTCTAACGTTCGAGCTCAGTAGGGGAGATTTTTTAAAAATGGTTTTTGTTTAATTCTAAATTATTTTATAATCAACCTGTAATATGGTGTGTCACTCACACAATTTTTTCTTACCCTGCATTTTAATACTATAAAGATAGATATTTTGTGCTTTTTAGTTCACATTTCAATAAAAGCGTGTTCTTTATTTTTTTTAAAGTATAATTTTATTTAAGCATATGTGTAATAAATGTCAGTTTCATTTTTATGATTTGTGTAATACAATGTTATTTAATTATGAATACACCTTATTAAGTACAATGCAATGGCATTTTTTTGGGTGTCCCAGAACATAAATCCTTTGGGCGGTTTATAACATTTTAAATTGGAAACATACACTAGTAAATTTGATTAACATACATGTGCTTTAAGGAATTCCATTAATATTTACGGGATTTAGAGCGCAGATAGACAAATGGACAGGCTGACAAACCGAAGTTATAAACACTATGTTGGATATTGTTAAAAAAGAAAAAAAAATCTGAACTCTCCATTTATTAGATTTCAATCGATAAAAAATTGATTCCGACAAATAGTGAAAAATACTTATTTTTCAGATCTCTTCCGGGAATTAACTTGTTTAATATATCTTTTTTAATTTTAGGTGTATGAGGTTAAATATATATGAATTCCATGGAGAAGTGGGCAAGGGCATAAAGACAAACTTTATAAACGTATTTTAACTGTAATGGAAAATGTTAAAATAAAATGAAATGAAATGAAATCATATACTACGTATCATTTCTAGATTAAAATATTCAAAAATACTTCATTATATTTCTATAGATTCAAATTTTCTATCGAAATTTTTCTGAACTACTGCACAAATCTTAGCATCATTGGAAATTCGATAACTGAAAGATGGGGCCATTATTTAAATATTTGACTTTATCTATAAAAATCGAATTTCAAAAGATCCGAAAATCTGGATAAAAAAGAAATTTTTCGAACTCTCTTTCCATTAGTTTCCGATCGATTTAAAATTGATTTTGATAAAAATACTGAAAGTCTCTTATATTTGAGATCGCTCCTGGGAATTAGTGTCTTAAGGACTTCGTTTTCAATTTTAAACTTTTATATTTACTTTGAAAATGCGTAATGCTCGGTTAAGTATAAAAGACAATTATGCAGATCGGTCATGCATATAAACATTCGTTTTTGTTATTATTATAAAGCAAAAAATACAAAAGTATGAATTAAATCTCTCTATATATATATGAATTTAGAAAAAATTATTTTCAAATCATAACACATCAAACAACCATCAGAGAAAGCCTTTACCAGTAGGATTTATACATATAATCAAATGTTACGTATAGCTAGGGACTTGTTTTGGAGAATACTGAAAGTCTCTTTTATTTTAGATCGCTCCTGGAAATTAGTGTTTTAAGGATTTTGTTTTCAATTTTAAGCTTTTATATTTACTTTGAAAATGCGTAATAATCGGTTAAGTACAAAAGACAATAATGCAGATCGGTCATACATATAAATATTTATTTTTGTTATTATTATAAAGTAAAACATACAAAAGTAGGAATTAAATCTGTATATATCTGTACTTCATCTAGAACGACTATGTAGTCACTTTCTGAATCGCTAAATTAGAAATATAAATTTTTGAGTTATGCGTGTCAGGTAAGCAAATAAACTGTACAGACGAAATAATCGAGAATATGTATTCCATACTTTTCTACATGTGAAACCGGTACATTGTATTATGAATCGTTTTTAGTGCAAGAAATTCTCGCTTGATTTTCTAGAATTGATTCATAAACAAGAATTATAGCTACAAAAATTTGCTTCTTGTGTTTGCATTTATTTGTAGGTATTTTAAATTAATTTGACCACGATAATATAGGAAAACGTTCTAGAATTCTAGAATTCAAATGGGGGTTTCTAAAACTCGCTAACAAAGTTAACTAGAATTTATAAGGAGGGCATGAAACTATTTTTATTAGAGACATAATGTATTTTCTAGATGTTAGTCGCAGATTTCGTAGATCGAGGAATTAGCAAAAAAGAATTCAGTACACCTCAAAACATATAGATACACAAGAATCTCATAGATGAATTTTTACATGATTTCAATATTGCTTTACATAGTTTATTTTTAGAAAAAAAATAACTGATGTGGGCAGCACATGACTTTCTTATATAATTGAAATATATATATTGTTATGAAAACATTCACATTATTGTGTGAGGTAACCGATTCGTAAACAAACAGGCAGATTCCAGTCTATGAAAATTCTTGAAAATAAGCAAAAGAAAAAAGGAAAAGAAAAACTGCTACTCCAGCAACAAAAATCACGTTATTTGGATTATATATACTTCATATACAATTACAGTAATTTTTTCGGGAATAGTGCTCCACGGTTTAATACAAAATCCCTCATTATCAAATGAGCAGCTTGAGTTCAATAAAAAACATTTGAATATAGATGGCATACTTTTGTTTTCTTTGGCGAAAATTAGTGGCGAGAAACGATATATTTTACCAAAGGAATTCATTCCGTTAAAATTGATAAAAGTTTTACTAATTCTAGCTATCCTGGAACAATATTTGCCGCCAAATTTGATCACTAATCTCGCCAAGCCGCCAAGTTTGTAGCCAACGCAGACTTTGGTCTTCGCATCGATTTTGGCGGTTTGTCATCGATTTGGCGACTTAGCTATTGAATTTAACGAAAATTTGTAGTTTAGGGTTACCAAAGTTTGGAAGCTATAACTTCCACAAGAACAAACTTTTGGAATTTTCCAAAAATTTGCATTGGTTTATAGCATAGAACCAAATTCTAGGAAAATTCTATAAACGACTAACAAGACTATAAAAAAAGAGTGATTATTGTTGATTGTAGACTAGAAATTGCCTATATCTTTTTTGCTACTTTCTATACGGTATTAAAGTAAAAAGGAAAACAGATGGTAGTTTTTTCATTTCCACGAGGGTCACGAGGGTAGGCGTTTGCTTTCAAATTAGGGTGTTTTCAAATTAAGCATTCAAATGGGGCGTAAAGCGGCAGTTTAGGATTACAAAGTTAAGAAAATCTAACTTGAAAAAGAATCGAGTTCTAAAATTTTTTGTAATGGTTCATTAGTTTCTAGCGCAGAACTACCTCGAAAATTCTATAAACCACTGTAACAATACTCTCGATGATTTCAAATTTCATTCAGACTTCGAAATCTTCAGTTGTTCCTAAATTAGAAAAATTTCTGCTTTGTAGTGTATTCAACAGTGCTTAATTGATTTCTGTAGTAAGAATGACTGTTTCATTGGATTGTTTCGAGAATATTCATTGATTTTTAATTTTTGTAGCACAAAAATTGCTTTATTCAATTGTTTCTTGAATATTCCTTAAATATAATGCATTCATCGACTAGAATCTACTTATGTCTTTAAGGATTACCTTTCTACAAGCAAAAATGTAGGTAACTTTCATAACAATATCGTGTTCTATCTATGCGCTGATTATTCATTAAATAAAGTGCATTCATCAACTGG
Organism: Salticus scenicus; assembly: GCA_963930645.1. Taxonomy (NCBI): domain Eukaryota; kingdom Metazoa; phylum Arthropoda; class Arachnida; order Araneae; family Salticidae; genus Salticus; species Salticus scenicus. The sequence goes on from OZ005662.1 coordinate 219,906,374, forward strand.
AACCTGCTAATATCTTTAAGAATTACTTTCTATAAGTAAAAATGTCCAAAACGTTCATGGCAGTATCATTAAGGGCTATATCTGAGGGCTGAATATTCATTAAATAAAGTGCATTGGTCGATTAGAATCTAAGTTTTTTTTTAGAAATTACATATCTTCACGCAAAAATGCCGACAACTTCTATAACAATAACATTACTGGCTGAACATCCACTAAATAAAATGCATTCGACAAATGGAACCTGTATATGTCTTTAAGAATTACTTTCTACATGCAAAAATTTCGACAACTTTCATAACAATATCATTTTGGGCTCTATATACGGGATGAATATTCATTAAATAAAATACATTTGTCGACTAGAACCTGCTTACGTCTTCAAGATTAACTTAACTACACACAAAAATGTCCATAACTTTCATAACAATATAATTACGAGCTCTATCATTAGCTTGCTTTAAAATCTCTATGATGATAGGTAATATATAATGGCAACAATCTTTCTATTTTTGGTCATTATAAATATAATATTCGTAAATATCTCAAAAACGAAAAGTTGTAGAAAGACCAAAAGAAGAGGTACACAACTAGATGTTACAGCAAACCTATATACCAATTTACAACATTCTATGTTCAATCGTTTTTGAGTTATGCGAGATTTATACACACACACATACGTACATACACACGTCACGAAAAATCGTGTAAAGTTGTAGATATCTCTGAAACAAGAACTCGTATTAAGACCAATGATTCAAGTGTACAACTAGACATCATGATAGACACGAATATAAATTTGCAACATTCAACGATCATTTGTTTTTTAACTATGCGAGATATAAAATCCGTTTTGCAAATCAGGATTACTATACTGCTTTATACTTTGTATAAGGAAGTAAAAAAATGGAAAAAATATGGTTTCGAATAGTAGAACTAAAATATCTGTTTGATTATGCAGAAATGTAAGCAAAAGTTTATCCGATTTTTTCCAAACTCTTTATTTGAAAAGGTTTTCAAATTTTTACTCTTGTTCTAAACTCAGAAATTATGAAAACTATTCCGAATTTTAGATACTCAGTTTTTTTTTTTTTAAACATTTCAATCTCATAACAGGAAAGAAAAAAAAGAAACAACTCTAAAAACTGAAATAGTTTATATCTACATAGAAAACTCTAAACTTATGTATTCAAACAGAATAGAACTGAAATATTTTACTTCATTATACACAGATAAAAACAAAAAATTTTTCAATATATAGTACACTGTGCATTTTTTACATTCTCATACACATATATGGTAGAGAAAATATTATTTTTTACTTTCTCTTATTCATATATAAGATAGAAAAAGTATTGTTTTGGGGAAAAATTTTTTAACGCGAGTTTTTGTTATATCTACACATTTTGAGGTTACCTTAATCAAAAAGTTACATTTTTAGCGGTTGATTTCTGTGTGTGTCTGTCTCTCTGTTATCAGTATATCTCAAGAACAAGTAATAGCAGAAATTCCAAACTTGGTATTCTAAATGTGTATCACATAGGGATGCTACACTAAAGTTTTCGTTGAGATCAAGCAAATAGTTCGTGTACATGGATACAAAACTATTCAAATACATTACGTCTATGGGGCAAATTGAAGGTAAATAGAGTTTAAACATTTGCAGACACTAAACCAAAGGAACTGCACTAAACCAAATTAAGCGAATATATATTTTTTATATGCGTAAAAAAATGTTTCTTATAGAATATGGTAAGAAAATCATTCACTGTTCGTTAACAGGTCTACAGAAAAGAACTATATTATAGTGCGACAATACTTGAAAATTGATGGAAGTGTATTTCAGGTTGTGCTATGTGTTATTAATATAGGATTATATTTATGTGCACCGTGTTGTGTGTACATAACCTTCAGAAGATATACAGGACTGTCAATATTTAAGCCATAACATTCTTTTTTATTGTTAGTGAAAGCACTTTACTGCAATATTTTACCCTGTCCACGAAAGCTGCTCGAATATTGAAATTAATTTCTCATAACCATACGGTAAATAATGTATTTTTTTAAACTAAATATTCATTACTTGGTTTTTTGTATATTTACATGTTTTGAGGCTTCCTGAATACCGAAGTCAATTTTTTAATGTTTTATCTTTGTCTGTGTCTCTTAGAGTAAATCAAAAACAAAAAATTTCAGGCGATCTAAATATTGTATTTTGAAGTTAAAACGTTTGTTACTAGAAATGTTTGATCAAGATTGATAAGTCTGAAGAAATATTGCGTGCGAAAGTTGTCTGAATAATTTTAAATGAACTTTCTAATTTAATAACAAATTTGAATTCTATTATAAATGTAGGTACAATAATGAAACGAGGGGTTTAGGGGCGTGGTAGCCCCCTCACATAGAATTATTTGTCAAATAATGCTTTTCTGAAGCTTAATTTTAATTCATTTAATATAAGTTTACATAACAGTGTTCGTTATTTTACTCCAATCTCTATTTATAGTATTAAATTTCAGGATAAGAGGAGGTCGTGTGAGTGACACACCAGATTATTTGTTTAATTTACGAAATTGAATTTCTGATAAAGAAACACGTTTTGGGGTCTCCTAATCCATAAATTCTGGTTTTTAGTGATTGCACTCTCTCCCTGTGTGTTTATATAAATCTGTTACCAGCATGATATAGGGACATGTATTAGCATGAAGTTTAAGCTTGGACTTCCAAACTTGTACCGCGTGAGGATGTTACTTGAAATTTTTATTGAAATTGGATAAATATTCATTGTACAGGAACATAAAATTACTCAAATACACTACTCTTAGGCGCAAAATTTCTCATTGGTACATTTTATAATCTTTAGACAGCACAAAGTAAAATGAAATTAGAATATATCTTTCATATGCGCAGAAACATATGTTTCACGTAGAATACGGTATGAAAAAATTCACCCTTTGTTTACAGGAATGCAATAAAGAATGATACAGGAACGATAATTTTGATATGTTAGAACTATTGTTCGAAATGGATTGAAGTGCATTTAAGGTTGTTTTAAGTACCTTTTTAGCTGTGTTAAATTTTCGATTTGGTGTGTATTCGTTTTATAGACAATTTACTACAAAGTTACAGACACTCATAGACCATGCACAAAATTAGTTTAATATTTTAAAGTTTGTATAGCAAAGATATATAATATATTTTTATTTATTTTGAGCACCTTAAATTTTCTTAGCTTGAGAGTACTTTCACTCAGGGCCAAGGCTTCTTCCTCCTGACGCCTATTAGGATTTATCAAATAGAATATACCACTGATAATAACGACATTGCACTTTACATAGGCCTGATAAACACGAAAATTAACCACCGAATTAAAGAACACAAAACCGATGTTAAATTTAATTAAAATACAAGCAATTAAATGAAAATAAATCAAAAATAAAATATAGAAATTAAGTTAGAAAACTCGAAGAAAATAACAAATTGGGAAAATTTTTGCTGTACCTTTAAACGCAAAGCCGTTGAAATTCCAACATATAAGAAAGCGAATTTTGTTGAATTTGAAACCATATTCCCCTTAGCAGCATTGATCGATCGTATATTACTCGGTCTTTCATCGATTCATCGAAATTTGGTGGAGCATTATCATGGACATATCGTTTCGAACAATGTAAAAGATCGGTTTTCGCGGACAAAAAGTTTACCGAAAACATGTATCGAACCGACAGCAAATCGCAGGAAAACTCGATGAAAATCGCGTTTTTCCATAGGATTTTCATTGGATCAGTTTCTGAAATTCATAGGATTCCGATCATCGGACTATAACCGATGAGACATTTCAGATGAATTTCCGATGAACTCCATCCTTTTCTATGTGATTACGATTATCACCCGTTCATCAGTTCATCAAACTTCGATGAAAAGCCATTCAAAGACCGATTACATTTTGTAGCTAGCGACGGTACATATCGAAAGTAAATCAAGCGGAAAAGTAAAATGATCTCAAAAGCGATTACAAGACTGAAAAGTTCCGGAACCGAAGTGTAAGTTGTCCACATAAAATAAATTTAAGCTATATAAATTTATTTGAAACTTATTAATCTAATATGTTTCAAGTAGTGAAGTAGTAAGTAAATGTTCTAAGAATAAACTGAAATAGAATTTTAAGTTTAATAGCAGCTTTAAAGGTTTAAGAATGGGGCAGGTATTTAAACGGCGGAAAAGAGGTTAAAAGGTGATATGTGAGCTTTTAAATACAAATGAAAAATAAATAAAAGTGTTTCTGAAAGTATTTTGAACGGTTTTTAAAGGATTCTGCGAATTTTTTAATACAGTTCCTCAAGTAGTAGAGATAAAATTGTAATATTCAGCATGGATGATAAGAGAAAATAGTCCAACTGCCTCAGCAGATTATTTCGAAAATGGGGTTTTACGAAAATAACTTTTATGTTTTAGAAAAAATTATTTTCAAAATAATACTTTTTCTTTTGGTTTTTATATTTTCTTTGAATATTTTAAGAAAATAATAATTAAAAAAAAACATACCACACAGAGAAATAGATTTACATAGATATAGTTACATTATGTAATCTCTCTTTTTTTTTTTTTTTTTTTTGAAAGTAAAATACTCTAACATGTGCTGAGTAAATATTATTTTGTAATTGGTACACAAAATACAGAATTTCCTGTTTTGTGTAGCAAAAAATGTCACATACTTTTATTTTTCATAATTGAACCTCATAATAAGTAATTTGTTTTAAAAGTTTTAGTAAAAAATTATCATACTCATGGTGAAACAATATTTTGAATATTCTGAATCTTTTGTGTTGCGGGAAATTCTCGCTTGATTTTATAGAATTGGGTAATAAACCAAGGTTATAGTTACTGAAACCCGCCTCTTGTATTCGCATTTATTTGCAGAGATTTTTAAATAACTTTGCCCTCTAGAATTCTAATAGGTGTTTCTAGAACTCGCTTTCAAAGGGGACGAGAATTTATAGCGACGATATGGAACTATTTTTTCTATAGCCACAATTTAGATTCTAGATGTCAGTTACAGAATTTTTTCACAGTGTATCCGATAATAATATTTACAAACATTAGAGGGATCCTGCAATTTCATGCATTAGATTTAAACGCAAATTGCTATAAATCCATTTTTACATTCTTTTCTTCTGGATTCTTGAAAATATTCTACTGCTATCTTTTATGTATTTAATTTTTTTAATGAATTTATACTTAATCGGTAATACACTGTATATAGAAGCGTCTTAAATTCAGACAGAAATGTGTCTGAAATGTCAATTCAGACACATAAATGTCTGAAACACTTACGCATGCAAAATTTTAGACGCATGCGCTGTCTTAAATTGATACACGTAAGTGTCTTTTTTATAAATGAGCTGATATAAGTGTCTGAATAAGGTTGATATGTCTGAAATTGAGACATATAACATTTTAGACACATAAAATTTCAGACATTTTACAATTTAGGAACTTAAAAATTCAGACATTTCAAATTTCAGACACTTAGAAATTCAGACATTTGTATAACTTAACAAATTTTCCATATGAAATTTACTTTAAGTAGCATGCATATCCTGTTTTAATATTTTTTTAACAAATAAATTTGATATTATTTTATATAATATAATTAGTTAACTTATTTAAAATACTTAGACGCGAAACTTATTCAGTAAAAAGTTAAAAAACAAAGTTAATTTTTATTTAAAGTTCTCACATGTAATAATATATATATATATATATATTAAGATAAACGAAGCATGTATCTTGTAGCTAAGAAGCGAATTCCTAACTAAACATTCTTAAACAAATTGTGCATAATTGATTTTTGTTTTCGCATTTTAATTATTTTATGTTCCCTATACTTCAAAATGTACAAGAACTATTTTTTTGCTTTCATGTACATAGTTTGTTTTCTTACAAATACCACTTTAAAAAAAAATCGTTTAAAATCCATAGTCTACTATTTTTTTCGTATTTATTACGCATTTTACAAAAAAAAAAAAAAAAAAAAAAAAAAAAAAACTCTAAACCTCTGGGAAGACGCTGGACTGTGAATCCACTGATTGTCGGTTCGGACAGGATCAAAGATGGCGGAATTTCAGACACTTCATGTGTGAAACGATATGCCTTTTAAGACACTTTTTAGCATCTTAAAATTGAACACCCATTTTAGACACAATAGTGTCTGAATTTCAGACACTTCTATTTACAGTGTATGCTTTGAAAAATTTAGCAAAAAATTTACAATATATCATATTTATATTAGTAATATCAGAAATTTTAACACCATTAATATATATATATATATATATATTCTTTAAAAGCAGTTTTTTCCCCCTTGAAAACTACCTACAATGGAGAAGAGATGAAAACTAATCTAGCTTTCAAATATTGAATTCTTCCTTCAAGATTTAAAATTTCTACATTTTATGGAATAAAAAAGAATTCACTGCGGATACTACAACAACTGATATCAAGAGAAAAGGTCGAACAATATGAATTCAAGCAGGAGAGAAAAAACTCTTCTCTTTTCATACAAAGATGAAAGAATAAGAAATTCTACGAATTTTCAATATGACAGTGCCAGTTTTGATGAAAGTCTCCTTTTTCCCAGAGTTCTGTCTGAGATTAATATTTACAAGCACTAAAGTACTTCTACGATCTCATGTGTGGGTTTTGAGTGCAAATTGTTATAAATGCATTTTTACATTTTTATAAGAAGAAAGTATTCGATTGGTGAATGTTTTTTAGCTGCTGGTTTTAGATGGTTTAGCACATTTTGAAATGTTCTAAATACGATTTTGCAATTTTTAGAAAATGTCTGTTTGTCTGTTTATCTGCGTTAGCAAAATTTTCTGAACACTTTATCTTACAAATCAATTGATGGAACTCATTTTTACTTGCTATTTAATTGGACATTGACTTAAAGTATTGCTGATCAGGTTTTTTTTTTTTTTTTTTTTTTTATACACTGCAAAAAATATGTCCTATTTACTGCCAGAAATTTTCTGTAATTTGAGAAAATACGTTCTGACAACGTAATTTTTTCGTAAATTACGCGTATTTCCTCGAATTACAGAGAATTTCTGGCAGCAAATAGAACATATTTTTTACTGTGTATATCGCCGAACAGGTAGTGCTTTTATACTGTCTCCATATTTATTAGACTTTAGTGCATAACTTTCTATATGTATGGCCCTGATGAAAAATTATTTCGATTCAGTTTGGGTGCATATCGGCCGACAAGCGGCATTGATTAAGTAAAATTAAACCCCGTTTGCAATAAAATAATACACCAACGTCCATGATACACACCTTTGTATGTGAGACGGGTATTTTGAAAAATTAAGCTAATTCAATTTAAAAGCTTATCAAACGACGCATGACGCTGTTATGCAGCAAGATTGTTTATATGCGGAAATGCTATATCTCAATTTATATTATGTATAAATGCATCAAACTTAATATGTGACATATATAGTATAAAAATATGCCCAATCGATTTGGGTGTATATTGAACTATACGTAGCGCAGCGGTTAATTACTTTCTTCGATTTTTCAGGTGGCCATTTCTCAGCATCTGTTGGTAAATACTGAACCTATCTGTATATTTAAAATCTTAATTTGAGAAGATTTGCTGATTATTTTTATAAATAATTACCAGTAGGTGGCGCTTTAAGTAGAATGGTAGAGAAGAAAGTTTAATGATTGCTTCAACCTTTCCTGTTAAAAGAGAAATATATTTTACAATGCCATCAGGAATACAAAACACGTACGTTAAATTATAAACAATTTATTGGGCCTAAGTTCATTGAAAAGTATAAAATATAAATTTTTTAAGCAAGCACCATAAATTGCAAAAGATCACAGCAATCGTTTTGGCCGGAGTAATAATACGAATTTTATTCAGGCGGAAACTGTTAGTATCTTTTAACACCAGTTTTCCAGTACATTTTACTACACTTACAAGGAAGGTCTCCATAAAGCGCATACTCAGAATATTGCGAAAAAAATTACAGAGATACTTCTTACATAGGTACAATCGGTAACAAAAGTATCCGAACACTAGCAAAAATTCCTATATAAAAAAAGTACACTTAAAACTTTTTGTTAAATAAATCCTTGTCGAATCATGTTTTTTGACTGACTAAAAACATGTTTCGACAAGTATTTATTTAACAAAACAGTATTAACTCTACATTTTTATATAGGAATTTTTGCTAGAGTTCGGATACTTTTGTTGCCGACTGTAATACCAAGATCAGTTAAATTTATCGGCGGAATCCTAATATATAATCTGTAAAAACATAATATAGTAAAAAATATTTGGCGCCAAAAGACAAAAAATGCACGCAATTTGGCGAGCAACTTTCTTTCCCGTCGAATGCAAGTACAGTCGGTAATAAAAGTGTCCGAACACTAGCAAAAATTCCTATATAAAAATGTAGAGTTAATACTGTTTTGTTAAATAAATACTTGTCGAAAAAAAAGGCGCCTTTTTTTATGAGTTCTCGCTTAAATGCCACTTATTTCGGCGGGAATTTAACTTACAAAGAAGGCGTCTTTTTTTGTGACCTCTCGCTTAAATATTGCTTATTTCGGCGCGAATTTAGACTCTTCCTATATTTTCTCATTGGACAGTTTATCTGAGTTAGTCCCTTTCTACGCCTTCTTATTGGGCAGTTTAGCTGAGCCCTGAGAATCCAGGGTTAAGTAATCTGGATTATTTTACCACCAAAACTGGAAGATTGCGTAAGACTAATCAAAATTAAGACTATTCTAAACATCTGACTCCAGCGTTAAGAACGTGCTTTGCTGTAAAACAAACTTTACAGGGGAACTTAAGAATAAAATTCAAGTTAAGAATTTTTAATGGGATTTTCATAAAGTTATCACTCAATATCAATTTAGAATAGTAAAATAATAATTTAAAATCTTAATTCTTTTTATCCATCCACATCTATATATCTATATATATAAATGAGGTGACAGCACCAGCGGTTGATCGATTGTTTCCCAAACGTAATCAGCAGCAGTTTAGATCAATCTTCAACGAAATACGAAGTTTCGTTAAATTTCGTTTCGTTCATTAATTTCTGAGATAAAACGTCCATAACGTTTTTGATACACACAGAGAGAAATTTTCTGAAAATGGTTAAATCGTAGTCAGAATATCTTAAAACGTGTAAATCCATCGAAAACCGGAATTCGAGAATTGTAAATCTAGTAGTTTCCTATGTAGAAGAAAGTAATAATAAAATAAATAAGAAGCAGATTTTTCATTTTTCTTTCTTGTAAACTATTCCAAACCGAGAAGAAGTGAAAACTAATCTGGATTTCAAATATCCAGTTCTTCCTTCACGATTTGAAATTTCCATATTTTTATGGAATAAAAAAGAATTCACTGGGTACTACAACAGCTGACATCCAGAGAAGAGGTCGAACAATATGAATTCAAGCAGGAGTGGAAAAAAATTCTCCTTATCATACAAAAATAAAAGAATATAAGATTTTACAATCTTTACAACAGTAGAGAGTTTTGATAAAACTGTCTTATATTTTTTAGTGCTTCATTTGATATAAAATTTACACACGCAATATACGAGTGTATATATATATATATATATATATATTTATGAAATACGTATATCGTGTAGTTTTTTTCTTTTTTTTCTTTTTTTTTTTTTTTTAACTAATCATCGTATAAAGTGTAAAATATTTTTCGTATGTTTTATCTATGCATCATTCTTTAACTATGTTTTGAACTAATTGACTATTTGAACTAATTTGAACTATTACTTTTTAATTTGAGTTAATAGTTTTTCAAACTCCACCAATAAATTTTAATTACGAAAGTATTACAAAAATTACTGGTATTCAGGCAAAAAAGCAAAAATTAAGTAACATTTTTATTTAAGATTTTTAAGATGCAACTGCAATATAAACTTATTTTTTCGAATATAAAATATTCATATAAAGCACTTAGTATCTATAAATATAAAAAATTAAATATTAAATATTTATCTTGCTTTAGAAAAGCTCAAATAACAAAAAAAAAAAAAAAAAAAGTAATAATAATAATAAATATGGAAAAACGTGTAGAATATTTTATATTTAAAATTATAAAAACTCTCTGTCAGAGAAGATATATTATCAAATAAGATGCAAGAGACTAATGTTCATAAATATTTATAAGCTTTACAAAACACAAGAACTCAGCGAAATGTTTTACATGACATTCAGAAAGCATATTTCATTTTATGTTGGAAAAAAAAAAAAAAAAAAAAAAAAAAAAAAAACTCGTAAAATTTTTTGGCAACAATTAAAAGTTTAAACGGCTAATTTTAAAGCTATTACTAGGTTATTATTTTCATATTTTAATTAATTTTAAAAAATATAATCAAAACCTCAAAAATCAAGCTTCGAGGTGCATCAGCACAGGCCATAACGAACATCATGCAAATTTGAGTAGCTCTGCGATTAACCGTTTTCTTAAAAAGCTCTGGATGTATATACACACACTGACACACACATCTTATTTTATTATATATATAGTTAGTGTACATTATAGTTGTTACCTTCGCAGAAAAAAAAAAAAAAGCTTAAATAGAACCAGATGATTTTCTAGAATTTATTCATCCATAAAACGAAAGTTGAATAAGACAAATCAATTTCTGTTTGTAGAATAAAAAACTTTTCGTCGCTATGCAAGAGATTAATACGTCAGGAGAAAATAATAATGGTAAATTAAGTATGTAGAATTCAGCTACGTCGCAAGAAATTAATAATATAAATATACGTGGTATTAAAATTGGAATTAAAGGATTATGATACTACATTTATTTATTTTTATTTATTTTTATTTATTTTATTTTATTTTTGCCATTTGGACATAAAAAACGAAAATATGATGCAAGTGATTATGTAATTTTAAATATACATCATGTAAACTAATGTTTACTATTTTGAACTGGCAAGGAGAAATAAATTTCGAAATACATGTGTAAAAATCGAGCGATAAGTCGGCACAGACCAACTAGTTGGATGCGGGGATGTGGTAAACGTGTGGTAAACGTGTGGTAAACGTATTAATAGCTATAATTTACATTATAATGCAGGTAAAGATACATTAATTTGCTGAGCAAATTTTATTCAGCTATCTTATCTAGGGACCCTATAGTAATACAAGCCAACGCATCAGCCGCCAGCTTTACCGCTTGGGTCATTTACGGCAGCTGTGTACCTCATCTCGTAGGATCGGAGGAACTTATCCACACAGCCACTTACATACATAAGATATCTATAAAAGTTAAAAAATTATCCATTAAACTTCTATAAATTATCCTATAGATATCTGCTAGCACGGCAAATGTTACTCTTTTTTACATCCATTAGATGTCTATTACATAACAAACCAATAATTGGACTTGTTAAATCTAATAGATATTTAAAATATCTAAATCTTGTTTTGATCTAACATGTTACATCTATTACACATTGAAAAAGACACGTCTAAATTCCGTCTACATTTAAACATCTAATAGATATCTATAATTAGTTTAGGATGACCAGGACTTTTAATGAACATTCTAAAGATATTTGGTACCTTTCGTGGATCATTGCATGTAATTTAGATTCCTAATGTATATATATGGCTGTGTAGGAAATTTACTAGGGTAATTTGAGCAAATTATTGCTGCAGAAATCTTATATCGCATTTTTTAAAATCCAAAATTACAAAAAAAAAATATTTAAATTTTTTTTAGAAGTGACCGCTGCTTGATAATCTACTTACTCCCAGGGTACATGTGGCAACAATAAGGCTAAATACAGTCGGATGCGCCAGCTTGTATATATAAGACCCTTAATCTCGGCTCTTTAAACATTACGGTGGCGTACATTGGCACATTGACATAATTTGTACATCAGCTAATTATCTTTTATCTTTATAAGCTGTGTGTTTGTATAGAAAAATGTAGATTGTTACAGAATAAAACCTTTTTGTAAAAAAAATAGGACCGACTCCAAATAACGTCACTTTTTCTGAATAGAAACTTCTAGATATCACAAAAATGTGTTGAATGGGTTTTGATGATATACTTGATGATACTCTTCAACTTTGTAATTCACTTTTTTCTCTAGAACCGTTTTCGAGATAGGAACACTAACTCCGCTATTTTCCACCAGGTGGCGCTGCAAGCGGTTTAACCTTGTTCTGCATGGCCACTTTGCTATACCTACATACCATTTTTATCACTATAGCTGCAGCCGTTTAGCAGTTAAAAGAGTTGGGACTGATTTTTTGGGACACCCTGTATTTTCTTTAGATCGTAAAGATATTACAATGGGACCCATTTCAGACCAAGACTTTTTCAACAAAACAAAAAGTATCAAAATCGGACCATCCGCTCAGAAGTTATGAGCTAACAAACATAAAAAAAAACATACGGTTTGAATTGAGAACCTTCCTTCTTTTTTTGAAGTCGGTTAAAAATAAAAATAAAACTTAGCTTGTTGTAGGTTTTTAATTTTAAATTTCTATTCATTTTTACATTTATACTTTTGTAAAACTGTTATGAGACATAAAAGTACTTGTTTGAAAACTAACAAACATTTAATTTTTTATATATTATCAGCAAGAGTTAACGTACATTTCTTTCATTATCGTTTTCATTAAAGTAACAGTGTCTCTTTGAAAACAATAATAAATTACTCTTTTGTTTTTAAAGATCGATTTCCATTGCTTTATGCAATTGCATTATTAAATTGGTTGCTTTAAAATATGACGAAAAAAAAAAAACTATGCCTATTCTAAGTAAAATTTGTCATAAACTTTATAAATAATTTTCATATTATAAAGATTTATTTATTTATCTTTTAAGATCTCTAAGATTACTTAAATGGATTCTCTCCTTTATAAACCACATTGAACATTTCTATTTAAATCGGAAAACTAATTGTAAAAAAACAATTTCCAGTGTACAGATTCCTTAAAAAAATAAATAAAAATAATAATAATAAAAAAAAAAAAAAAAAAAAAAAAAAAAAAAAAAAAAAAACAGTGTAAAATTGAGAAGTAAATACAGTCTTTGCTATTGTTTTATTTTAAATTAAAAAAGTTAGAATTCATAAATTTATATTCATTGTACTACATTTTTATTGCGTATAAAGTAGTGTATCATGCAACTCTTCCTCAATAAAATGAAAAATACAAAATCGCCTTTTATAGCAAGTATAGGACCTAAAACCTTGTTACAGAAAAAAGGCCGAAAATAAATAATTAGTTATTTTTTAATATGTATAAAAATATTAATTCCCACTACCTACTGCCTAGTTATTACAACTCCTTTTCAAACTAGTATGTTATGGCCACCACAAGGTTTTCTTCTATATTTTCCTATACAAATTCATTAAGGGCAAATAATTTATTAAAACTATTACTTATTAAAATTATCTAACATGATGAATGTAAATGATTTTTATCTTAGAGAAATCTAACGCTAAATATCCAAAGAAAGACAGTTTTACTGTCTATAGATAGCATATTAAAAAATACGTCTTCATAATGGTAATCTCACATATCAAGTTTCGTACAGTTATATGCCATACAAATTGAGATATAGCCTTCGCGCTATCGAAGAAATTTCCAGTATAGCAGCGCCAGATATTAGCATACTTACCAACCATCTCATTAATAACTGCACAATTGTTAACGCCCCCTGAAAAAACGCCCCTTTTCTCACACCACTATATTTTTAGAGGTATTCTCTCCAAATATTGTTACGATTAAATAAGACTAAAATTATTCTAAAAAATTATTAGTGTGAAAAAAAAGTCGGGTACTAAAAATTAATTTTACGGTTCATAATGAGATGGTTGGTAAGTATGTATTAGCCTATAAGCATCAAACTTGAATCAGCATAATCTTTCATAGTGGCCTTCTCAGAAATCAAGATTTGTTTGATTATACACAATAGAACCTGGGATATAGCTTTTCCTTAAATTACGGAAATCGCTGTGTAGCAGCGTCACATGTTGAGCGGTTGACATGAAAAGTCAATAGGCACTAATTTATCTCAAGGTGCATCTACGTATACATTTATTTGGAATACTGTGCAGCAGTTCCTAAGATATGGCCTTCCATTAAACTACGGAAATCACTGTATAGCAGCGCCACCTGTAGGCCTATAAGCATTTAAGTTGAATCAGCATAATGTCTCATAATGACCTTCTCATATATCAAGTTTTATTTGATTATACGAAATAGAACTTGAGATACAGCCTCCCCTTATACTGCGGAAATCGCTGTATAGCAGCGCCACTTTTTGAACAGTTTACACCAAAAGTTGGTAGGCAATAATATAGCTCAAGGTGTATCTACATATAAATTTATATACAATTCTGAGCAGTAGTTCCGAAGATACAGTCACCACAATTTTTTTTTTACACACACACAGAGACAGTCAGACAGATGGAGAGACAGACATTTTCTAAAAATGCTAAATCGTGTTCTTGACCACTTAAAACGCATAAATCCGTCGAAAACCGGAAGTCAAAAATTTTTACGAATCTAATACTTCTTCTATTGAATATAGAAAAAAGTAAAAATGAGTATAATCTTTAAAAAAAAAATGGGTTCAGTGTTGTTAAAGTGTGTAAAGTAAATTTGCATACTGAGTTTAGGAAAAAAATAGTATAAATGACTAAATGTCTTCAGAACTCATATAAATATAATATACTTACATTTATTAGGTATACCAATAATTAACAATTAAAAAAATATTAGAATTATTCAAAAAATTAGAATATCTAGACAACATGGCTCAAAAAATTAGAATATGCAACTATTTTCCTATTGGTTTGGAGAACAGCTGTAAATTTCATTATCTGCGAGACTAATATGTGTTCTGCGGTAAATGAAAAGTAGTTTGGCATTTGATTTTAGTTCAGTATTTGCTTAATATGGGACGAAAGAGCGACTTATCTGAAGCTGTGAAATTTCGCATTGTGTACTTGCACAAAGATGAAAAAAGTAACTGGTTTGTCACAAAGGAAGTAAAAGGTTCTCAAGTAAGTGTGAGTAGCGTTTTGAGAGACTATTATACTAATAATAAGGGTTTTCAAAATAAACACTTTAAAAATGGTCGAAAGCCAGTAACTTCTGCAAGAGATGAAAGAAAATTAAAAAAGGTTGTGAAGAAACATCTCTCTCGAAGTGTGAGTATTTGCAGAGAATATGGAAGACATGGGTATAAATGCCTCTAAATCTACAACATTTCCATGGCTTCACAAATTAGAATTTAGATTAAGTGTGCCTAAGACAAATCCACTCTTATCATCTAAGCAAATGGCTTCTAGAGCTAAATGGTGTAAATAAAGGTTATTTTGGGATCAAGATGACAGGAAAAAAGGTACTCTTCAGCGATCAAAGTATGTTTTGTGTGTCCCATGGGGATCATACGTGTTTGGAGACTTAAAACAAATTTTGATAAAAAGTGAAGATTTAAAACAGCTTTTGGTAAATAGTGTTTAAAACTTTCGATTAAATTTACGACTTCTGTCATGGTATGGGGGCTACATGATTGTACAAGGCCCAGGAAATTTGTATACTCTTTGCACAAGAGTCAATTCAGAAGTTTGTCAAGAAATTCTTGAACACATCCTGATACCTTCATCTGAGGATTTATGAGATGACGATTTTGTGTTTCAGCCAGATTAAGCTTATTGTCACACTTCGAAATTGTTAGCTAAATTGCTCAAATAGGGGCAAATAAATGTACTTCCTTGGCCTTTGTACTCACCCGATCTAAGCCCCATCGAGAATTTGAGAGGATTTATGAAAAAATGTCTTCAAGAAGTTGCACCAAGAGACACTAAGAGATATTATTTCTGATTTGAATAACATATGGGCGACTTTCAATAAAACAATTTGTGAACCTTTATTCGATAAAATGTTAAACCATTTAAGCTAAGAGTGGTGCAAGAAATTACTGATTATCATATAAAAAAATTCCTTCAAGTTTAAAATGTGCACAATATATTTACATTATTCCATTTTTTTGAACCACTTTATGAAGTATTCTAATATTATGAAGGTTTTTTTTTCTCTTGCTGTTTTAAATATTTTTTTCTATTTCATTGTGATATATTTACATTTTTATAATCTACACAATATGTAGATTTATATTAGTATAATTTACCTTTGTTATCATTGATTATTTATCTCTTAAATTAGATTTGCAATTCTCTTGACCATATTTTCTTCTATTATTCTAATTTTTTTGAATCGGTGTTGTAAAACCAAATTAGTTAATCAAGGGGAACTTAACTATTCATTGGTATTTACATTTAATCAAAACCTGTTGCTTGTGTGCTCAATAAATAACCATAATTTTGAACTTTCTAGATGTTTCCGTAATATGATCTATTAACATTACACTGGATATGTTGCAAGTGCTAGGTGATGATGTGTAAAAACATGTCTACATTTTGAATGTGTATGTACAGAGATGAACGACACATTTAGAAAAATTAGAATCACGGAAATGTATTAATTTTCGTTTCTCTTGTTTTATATTATTCTACACTCTAAAAAAAATTCTGCAAAATTTGGAGAGTTGACCGTTAAATTATACGACCAGCTTCCTGCTTTGAGAGAAAAGTCAAGTAACCGTACTTGTAACATATTACAGTAATGTTCGGCGTGTTGCTTCCCTTCTTCATGAAAGAAAACCATATTCGTGAATAACTCTAATTTTACAGTCAGTGAATGGAACACTTTTTACCGGTCACTGACCATAATTTAATGTGCATTTTTTACTTTCCGAACACTATAGTGAGGAAAGTATTGTAATCATGTCAAAAATCCGAATTCGAGATTTTGATGTTTCTATACGTTTTGAGGTACCCTGAGTCCGTTTTCACTATTTTTACGATGATGTATGTATGTGTGTATGTGTGTATGTGTGTATGTGTGTATGTGTGTATGTCTGTGAACACGCTAGCGTCTAAAGGCTTTGTTCGATTAACCTGAAAGTTGGTACGTATATTGTAAGTCACCATAGTACGAACCCTATAGATTTTGGTGAATCTAGCACTTATAGTTTTTTTACAGGGACACAAAGAAAAATTCTTTATCATTATGGCCTATGGGACCAAAATCTTAAAAGTGCGATAGCATCTAAACGCCTTATTCAATTGAGCAAAAATTTTATACCCATATTATAGGTCACAGATACTCAATCTGTATAGATTTTGGAGAATCTAGCACTTATAGTTTTTTTACAGGGACACAAAGAAAAATTCTTTATCATTAAGGCCAATGGGGCCAAATTTTTAAAAGTGTGATAGCGTCTAAACGCCTTATTAATCTGAGCAAAAAAATTGTACACATGTTATAGGTCGCATTTGCACCAACTGTATAGATTTTGGTGAATCTAGCACTACAGTTTTTTTACAGGGACACAAAGAAAAATTCTTTATCATTATGGCCTATGAGACCAAATTTTTAAAAGTGCGATAGCATCTAAACGCCTTATTCAATTGAGCTGAAAATTTGTATGAATATTATAAATCACTGTTGCACTAACTATAAGCATTTTGGTGAATCTAGCATCTATAGATTTTTACAGGGACAAAACGAAAAATTCTTTATCATTATGATCTAAGGGCTCAAAGTTCAGTAGCGTTAAATAAAACCTCGTGTGATATATGGAGAAAAAAACACTCTATTATGGTTTTCTCTCTTTTGTTTGTTTAGCAATTCCTCTTTCTTTATTTTACATTGTATACGGTATATGAATATAAGGTATGGTATGGTATTGAGATTTAGGCCGATTGACTGCACTACTTTAGCCCTCAGGGGAAGTGCCCTCCGGGAAGCTCGTTTTAACTATCTGACCGCCGCTGACGGATATATCCGGTCACTGAGCTGTTTTTTCCCCAATACACGTATAATTCAAAATTATATATTTTATAAATGTTTAGTTTGTTTTTCAAGTTTGAAGGTCATGAGGATAATATTCATGAGGATTAGTATGATATACACAGTTACATATATTAATCTAAAGTTGAATTAAGCTTTATTTTAATATATTGAAGAAACTGTGCAGCGAAAATAGCATTCCATTTTTGCACTTTTCAAAGGCAGTTAGAGGTCATGGGGTGTCCTAGCCCAGATTTATTCAAATTTCAGAGAAAGACACGAAAAATTCCGAATGGATAGGACAACGAGCGTGACTTCGGATCGAACCCGGTATCTCACGTCTACCAGCTTCGAGAAATAGAACCTCTCAGCCGCTGGTGGGCCATGAATATTAGAAAAATCTTTCTGAAATTACGAATAATTAGTTTTGACTTTTTTTTTCTCTTTTTGTAAAGGTTTTATTAAATCCAAAAACGATTAGGAAATATTACGATACCTGGCACATGTTAAATTATCTTTTGCTACAGTTTGTTTCAATTCATTCAGTATAATTATACTATTTTGTGATTAATTAGAATAATATAAATATATATTTTTTAAACAGACCTTATAAATGTTGATTGAAATCAAAATCAAAATGTGTAAATAAATTAGAAGAAAATATAATTTTTAAAAATGAAAGAATCCTATTAGATATACTATTGAACTAGAAAAAAATTACATGCATTTCATTTTATTAATAAATTAATTAATAAATTTAAATTCTATAAGGAATAATTATTTTAATATATTTTAATTTTTTCGTCTTGTTGCCTGTTATCTAGAAACCATATGAAAAATAGCAAATGCAAGGAAAAGTGAATTTTAGTCATGATATTTTTTGCTTAAAGATACCGAGTTAAAAAAAAAGAAGAAGAAGAAGAAGAAGAATAAGCAGTGGCTGACATTTTAAGAATTGCCTTTTTCAGATTTACAAGAGTAAAAAAATCCCTATCTAAAAAGAAGAGGATACGAAGTTTTCTTATATTTTCATTCAAGTTTTCATACAGAAACTAGCTGGCTTCGCCCGCTAGCGGGTCAGTATTTTCAAATGAATCACTAAAAATAATGAATCACTAATAGAAACTTTTAGTGTTAAGAAAAGAAATTAAAAAAAAAAAAAAAATCATTTCTGATTGGGTAAAAAGTCGGGCCGGGTCCCCACGCGCTGCGCGCGCGTATTCCTTCCCTGACTCTACGTGCCCCCTAAAAAAAATCATTTCTGATCGGGTAAAAACTCGCACCGTGTCCCCACTGCCTTCGGCAGCGCAGTACCGTGTGCGCTGCGCGCGCACAACTGAAGGGATACACGCGCTGCGCGCGCGTATTCCTTCCCTGACCCTTCGTGCCCCCTAAAAAAAAATCATTTTAGATCGGGTAAAAACTCGCACCGGGTCCCCACTGCCTTCGGCAGCGCAGTCCCGTGCGCGCTGCGCGCGCGTATTCCTTCCCTGAGCCTTCGTGCCCCCTAAAAAAAAAAAAATAATTTCTGATCGGGAAAAAAATCGCACCGGGTCCCCACTGCCTTCGGCAGCGCAGTCGCGTGCGCACAAGTTAAGGGATACGCGCGCGGTGCACGCCTATTTCTTCTCCACCCTTTCAGGCCCTCTTAATTAACCTACGTATACCAATTTTGAACGATCTAACTCATTTGGCTGAGATGCAAAAGAAAACGTAATCAGGACACCTCAAAACGTGTAAATCTGGTGAAAACTTTCGATAATATAAAAGAACTTTAAAATATCTTTCGAATGATGTATTAAAAATAATTGAATCATAATAAGAAATTGAAATATTGAAATTTGAAAATATTACAGCGCCATCTGGCGGTACAAATTTCTGTATTCCACTGTTCCATTCCAATTCAAAAACGCTTTCTAATGATGTATTACTTATGAAATTATTTTAATTAGTAGCTGAGATACAAAGAAAACTAATTCAGGACACCTCAAAACGTGTAAATCTGGTGAAAACTTTCGATAATATAAAAGAACTTTAAAATATCTTTCGAATTAAGTATTAAAAATAATTTAATTATAATTAGAAATTGAAATATTGAAATTTGAAAAAATTACAGTGCCATCTGGCGGTAGAAATTTCTGTATTCCACTGTTCGATTCCAAATCAAAAAAGCTTTCTAATGATGTATTACTTATGAAATTATTATAATTAGTATCTGAGATACAAAAGAAAACTCATTCGGGACACCTCAAAACGTGTAAATCTGGTGAAAACTTTCGATAATATAAAAGAACTTTAAAATATCTTTCGAATTATGTATTAAAAATAATTTAATCATAATTAGAAATTGAAATATTGAAATTTGAAAATATTACAGCGCCATAAAAGAAAACTGTTTCAGGACACCTCAAAACGTGTAAATCAGGTGAAAACCTTCGATAATTTAAAAGAACTTTAAAATATCTTTCGAATTAAGTATTAAAAATAATTTAATCATAATTAGAAATTGTAATCTTAAAATTTGAAAATATTACAACGCCATAAAAGAAAACTGATTCAGGAGACCTCAAAACGTGTAATTCTGCTGAAAACTTTCGATAATTTAAAAGAACTTTAAAATATCTTTCGAATGATGTATTAAAAATAATTTAATCATAATTAGAAATTGAAATATTGAAATTTGAAAATATTACAGCGCCATAAAAGAACACTGATTCAGGAGACCTCAAAACGTGTAAATCTGTTGAAAACTTTGAATTATGTAAAAGAACTTTAAAATATCTTTCGTATGATGTATAAAAAATAAATCAATCGTAATTAGAAATTGAAATACGCGTATTAGAATATTGCAAAAATGTCCGGCGTGTAAAGATAAAATTTAATTTGCAATTAAAATGTAAATCTTTTGTTTGTTGACGAAAATCGATGAAATTTGAAATGCTAGTTTGTTTTGTGGTGTAAATATTATATACTAAATAAAATGTGTAAAATTTGAAAAATTGAAGAAAATAGAAATTTACAATTTTTAATCGCAGTACGAAACACGTGATCTCATTAAATACCAGATGTGTTTCCGTTGAAGACAGCTGTAGACGAAAAGTCTGCAAAGCTAAGATTCTTGTGATTTGTTGCCAATATTTTTTTATAGTTTAGTTAATTTTAAAAAATCTAATTGTCCGATCGATAAGCCGTTTAAACCATCGGTTTAAGAAAAAAAAGCCCTTTCCAATGGTATCTTGTTTGTAACGATACGACTGATATTTCTAATTTATTTTCCACTTTTTCCGTAAAAATGTCGCTTTTTAAGCATTTAATCGTGAATTCTGGGTCATTTTTCGTTAGACAATGGTCGACGTTTTAATTAATATCTCCGCTAATTAGGGTCGCATCGTTTAGCAAATTAGATAACCCTGATCTGCGATAAATTCTCTTTCCGACGGTACCTGTTCGAAGTCCGTTCGACCTTTAGCGGCGGAGCCTTAGCTGCGTCAAGCCGTTTCTCACAGACAGGCACACACACACACACACACACACACACACACACACACACACACACGCGTACAGATTTTAATAATATAGGAGATCTTCACCTTTACAGATTACGTCATTGTCAACAATGCATATTCAGAATGAAAATTTTATTTGGCAAAACTTAAGTTTTAATTAAAAATAAATAAATAAATAAATATAGATTTGTCATAAAACCATTCCACGTGTAAATTTAAAACTGCAAGGTTTTTAAAATTCCATTGTTTATGGTTTATTCATACATATTTTTATATATCATCTATGTGTCACTGTAGTATTGTTTCTAGTTATTTTAACATAGGCGCGTGATGAATAGTGCTGCAGGTTCACAAATGCACAATCAACAATCGTATAAACAAATAATAGCAAAGATATTGAGGCGCTGAAGACAAGTATTTATTTTAAATTAAAGCATTCAGTTGAAATATATAAAATTCCAATTAAATACAAAAGTAAATATTCAAGTACTTGAGATTGTACATAATAAATCTTAGGGATGTACCTTAAAAAGGGAGGTGAGAGAGAGGTAACTTTTAACGTCTATTCAAGACCAGATATTATCGTAGAATGTGTGCGGAGAGCAAACCGAGCGCACGACTTGCCCAGCCAAATCTGTCAAGCCTACATACACATCACATGACCAAGCTGTCGCCAAGTATCGCCAAGTGTGATTCTTTGTTCGCGAATTGAAACTAATGTTAATTTTTTAATTTACAACGACGGTTTTAAAATGTATTAACCCTTAAGGCTGTACATCAGTCAAATCTCCCTTTCTCCCTTCCCATGTTATCCAATGGGATTTTTGACGCGTCGTTTTATAAAAATATCTCATTCAAAAATGAACTTTTTCGAATTCTGTTTTTTTAATATTACTCTTTGAACAGGTCGTCTTTTAGCTTAGTGAGCAATTTTTCGAAAAAATAAATTTAAATATTTTACTTAGAGATCCACACTTAGAGTCCATAATTTACTTATTGAAATAAAATATTTAAATTATTTTATTCGTAAAATTGCTCACTAAGCTAAAAGGCGACTTGTTCAAAGAGTAATATTCAAAAAACAGAATTTGAAAAACTTCATTTTTGAATGAGATATTTTTATAAAACGAAGCAACGAAAATCCCATTCTATAACATGGAAGGGAGGAAGGGAGCTATCTGACTGATGTACAGCCTTAAGCTGCGCCAGCTTTACGCCAAGCGTCATGCTGACTACAGACCGACCGTTATGAACTGAAAAGATTAATCTTGCGTAATTTCAAATAAATTATTACATCCGGTGTTGAAATACATTTAATCTGACAATGAGTCTTCTTGTTTAGGAATATTTGAGAACACTTTTTTATAAGACTATTAAGCTAATTTATATCTCTCAAATGATAAGTTATTAATAAAGTATTATATTTAAAATCTAAATAAAAACGAAATCTTTAATTTGTGGGTTATATTAATAATTCCAAAATGAATGAAGTTTTGATTTAATAAAGTTTTATTTTAATCTGGTTTACGCAATTAACTATGTAATACAATTAATTCATTTTATTTTCTGAATTAAAAAGTAACATGCATTAGGATTCGGAAAACTAACATGAAATAAAATTAATTTTAAAACGAAATTTTCTCATTAAAATGAAATAATTTAACTATACAGATTTTAAAGGAAAAGACTAAAAAGTGAAAGTATGTGTGGAAACTTCTCCACAGTCAAATTATGTCTCATCACCTATGTGTAGGTATATTGTTAAAGGGGAAAAAACAGCTCAAAATATTTCTTTAAAAATTTTTCTATTAACGGCCCTCTTCACTTACCGCTGCCGGAAGCGCGAACCAATGTTATTCTATGGGGAAATTTTCTTTACAAATAACTTATTAACTAATACATATTTTTTAAAATTCCAAACTGTTAAATTGACGGACCTTTTTTAAAAATGTATTTTTTAAATTTTTAATATTTTATTTTGAAATTGCAAAATAAAAAAAAATTTCACACAATGAAAATTCGTATTTTGCAGCTTCAAAATAAAATATAAAAAATAAAAAAAATGTTTAAAAAAAAAAAAAAAAGTCCGTCAATTTAACAGATGGGAATTTCCAGAATGTGAAAACAGAATTAAAAAATATGTATTAGTTAATAAGTTATTTGTAAAGAAAAATTTCCCATAGAATAACATTAGCTTCGGCTTCCGGCGGCGGTGAGTGAAGAGGGACGAAATTCAAGAGTGTGAAAACTGTAAAAAAGGAATTCCCATCTATCAAGCAAAAAAATATAAAAGAATATTTAAAATATGAAACTAAACTTCGGGTTTTATAAATATTAGACCGTGGGCCATAGGTTGATATCGTTCAAGTCCGTTTCAATCATCGAGGGGCAATTTCAAATTAATGTTAAAATTAAAAGAATATTCTATTATCTACGAATTCGCAATGTTCTGGTCTGAAGATGTGCACATTATTTTAAAATTGATTAAATTAATTCTACAAATTTGACATTTCTGCGGTCCTGCTATTCTACTTACACTTAGAGATAGTCAAATTCTCTACGCATTCATTCGCTTATCCTCCAATCAAAACAGTAATTTCCATTCCGCTGATATTTTTAGTCCAATGACGGCTGCTGTTAGTGCGCGCGCTAGCAATTGATATGTTTTGTTTACGTTTATTTATGTTTACATTATCTTGAGCATTGTTGACATTTTGATCCAATTCTACTATTGCTTTCTTTTCGTGTATTTTTAAGTAATCCTTTCATTTCATATAATGTGAGAAAAAAACGACATATTGTTTGTGTATCGGGAATGAGATAAATTCAAAAATGTAGTATTTTTCTCAAATAAGATGTAAAGTTTCTCTCTACATCATTATCTTACGTATTATTAACATTTTGATCGAATTCTTTTATCACTCTTTTATCCTATATTTTTAAGTAGAATTATTACAGGTAATATAATATCAGAAGAAATTATTTGTTGTTTGCACACCGGAGATGAGATACATTCAAAGGTGACGTGTTTTTCTCAAATAAGCTGGACTGAAGTGAGATTATTTGCTGATTAGTGGAACGTTTTAAATGTTCGTGAAAGAAAAATATCTACCGATTTGCTTCTTCTTCAAATTAATGAACTGTCCAAACTGCCTTTAGACAACAATAGAAAGTGTTACACAGTGTTTTACTTTGAAAATTAGCTAAATTATTACCGAAACGTCAGTGGAGGCCTCCATGTGGTGACTCAAAAAGATTTTGGGTTCTGTCTGTATGTATGTAAGGTAACGACACCAGTGCTTGTCACTCTTAAGGCCTTATTTTTAAAATGTTTGTTTTTTTCACGTGGCATTCATGTGGAATTTATGTATCAATATTATACTTTGGTCTATTTTATACACTGATTCTTCTAGTTGTTGTTAGACACTTTCATTTTTTCAATACGTTAAGCCAATATTTTTAAAAAAATAAAAATTAAACCTATAAAAATGCACCAGTGCTCGTCACTTGAAAACTGCGTTTCACCAGTAGTCGTCAGGTGATTGCACCAGTCGTCGTCATGTAAATAAAACGCAACAATTTGCTCAATAGTTTGATTTTAATCGCGTTTTTGCAAAATTAACAGAATATTATTGAAACAAAATATCTTTGGAACATATTTAGAACCCAAATCCATTCTTAGGGTTTAAAACACAAAACATTAAATGGTAAAATTCAAAATGTTGCGAATAAAACAAATTCATATGCGAAATAATTTGAAAATTCTTTGCTTTTAAGAAAAGTTTTCAAAATTTTATTCGTTCTCAAATATATCTTTACTTAAAGCAGAGGGTAAGTAGCAGGGGAGGGGGTAATAATCTCGTTTTTAAGAGTAACTTTGTTCCAAATTATCGCAGTAAGATTGATTTTACCATGCCTTTTATTAACGCGTATTCTTGTTTGTTTGTCCAGTACAAATCTTACAATTGATTTTTAACTAACTTCCCGACTACCTAGACATTTGAAACTTTCAGAATAATTCAGAACACGATGAAAATGCATTTTTTAAATAATTTTAGCTAACTGCTCCGGGTCCCTGCAGCCTTCGGCAGCGTTATCAGTATAAATCTTGCAATCGATTTTTAACTGATTTCTCGACTAGCTTGACATTTGAAACTTTCAGAAAAGCTCAGAAGACGGTAACAATGGATTTTTAAAATATTTTAAGCCAATTGTTTCGAGTCACTGCTGCCTTCGGCAGCGTTTATATGGTTCAACAGAAAATTTATTTAACTTTTTTCCCGACTAGATAGACATTTGAAACTTTCAGAATAGCTCAAAACACGGTGACAATGCATTTTTTAAATATTTTTAGCAAACTGTTTCGGGTCCCCTCTGCCTTCGGTAGCGTTCACATGATTCAACAGAAAATTTATTTAACTAACTTCTCGACTAGCTAGACATTTGAAACTTTTAGAATAGCTCAAAACACGATAACAATGCATTTTTTAATACTTTTAGCCAATTGTTTCGGGTCCTCGCTGCCTTCAGTAGCGTTTATATGATTCATCAATCATATACTCGTCCCGATCATCAATCTACCCGACTACCTAGATTTTTGAAATTTTCAGAATAGCTCAGAACACAGTGACGATGCATTTTTAAATTACTTTTAGCCAATTGTTTCAGGTTCTCGCTGCCTTCAATAGCATTTCTATGATTCGACAGAAAAATTTTAAACACGGTATATAAAAAATTATTTTTGTATTGCAATAATTTTTTTTAAAATGTATGGGTTGATTATGCGTACCTAACACATACTATAAAGGAATTTTGAGAAATCCTTCGCCTCTTCTTCCTCATTAAGTGTGGGGTGGATTCAAAAACACGTTTTCAAGAGTAATTTTTCTCCAAATTATATCAGGAAAGCAATTTTTTGATGCGTTGATTGGTTATGCGTACCCAAAAATACTGTAAAGGTATTTTGCGTATTTTTTTCCGACCAAATTTTGAGAAAAGGTAGCAAAAACGTATTTCTACGCATAACTCTGCTCTAAATAATCTTACAAAAGCGATTTCTGATGTGTGAGTTGGTCATATGCATCCAACACCTAGTATAAAGAGATTTTGCGAAGATCTATCGTCTATGTGAGGGTGGGGGAAAAAAAAAATATATATATATATATAGGTTTTCAAGCTCAACTCTGTTGCAAATTCTTTTCGGGGGGGGGGGATTTTTTTTATGCGTTGGTTGGTTGTGTGTGTGTACCTTAGACGCATTCATTATAAGGCGATTTTGCAAAATTACCCTTCTCCTCTTCCCTCGGCCGGGCGGATAAAAAACACGTTTTTAACCTTAGCTCTACTCCAAATTAACTCAGAAAGGCGAGTTTTGATGTCTGGGTATTGGTTAAAAGTACGGAATATGGAATTTGATAATATTTCGTTAAAATTCTAAATTTACCCGTGGGAAATGGGGGGGGGATAAAAGCGGTTAACTCTATGCCGAAGGCAGTAGAAGCCAATCATCATATTGCGGGACGGAAAGCTATTACAGAAGCCAGCGAAAACATTAACTGCGGTTTCGACTGATTTCAAAGGTTTTTTTTTTTTTTTTTTTTTTTTAATTTTTGAAAATGTTAGGGATTTTTCCTATTTTATTTAAATATAGGGACCAGCGAAGGTGGCAAAGCTTGCTAGTATTATTCTACACATCAAGCTAATGTTATCAAATATTATGGATATTAATGTTATCAAATGTTAATGTTAATTAATGTTATCAAATATTATCTTACAATTTTAATTATTTAAGAACAACAGTCAACAGGGTAATTTTTATCAACATTTTAACTATTTGTTTATCTTACATAATTAATATAATGTATAAACAGAAAACTTGCTTAAGAAATGTTTTTAATGTTTAATATTTTCTATATAAGTTGTTATTCACCTGCATCTAACATAACAAAAAAGCCTTAACATAATTTTGAACCGACTCACAATCATGCTAACTATGAAATTAAGCCTTTGTATTTTATCATTTTCGAAATATATATATGAATTAAAATTAAATTATCACGGACAATAAAAAACTTAAACATCACTTAAATACATCTTCGCAAAACCATGACATCATAAAAATTTAAAATACATTAGACAGATGTATGGAGTAATCATGTCTGTTTTTCTAAAATATATAACAGAAAACTAGATAAAGCGCTTTATAACTAAATATGCTTATGTGCCATTGTTTAATTTTTCCAGCAAAATAATATGGAAAATTTTAGGTGGTTTAAAGTCAGTCATAGTGAATTAAAAGTACCATGACTGACTTTATTTAAACAAGCTATACAAAAGTTACAAGTGCAATAAAGTTCACGTTCTTGAGGTTAAAATACATTTGTTTACATTTACGAATACCCCTGACGACTACTGGTGCCGATAGTCAAATTAAAGTAAAAATTATACCATCATAATTCTAAACGAAAATATAGTATTTTTCATCAAAAATGTTACCCAGTTATTAAAAATGTTAAAACACCAGTGTTCGTCAGGGATGACGAGCACTGGTAAAACGTGCAAAATATGCACCAGTAGTCGTCATACCTTAAAAACCTTTATATTATGTCAAATTTTAAGAAGTTGCACATAAATCGTATTCTGCATTTCATAAGCATTACATACAATGCTTTATGAGCAATGTCAAAAGCACCGAACAACAAAATCTATCAAGAAATGCATATCTATTCCCTTAATCATTTGCTTTACGATTACTCAATTCAATTGTAATTTAACGTATACTTCCCTTATTTTGTTTCTCCCTACTCTTCCCCAATAGTTGAAATTGAAATTTTTATGTCATAAGAAGCAGAAAGCTTTGGAGAATCTTATGCGGGTAGATTCAAATTCATACAGGTTATAAAACGCTTATTTTAACACTTCTTTTAAGAGGGTGACGACTACTGGTGCAGATTTTAGGGGTGACGAGCACTGGTGTCTTTACCTTATGTCTCGTGATAGCGGCCTCAAAAATCATGCTATTGGCTTGCAATTTGGTACACATGCTCATGAACCACACGGAATTAGTATAGTTTTAGGTGTGTATTCCATTTGTAGTTTGTGTACATAGACACATCAAAGTTTTTCTTATCATTACGGCCTATGGACAGAATTTGTATGTACCGCGATAGCGGCCGCAAAAATTCCCGATTGACTTAGTTAATCTGCATTCAACAAAATGAAATTAGCGTACATTACTGAGATGCTTAAATTTATGTTTTCTGTAGAAAATATATGTGCTTAGGCTTCATAATTAATGTACAGGACCTTACAAAAGTATTCCGAGAATGTCATGTAATCATCCAAATTTTGTTAAGTTTCAAACAATTATTCTTGAAAAACATAGAATAAGTCGAAATGTTTTTACCGGTGTTCTTTTACAGAGAAACGCAAAGGAATTTCATAATATTAGAATCTGTGAACAATTTTTTATCTAAGCGCTTTTTAACGTGTTTATGCTGCATTTAGTGGAATAAACATATATTATAAACATATTTAAAAGCATGTTTTCTCGCTCTAAAAAAAAAAAAAAAAAAAAAAAAGTATGTATAAGCTAAATTTATTTACAGGACCACACAAAAGAATTCCGATGATATTCTGTAATCATTCAAATGATGTCAAATTAGGTTGAAAGGTAAGTGAGTTATAATTACTTAGGTGTATCATTTTTAGTGGTGTAAATAATAACGGTTACTCCTTTTGAGGAACACTCAAAAGAATATCGTGCCATCATGGTCTATAGACGGTATGTATTAAAAATGTATTTTAACATGGTTACACGAAATATAATGAAATGTTACTAGAATGTTTACAGAGATATACAGCGTAAAGTTGAAGGGGGATAGTAGCCCCCGTCAGAAATGTATCTGTTTATGCAGCGAGTCGTCATATATATGTATCCATATATATAATAAAGAGAGAGAGATGAATGTTAGGACTCACCCGAAGAGACAAAAAACGAAACACTTGTATTAGATTAGGGAGCAAACCAATGTTACTGATGTTATTTCTAGAATTAAGTTAAAATGGAGCTGGGCTGGGCACTTCCAGAAGAAATTATGATAGATGGACCACCATTCCTATTTTGGATACCGAGATAAAACAAAAGACCGAGAAAGAGACCAGTGTGTCGTTGAAGAGATAAAATTGTGAAGTTTGGAAGAATGAATGGAGAAGAGTTGCAGAAAACAGGGCAGATTGGAATCACCTAGAAGAGGCCTTAATCCTGCAGTGGACTGATAAAAGTTGAAATTGATAGATATAATATGGAATTAATAAAAAATATCAATGATCTAATGAATAATGAGTGATGAAAATAGGACGTTGAGGCTCCTGATCTGCAGATCCACTAGTTATTAATATTTTACCCTTTTTTAGCACTTTTTCTGAGGAGTATAATTTTAGCACTTGTGTGCAAGATATTTTAAAATTTATTGAACGGATCACAATATTATCAGAAATATATTGCACGCAGCTTTAAACCAGCATCCTAAATGTAAACTCAATTCCTTCAAATTGAAATAAATTTTCCAAATTTATGTGCAAAGTTTACTTCCAGAACATTTGATATTTTCATTACCTATCTGAAAAAGAATATATTAGCAAAATTTTCAGGTTGCCCCCGAAAAGTTGAAACGAACTTGTTTTTAAATGACATTTTTAGCTTATGGCCCACGGTCTAATCCGCGTTTGTAATGATCGATAGACGGCGCTTTGTGAACACTGCAGTTGTTAGTAAACATAGCCACGAGTGTTCCATTAGTGTTCCTTTGTTATTCTACTTAATATTCGTACTATAATTTCTCCGCCATTACATTATGGAAAATTGATTGCTTTTGTAAAAAATACTTCAGTTTATTCAAAGTTCGATCGGAAGTAGATTTTTAACTGAAGTTGAACAAATATTAATTTCAAATCATCTGATTAATTCTTTACTTCCATTAGCCGAAGCAACTGAAATTTTAAATTTGTCATTTGGAAATAAATGGAAGCTCAATTCTGGATTTCTTGATCCTTTGGAGTTACACTGTGGCACACAAAAGTATGTGTTATCTTTTTTACCGTATTTATTCATTTTTATTCAATAAATATATGTGAAACTAAATATCGGCAAGCAATGGCGGCTGTATGGAATTCGAATTAAACCATGTTTATTGTAATTTCACCTTAGCCCACCAGAGGGCGAGCATTTCATTACAATCGCGGATAGCTTGTAAATATATTATTTAAATTTCTAGCCCCAAAATAATATTTTAAAAAATTATTTCTCATCACGTTATTAGTTATACATAGACTATTTTCTGAATATAGAAAATGCCAAACAAAATTAAATTTCTATCAATATATATATATTATATATATATATATATATATATTAAAAAAAAGTAACTGTCGCTGGCGTCAATTTTTTTTGTCTGCGACAGCAACTTCTCGCGGAGGGCAGGGTTCTCCGCGTCATGAGATATATCAGTGTATTCCGACTGCTTTAAGGAAGGCATTTCTGCTGCTTAGAAATCTCTATCATTTTAATTAACTAAGTTATTAAGTAAAAACGCGGGTTTATAAAGGTACTCTATTTGCCACCGGAGGGAAAAGTTTCTCTTATGACGTTTTTTTTTCTGTATCTCTGACGTCACTTTCCTCAGGAAAATTAAAATGTGATCAATGGTGTAAATATGAAAAATTGAATAAATTGCATCTTTGAGATGCTCGACAAAAGAAAAAAATATTTAGAACCGCAAAACATTTGAAAATAACCGATATTTTAATAAATATTACATAAAAATTTAATTAAGATGAAACGAAAATTAGTTTTATGTTTTTATTTTAGTTTATATTATAGTATAACTTCAGTATATCACCACAGCTATATTTGTCGATTTTTCTTTGGCGCCGTTTTGAACGATAACGATGTCGTTCTGGACTGTTTGCGATATAATATGGCAGCCTATATGTTGTTTATTTTGGATTTATGATTTTATGTTTTATGATTTAGATTATGATTTTATCTTTTATCATTTATGATTTTATGATTTAGATTATGATTTTTTCTTTTATCATTTATGATTTTATGATTTAGATTATGATTTTTAGGTTTATGATTTTTAGATTTATAATTTGACGATAATCGCCAACAAAAAATCGCCAGATATCGTTGTGGGGATATACTGAAATTGTTCCTTTATTTTAATGTTAGGCGAAAAAGATTTAGTAATGAATATCATGATTACGTTAAACAATTATTGGTATAGAGTTAGAGGTTAACCGCAGACATTTTTAAAATGGAATTTATGAGATAAAAATTTATATTAGTTTATATAAAGATTTAGTTTTTTAACTCAAAACATATTTAAAAGGATAGATCTTTACTATGACCAATTTAGCGATTTTTAAAATTTAGAAATGAAGCTCGTACGTTTTTCGCCAAGAAATTCATTTACACAATCACAATAGCCATTTTAACTCTAGCCATGCTTTCCTATAGAGATAAATTATAAAATGGTGCAATAATAATGATAATAATAATAAAATCCGCAACCTAATTTTGTTTTTTAAGCATTGATATAAAACTTTGCAGAAAACAGAATTTAATACAACAGGACATTTTTTTTTATATACATATAAAGGAATGTAGTAACTGCATTGCTAAAATATTGTAGTTACAGCTAATACAGGACCTCATTGGCTGATTTTAAATTTTTCATTTATTTTGACGATGACTTAAATTATCTATAGCAATTATGCATGTCAAGATTTTCGCGAGAAACGTCTAAGCTACTTCGGTGCCAAATTTAAAATTTCGCCAAGAGGTTAAACTGTACCATTTCTTTAGAACGATATTTTTTCAATTTTATTTTAAATATTTTTCAACTTAATTCACGAGGGAAAAAAAGAAGAAAGTTTTTTATTTGGTTTTATCATTTATGATTTAGCCATAATCGCCAACAAAAAATCGCCAAATATCGTTATGGGGATATACTGAAGTTGTTCCTTAGTATTTAATACAGTTTAAGAAATTAAATGGTAAAATCAGATATTGACAGGCATCTTGGCAAATTCATGGTGTAATACAATAAGTGGCGACAATGCAAAATCGCTATCTGAAAGAAATTGTCCTGTCGTACTACTACTACTAATGAAATTTTTAAAATAATTGCAATAATCGCATAAGATATTTATCTTCAACCTGACTAAATCATATGCTAGAAAAAATACACTTTAAAGAGTTGCATCTTTAGTGTTGGAAGCACCATTTTAAACCTTGCTGTACGCTGGAAATAAATGCAGAGTATTACATATTGTCCTAAATTAACTAAAAAAATTCAATAGTAAAAAAAAAAATCTAGGCATTAGAAAAAATAAGTTCATAATTTCTTTAATCAAGCAATAACACACAAAAAATTCATCGTCAAACAGTGGCAAAAATTTTACAAGTCGATCATATACTAAAGTTATAACGCTAAATGATTTAGATGTCAAGAATTTCTCTCTGTTCTAAATAATTAGTGCTATGGTTGTTTATTTTATGTTCTCTCTCAAAATAATGGCAAATTGTTATTAAATTGTCGAACGTTATAACAGATTTTTGACATATTGTAAACGATATAATATTAAATATTCTATATTTCAATGCGATACCAAATATGGTGGATTTCTATAATATTGTTCAACTCTCTTGTGTTATGTATTATTAATATTCCAATTCAATGAAAGGCAAAGTTGCGAAAAGTCGGGTAGAATCCCGCAGGGATTAATCAGCGAAGCGAGTCGGGGGGAGGCGAAGCCTTCCTCGGGGGTTGGTGAGCGGAGCGAGCAGGGGGCGGAGCCCCCTAGTATATATATATATAATATATTTAAATGCTGATATGTGATGACATGAAAGTGAAATGTAATAAACAACAAGAAAAATTATTAAACAATCTTAATAAATAAGAAAATTAGTTAAAGTTAAACACTATTTAAGCTAGAAAATTAAATTATGCTGTGCCAATCTCCTCAGCAGGTGGGAACACAGCTATTAATAACTATGTAGTACTAGCAGGTTTCAAAAGATATGCAGGCTAGCATACTCCAAATATATTTCAAACTGAATAGTAATGAAAAACTTAAAATTGTAAAATATGAAAGGAGATTCAAAAAATATGAAAGGAGATTAAAAAAGTAATTATATTTCTTGAATATTAAATATTGAAATTTGAAAAGTATATGTTACAGCTCATTGAAACCAAAGAGCTGTTTATAAGAAAGCTTATTTATAAAGAGTTTTTTTATATGAAATGCTAGCCAAACATACCCCCATCCAAACCTGCCAGAAAAAGAAGAAAACTCACCACCTGCAAGAAACGACAATTGCAAAATCCATATATATATATATATATATATATATATATATATATATATATATATATATGTATGTATTTGGCTACAATAATAATAATTGTAGTGTTAAAAAAACAAATAACTTTTACGGATTGATATTTTAAGGAATGAATAGTTCAGAATTCGATGAGCAACTCCAAGCAAGTGCTTCCGACTCAGGTTGATATCTTTGTCTTATTTAAATCGCCATTATCATGAAACAAGATTGCGAACGCAACTGATTAAAAATGTCATTCAGACTTTGCTATGGGGTATATGCATACCAAGTTTCAAACAAATCGGTTTAGAAATGTGTTTTCTATATGAATTTCGAATTTCCGAATAGCCGCCATTAGGAATTAAAGTTACGGACCAAATTGACCTCATTGAAGATATTTTTAAGATACTTCAACTGTGTTTCCAATTTTATTTCAAATTTGTTCAGTGTTTTGGAAGTTGTGGTGATGACAATTTTTCTTTTATAAATACGTAAACTGAATCCGATTAAATCTCTCAACCATTCCATCGGACTCGGGATGCAAGGATGTTGTCTGAGTCGTCTGTATTCCAAGATACCTGCAAAATTGAATAAAAAACGCCGAGATAAAATTAGTTCCTTGATCCGAATGAAGAATGATAGGGACTCCGTAGCTTGATATCCAATCTTGCATAAGGATATCCGCTTCTTGAATTGGCACTGTTATAGCCTCAGGCCATTTTGTGAAAAAGTCCATTATCACAAGGATATATCGGTTATCTTTAGAGGCCTGAGGCAGTCCTAGTACGCCTATAGCAATTCATTTCAAATGGCGCACCAGCATTATAGCGTTACAAACTACCTTCGATTCGAGATTTTGGTCCTTTTCCTGCTCCTCATGCATGAGCCAGTATGACATTCCCTTCATAATTTTTCTGCACAATTTCGAAGTCGATTCGAAAAGATATAACAGATATACGGTTGTCGATTCCAGAAGATATAAAAGATTTTCTATGCAGGTTGATTTCTAACGAAATCAACCTACCAGCCTGTCTCAGATTATAGTATTCTTATATTTTCCTCCATTTCTTCTTTTATAAATGAATCTTCACTTTTACAGATTATGTCAAATATTCATATGTAGGTAGAAATAAATCTTTCTAGAAGATTTATTTTCAAAAACGGAATAGATTTGACTCATAATTCCAACGAGAAATCTTAAAACCAGGAGCTTTTTCAAATTTGACTTTTTATAGTCCATATTTTATATCAACATTTTAATTTATTACGTGATTGTTTCAAGTTTCAATATCACAAAAGCAAGGGAGTTAAGTAAAGAAAGAACAATTCAAGATTTTTATGAAACAAAATTTGAAGATTTTTTTTTCTTTTTTTTAATGTACTTTGGATGACTATAATAAGATTTTTTTTTTTTTTTTTTTTTTTTTTTTTTATGTAAATCACATCTGATTACATAATGAGTTCTGAAAGAAAATTAAAGGTGTTAAATAAATCTAATTTATAAATTAAAAAATTTTAATTCTTCTCAGTAAAATATGTTTTTTCAAGTTTGCTTTTTTGCCAGTTATTTATAGTCAATGAACAGATAATGCTATAAAAATGTATTTTTAAAAATTAATTTAGCATTAGGTTAAAATTAAACAATGAATGAAAAATAAATCTGAATATCATGTAAGCTCAATGTTATCGGTTCGTTTTCGAGAATTGCATCGTTCATATATCATAGATAGTAAAAAAAAAGAAAAAAAAAGGCCATCTTTTCTGACAAGCAGAAGAAAGGAAGTTTTCTTATCTTTTCCTTTACAAAGGTAATTTCACTTTTATAGAGTGTGTCAACAATATCTATTCTGAAATTTTTATTTTTATTATTAATAGTTATTTATTTTTAAAAAATTTCTTTTGAAAAGCTACATAAAATTTGCCATAAAAATTGGCACGTGTAAACTTAAAACATTGAGATTTTAAAATTTTCACTCTTTATAATTTATTCATACTCGTTCAGTTTCTATATATTATGCAACTTCCTATTTCAGTATCATAGAAGTACTGCGTTAAAAAAACAATCCATATATTTCTTAAAAGAAAATTTTAATTATGACTAGACAATCTTGAAAATTGTAAATATTATAGAAAACACATCGGATCACATATTGAAATACGAAAGCAAACTTTACGTGTTGAATATAGTTTATAAATAAATAAATCAATTTTATTTCGCTTCAATTTAACTTTATAAATTTATTTTCACCTTATTGGTAGTGATGTGTAGACATTCTTCAAAATATAATAAAGGCGAGAAAAAATAAAATAAATTGTAATCATAATTTTTTTCTCCCTAGAGTCGTGATAAAAAATAAAACAAAATTAAAATATATAAAAAAATGAAGTATTCCCCGTTGATATTTTAAGAATTGCATAGCTTAAATTTTGTATAAAATATATCTATCATCCTACAAGAAGCGAATAGAAAGTTTTCTTATCTTCGCCTTCAAGTTTTGATAAAAGAATTTTCACCTTTTTAAATTGTGTCAACAATTCGTATTCAGGAGGAAAGAAAATTTTCTAGAAGTTTTATTTTCAAAAGCTGCATACAGATTTGTGATAACAATTGCTATGCGTAACTTTGAAAAGATGGGGTTTTTTCAAAATTTCACTCTTTATAGTTTATTCATATGTGTTTAATAAATATGAATATTGTATCCTTATTTTATTTATTTATTTATTATTTAGAAAAATAAACAATAGAAATAAAGGAAAAATATTTACATTTCAGTAACAATTTTAATTCAGGAGAGAGAATTCTTAAAAATATACTTTGTATCACAAAAATATCAGGTCAGCTGCCATCTACCAGAATACTCGTAGATGGTAAACTGAATTTCCTTACCAACAACGAGATAACTTGCTGCTGATTATCTTTATCTAAGTCCCCTATTATGAGTTTTGACATAAAAATATACATGAAATGTTTAATATTTTGTGCACAGGGAGAAATTAAATAATACAGTTGATGCACTAAAATAGGTTACATATTTCTCAACATTTAATATTTATAACATAAAAACATATATATTCATAATCTGTTTAGAAGAATTCGACAGTTATATGTATATATATATATATATATATACTGTAAAATTATATTTCAACTTTAATAGTTATATTGAAACTTTTTTTCTTTACATACCAGACAAAAGGTATCTTATTATAAACAGTATCTTCCGACTTATAATACCCGGGATCCGGACATAATATCGCGGGACAAAATCTCGCGTCAAAAAAAAAAAAAATAGTACGATCTATTTGAAAATTTGATTTTGTGTCACGTGTGATCTCTGGTGGGGGCCACATGGTCTTATAAATATTAATTTATTAATTAAAATAAATATATAATTAATTAAATAAATCGTAGAGTTGAATTTCATTATTTTATCTATGTTTATTTTTAAGTTATTTTATCTTTTGCTTCTCACTATTCAAAATATATTTTTAAAATCGTGTACATCACTGCTGACATTAAAGCTGAACACTCTTCACAAACTTGAATTAAATATTTTAAAATTGATAAGCACGATTGAATTCATTATGACTAATCTTGACAAAAGATAATAAATATAGTCTTTAAACTATTTTATGTAAAAATTATAAAATTTTTCTTGTAGGTTTGTCAGAATGTAAGTTCTCTGACTAAGGTATGTGTTGTCATTAAATTTTATACAACATTACTAATAATTACCAATTCATTTTTGTTTTGTATTCATTTATGTCGCCGATATTTTGTCCTCGCGATATTTTGTCCCGCGATATTTTGTCCCCAACCCATAATACCCCTCTGTTTTTATTTTGGGTTCCGTAAATATATGGCATTGACAAAATATAGGTATATTAACCAGCCAATAACTGTGATAACACCTTAGAAAAAACATAGTGCTTTGTTCCACAAATAAAAATTAATTTTGAATTTTATATACGCGCGAATTTTTATGAGAAACTTGTATACCTTAATCTATTCTTACTACACATGTAAATGATAATATTTTCAAAATATCTAATTTTAAGTTTTAACGTGTATTTCTATGTAGTAAATAATTATACGTGGCAAAATTATTTATATGTCGTAAAAATAATTACATATAGCCAAAGTATTTAGCAAACATTCCATAAAATTAAAATATTCAATACTTACTTAATAATATAATACTTAAAAATCTTTAACAGAAACAAAACAGGAGTATTTCTCCAACTTACCTATATAAAAGATAAAATAATATCAGTTACATTTTTATAAACAATACATTTTTTTTAATGTGCACAAAAGATATTGATAAAAATCATAAATATTTGTTTGTTTTAATATTTCACAATTAATTAGCTTGGAATTTTAAACGAGGAATTTAATCTTAAACGAAATTTTATATGATTGAATTTAGTATGATGTGGAAAACTTTCTTTTATGAAATTTTACACAAATTCATGCAGTACAACTT
This sequence comes from Salticus scenicus, assembly GCA_963930645.1. Taxonomy (NCBI): domain Eukaryota; kingdom Metazoa; phylum Arthropoda; class Arachnida; order Araneae; family Salticidae; genus Salticus; species Salticus scenicus. Next base: position 219,944,705 of record OZ005662.1, read on the forward strand.
ATTTATTAAAATGTTATTTATGAAAATTGTTTTCCATGATAAATACAGACGATTTTTATCTGACAGAATTGTAAAACTAAATGCCAAAAGAAAAACAATTTTGTGCCAGCATCAGATTAAAAAATGAAAAAAATCGATAACTTTGTATTAAATTATCGCAGATCGATGGTTTAACCATTCGATTTAAAGGTACCATATTTAACCATTAAGATTTAACCATTCGTTTTAAAGATAATATTGAGATCTTTTGAAAAATACCCATATCGAAAATTTACACCCACCTCCCTGGGGGAAAACGATGCTTCCACAAGCACATACATTTTTTCCTACACTGCGTGTCATAAATATACATACCCTTGTGTTTATCATTGAAACCTTAAAATATTGGATATTATGCAAGTAGTTTATTAGTAATATTATTGTAGTATGAAAGAATAATCTGATTTTTAAATAAAAAACGGAAACATTTTTACAATATTAAATGAGTGTCTAGATATCGAAATCTGAACATCGTGTGCCGTGTCATAAATATACCTACTGTGCTATTTTTTACAGTTTCCGTGCGCGTACAAAGCCTATTGCGATTTTTTTTTTCAAGAATGCCACGTGGCAAGCAACTAACTGAAGTTGAAAAAGCTCGAATTGAATCTTTACGTGCTGAAGGTAAAAGTTATACTTTTATTGCAAACCACTTACATCAATCCAAGGGATGTATTCAAGATTTTCTGACAAAGAGGCGGTCATATGGCATAAAAAGACGAAGTGATCGTCCTAAAATACTGACTCAACGAGAAGAAAGGCAGATTTCTAGAATTGCGTCGAATTCAACAAAATCTGAAAGTGAAATTAAAGTAGAGTGCCAATTGGAAGTGAGCAAATCTACCATAATCAGAGCTATACATCGAAATCTTAATTTGAAGAGAGGGAAAATGACTTCAGCTCCAAAATTAAAGGCGGAACACGAAATTCAGAGACTGTAATTTGCTAAAAATAACATGTGCACAGACTAGAATATGGTTCGTAGTTTTCTCTTTTCATTAATCACTTGTACAATATGTACCACAACTTGTATATTTTTATTTTTATTGTACAGATCATATTTACCGACAAAAAAATATTTAATCTGGATGAAACTGATGGGTTTAAACATTATTAGAGAGATCTGAGGAAAGAAAAACGTTATTTGTCCAGAAGAAGTTTAAATGGTGGAAGTGTTATGGTATGGGGTGCTTTCTGTAGCCGAGGAACTCTTCCAATTTCTTTCATTTCATCAAAGATGAACAACAACGACTTCGTTAGTGTGTTAGAGGCATATTTATTGCCATTTTTAAGAAGATTTCGTCGCAAAAAGTACAATTTTCGGCTAGATAATGCAAGCATCCATACTAGTTCCACCACTTCTCAATGGTTTTCAGCCAATCACATTCAAGTATTAAAATGGCCCGCCTGCTCGCCTGATCTAAATCCAATGGAAAACCTTTGGGGAATACTTGTACGCGAGATATATGCCAATAACAAACAATTTCATTCTACAGACAAACTTAAAGCTGCAATTTTGAATGTCTGGTCCAAAATTGATGCACAAACTGCAAGTAACCTTGTGCATAGCATGAATAATCACCCTTTTCAGTTAATCCAGAGAAATGGAAATGAATGTAGTTTATTATTAAAGATGTACTACTTTTCATATAATCTTCGTTTTTCTTTGAGGTAGGTATATTTTTGACACGCTGCAAGCACACATTTTTCAATCTTTTTTGTATCTTTTAAATAAAATACATCCGATATTATTCAGGTCAATTGCTTTTAATTACGAGTTATAGACGTACCATTTAAAAATGCCAATTAAAAAGATTTAATTTCAAGATCACGAAACTAAAATTTCAAAAGTAGGTATATTTATGACACGCACTGTAGTTTACTACAACTATTATCAATAATTTATATTAGTTTTACAATCCCACGTTAAAAATAACTGTAATTATGTACATTTATATGAAATTTTGCGCTATACTACCATATTAAAAATTTAGAAAAAATGGGATCACAGCTCCACCTGTTGAGCGTCCGATCCCAAAATCTAATCAGCGCCAGTTTATGCCAGGGTCCAACTAAATACTAAGTTTGATTAAATTTTGTTCAATGGTTTGTGAGATTCAGCGTCAACAAAATTTGTGATACACATTCACATAGACACACAGACACTTTCTAAAAACAGTCAAATCGTGTTCAGGATATCCCAAAACGTGTAAATATATCAAAAACTGGAGTTTGAAAATGTTCACAATTTCAATACTTTCTCTCTATATGCAGAAAAAATTTAAAGAAGGTAGATGATTTTGTCAATTTTTTTTTTTACAATCAGCGAATAATATATTACTATTGATTGAATAAAATAAAAATTTGAGCAAAGCTCCTTGCAGGTTTATTTATTTATTTATATCTTTATTACCATTTTACAGATATTGAAATTCAGCTCATTTTATTCACGATATCATTTTGAATTTTCACGATATTTGAATTACAATTATTTTCTATAACTACCCTATAAATTATTTACATGTTCTTGTAAACAATTCATATTAACATAAAAACTTGCTTGGAGGAAACGAGCGATGAAGATATCTTCTGTTTAAAATATACTTCTATTTCTTAATATTTGTAATATGATGAGAAAATTCGAAAATGTGTTATCTGAAATAACCATCAAATATATGTAAATGTTTAAAAACTATATACCTGAAATGACCTAATTTCAAAACACGGCTTTACTCTCCTGTGTTACAATCTAATAAATGTCCTTAAATGTACATAAGTTAGGTATATAATGTTTGTTAGCTTCAGAAAACGTAAGAGCAAAAGCTCTTTAGTCTAAGGAGAAAGCAACTTAAAACAACTATTTAGAGTCAAATGTTTAAGATACATAATTTTGGGCTTACAAAATGTTGCTTAGAATTACAATGTTGTTATAATTTATCGTTGAGCGAAGCATTCATCTTTCAATAAAATTATATGACTTTCAGTATCATGAAATTTACGTAGTTAAAAATTTTTGCAATATTTAAAAGATTAATAACAAGCAAAGAATTATGTAAAAGACTTTACATTTTAATCAAAATAAAATAATTCATGTAGTCAAAGCTATAAGTGCTAATTAATTACAGATCGTAAGTAATTATTTATACCACTATTTTTAATATGTTTTAATAGTTATCGACATTTATATAAAAATTCTGTTTTGCAAATAGTGGTAGTAAAATTATTTACAATTCATAACAAATTGGCATGTTTAGTAAAAATCTAAAGAAGCACCTATAATTAGCACCTATAGTTCTGTAATAAATAAAATTTTTAATTTATAAAAGTTTGCCTTTGGAAAAAGCTTGATGTGTAAAAGCCATTGATGGAGACAATTATTTTCATATTTATAATAGTAATCTATTCTATGACTTTAATAATATACCTAAATATGTTTAAAATATATATTTAAAGAATAAAAATGTCAAATGAGGAAAAAATTAAAAATTAGCAAAGCTAAAACATATTACAGGATTTCCATTTTTTATTTTTATAAACTTAAATATATTTGATGAAATTTCAATATATTTAACATTTTTAAGTTATAAGGTAAATATCTTCAAAATTTCTCAATTTTAATACAGTAATTTACACAAATATTTTAGAATATACACCGTCTCCTTATTAAATATTTCTGATTTTATTTCTTATGCAAGCCAAAATATTTGCCCTTCCAGTAAATTTGCAGAAGTTACAAATTTTAAAAATATCCCATATTTGAGAGTGTATCTTCAGATTCTGCTTACTGCGACACTTATTGTTGGTCGAACGAAAAGATTTATACCTGTTTACAGATATATTTCAAAATATTTCCTGTTTATGCATTTTTTCCAAAGAAATTTTTCATAGAGAATAATAAAAATGTAGATTACTTGTTTACATATATTTATGAATTCTATTCAAACACACACACACAAAAAAAAAAAAAAAGAAAAGAAAACAAAAATGTATGTTTCTACTTTCTTGTATATTTTCACAATTTCACCTCTGTATACCTAATTTTCAATTAAACATATTCTGAAAATAATATATACATACAAAACAAACATTGCATCTTAAACTAACATGGCATCTTACGATTAAAACTTTCAAAAATTCAATATTTTAAAGACAACTTAAACTGTTTATCTTCCTGGGTATTTAAAAAATAAACATTAAATGACTCGTGTACAGTTTGGTTTATCACCAGTTATTTTGCCTTAAAGTATCAAAAATGAGTTCCAAAAAATTATAATTACATACGTAGGCAGGTGTTTAAAAATTATGTGTTTCATATCTTCTAATTTCTATATACACATTTACTCCCCATTTGAAACTTAAGTAATTTATTTAGATATTTAAAATAATGCATGAATCTTAATACAATATTCATAAGAAGAAAGATTAATTTTCTAATACAAAATTTTAGCCAACTGTCTTGCATCGCTAAGCAATTGCTTACCTAGTAACTGCTTACCTAACCAATTGATAATACAGTCGGTAACAAAAGTGTCCGAACACTAGCAAAAATTCCTATGTAAAAAAAGTACACTTCATACGGTTTTGTTAAATAAATCCTTGTCGAATCCTGATCTTAGTCAGTGTATGAACATGATTCTATAAGGATTTATTTGACAAAACCGTATGGAATGTACTTTTTTTACATAGGAATATTTGCTAGTGTTTGGACACTTTTGTTACCGACTGTACCAAGAAGTAATTTATTTCTAGAAAACGCTACCGGAAATAATCGCTTTTATGTTTACAGTGTAAATATACCTAATAATTTTAAAATTTCATAATTGTGTATTTAAAATCAAAATTTTATAATTATGCATACATTTAAGAATTGTATGCTTGAAATATCCTAATATTTAAACGTTGATTTTCTTTACGATTACAATCTAAAAGTCCTTCTATGTATTCATAATTCATGTACGCAATGTTTGCTATCTTTAGAAATTGCAAAAGAAAAAACTTCTAAAGAGAAATAGAGTACGACTGTGTTTTAAGCCCTAAGCATAGAGGACGATTCTAAAGATTTGGTGGGGTGTCAAATTAACCCATAGGTTGGAATTTGCTAAACATCTAGTCATTCTACATTCACTTTTATCGTTTACTTTTCTAACTTTTCTAGACCACAAGAACTATCACTCATATTTTGAACTCGTGGATTCAACACATACCTCGAGACGCCTTACTCGTATGAAATCTGGTTAAGCTATAAATTAATTCTTTGAAGAGAAATACAGAACAAGCGTAATTTTGAGACAACAAAATATTACTTAAAATAAAATTACTGCTGTATCTATATACACTGAATGTCATAAAATATATTTATTTATTAAATTTTATGATGAGGAGTATAATAATATAAAGTATACATTTTTATATAAAAGACTTTCCAATAGAATCACAACAGTTTAATTCATATGATCAAAGTACCATCTACCAATAAGTATTTGGGCGTTATCGAATTTAGAGGTTTCGCTAAATATCTAAAAAATTTCTTTATGAATGGTCTTGAAAGTTTTGGAGTACAAATACCTCATATACCTCATATATTTAAGCAAAAGTTTTACCCTGAAGAGAAGAAGAAGACCAGTGAAAAATTTAAACAAAAATCAAAATATTTTGGATCACCCTGTAAAAAGTAATGCTTGAAATGGGTTTTAGCTGTAACTTGTGAGTATGAGGCTTCTTCTAATTACCTGTATAATTTTCTATGAGACTACCACATATATTCATGTAAATATAATAGTTTCTTTTAAAAATAATTAATTAATTAATTTAATTAAAAAAAAATTCTACTTTTTACAAATATAACAGGTAGAGTATTAGACCCAGTGCTAAGGTATTTTTAGCATACGACATTAGGCACAGTATACAACAGTCAGAATGCAAAAATGTTAAATGTACTACAAAATATGAGTATTTTTATTATATAATTTTTAACTACGCATACACAAGCTTAAAAAAAAACTTCGTGAATGCACTTTATTTAATGAATATTCAGCTCTTAGATAAAGCCCGTAATGGTATTGGTATGAAATTTGTCAACAATTTTGCATGTAAAAAGCAATTCTTAAAGATACGAGCAGGTTCTAATCGACGAATGCACATTATTTAATGAATATTCAGCCTATAATTATGTTATTACAAAAGTGGTCAGCATTTTTGTGTGTAGAAATTAATTCTTTAAGAAATGAGCAGGTTCTAGTCGACGAATGCACTTTAATGAACATTCAGGAAACAGTTGAATAAAACTCTTTTTTGCGCCACAAAAATTAATAGTCGATAAAGATTCTCGAAACAATCCAATGAAACCGTCATTCTTACTATTGAAATTAAATAAACATTGTTAAATGCATGACATTTCTGTCTACGCTACACTGAGGAAAAAAATCTGTTACTGACATCTAGAATCTAAATTGTAGCTCTAGAAAAAATGGTTCCATGTCATCCTTATAAATTCTAGTCCCCTTGAAAAGCGAGTTCTAGAAGCCTCTATTACAATTCTACAGCGTTTGAATATATTCTCGAGGGCAAAGTTGTTTAAAAATCCCTGCAAATAAATGTGACTACAAGAGGCGGGTTTCAGCAACTATAATCTTGGTTTATTACAAAATTCTAGAAAATCAAGCGAGAATTTCTCGCAATACAAAAGATTCAGAATATTCTTTCACCATCTAGAAATGTGTAAACAAGAATTTCTCGACCATTTCTTCTATTCAGTTTATTGGCGTGCCTTATGCGCATAGTTCGGAAATCTATATTTCTAGTTAAGGGATTTAGAAAATGGCCACTTATTCATTCTAGAGGAAGGCGGTATATAATTTTCTCAGTGTATTTTCCCGTAGGATACTAATATTTTCTGGCACCTTTTGCTGCCACGAATTTACTGTAGTACAAAAGTATTTTTTCACTGTATACTCTATTACTTTTAGTTATGTCAATGATATGTATATATGTATATATATATTATTCTTTTTCATAATTATAATATTTTAGATAGAAAAGCTTCAAAAAGAATTACCTAAAACAAAATCATATGGTTATGCAAATGTCTAAAATTTGTGTACATGAGATGATATAAATTCTAAACATAGACAGGTTCACTCTTCTGTTACAATATAATAAATGTAACTGTATTATATATTTTATTTATTATAACAACGATAATAAATTATTTATGTGAAGGAAGAGAATTATTCCAAAGCAGTATTTTAAGAAATTATCTACAATTAAAAATTTTTACTTGCACGACATTCTAATTAACTGTTATTGTAATAAAATAATTTGTTTCGAGAAATGAACTGATAGACATAACTATAGTATTTAAACTCCCGATTATAGAGTAATGCATATGTCAAAATTGATGTACATGAAATGTTCTAATATTGAAAGACGTTTCCGTTAATTTTCTGTAATCTGATAACTGTAACTATGAGCGGCTTGAAATATTATATGAATACTAATTATAAAGAGATATAAATATAATATAATTTTTCTTTAAACAACTATTTTACATCCAAAAATGATTGCTGTAAAGTTATTATATGATATTAACATAAAATAATTTGCTTCAAAAAACAACTGGCGGAGATAACTGCCTCCATTTTCAAAATGAATCTACAATTTGAATAATTTGGATGGTAAAATTTCAAAATGAGTTATCCAAAATCACGATCACATAGTTATGGAGATTTTCGAAAACTACATACCTAAAATGTCCTATGTTCAAAACGTTGTTACTCTCTTCTCTTAAATTCTAATAAATGTCATGTTCATAATTTACGTACATAATATTTGTTAGCTTTAGAAAATTTAGGGCTAAAATCTCTTTCGTTTATAGGGTAAAGTAATTTAAAGTAATTATTTTGAGTGAAATATTTAGGATACATAATTTTGGCAACTGAATATTGCTTAGAATAAAATTGAAGTTTTAACTTATTATAAACCTAAGAATTTATGTCTGTTTAATAATATATTATTATGAATATGACCAGGAAAATATGCATGTACTGAGTTTTATAGCGATTAAGAGAAAAGTACAGCATTATGTAAAAACCATTGAAATATAATTCAAATAAAGTAATGTATATGGTCAAAGCGCTAATAAATATATTATTTTACATTTTTTATAAGTATGCCCTTTTAAAAACACATAAAATTTGCATCGTGAAAGCCACAGATAGAGAATTTTCATATTTATAATATAAATTTACCCGATGACATTAACGATTCGGATTTGAAAATTTGAAAATAAGTAACCAATAATCATAATTACATATTTATGCAAATTTTAAAAAATTATGGACCTGAAATATTCTAAATTCAAAATATCGTCATCTATTACAATTCAATATATGCAATTTTTTTATATGTTTAAAATATTACATAAATACACGTAGATTATTTCTATGCTGTTCTATTGCAGAATTTCTTATAATTTTTTTAATTAACTCTCTTGCATCCAATAGTCATTACCTGTATACCATTGTAATTAATTGATATAAAAATAATATAATTTGCTTCGAAAAAACAACAGATAATTGTTTTTGTATTTACAATATAAATCTAATTTGAAGTTTTAATAATTTCAATTGGTAAACTGTAAAATTGGATATTCAAAATCACTATATAGTTATGCAGATGTTCAAAAATTACTAACCTAAAATGTTCTAATTTCAAAATATATACGTACACTCTTCGGTTACAATCTAATAAATGTCCTTATAATAAAGGAAAATATGTTCATAATTCAGGTACATTATGTTTGTTACTTTTAAAAATTGTAAGATTTAAAGCTCCTTCATCTAATGAGAAATCTATTTAAAGTTTTTATTTAGGGTGAAATATTTAACATGTATAGATTTGAGACACGGAAATATTGCTTAAAGTAAAATTGTTGTAGTAATTCATTAAAAACTAAGAATTTATGTTTATATAACATCATATTATTTTGAATGTTATGAAAGATATGAGTTTAGGGAATTTTACTCTGGTTTAGAGACTGATATCAAATATAGAATAATATAAAAGTCTTTAAAATAGATTTTAAATGCAAGATAATTCATATTATGAATGGATTAAGGCACAGTATTTTAATTTTTATAAACATGCACTCATAATTTTGATAATTTTGATTGGAAAACTTCAAGATTAATTACCGAAATTCGTGATTATACAGCTATTCAGAAATTAAATATTATCTGAAGTGCTTTAACTCCAAAATGTAAACATGTCTCATAATTCTTCTACATACCATATTTGGTGTCAACCCAATGGCCTGTTTTAAGTTCAAGATTTTATAAGCAGAATTTTAATTTAAACTATCCTGTATATTTATTTATTTCCTTTATCCCGACAAACTAACAGCTTAAAAAATTACAATGTTATATTTATAAATTAATTGTTAAAAACATTAAAAAAAATCTGAAAATTTTAGTTAAAAACATATTTATGTTAATTTTGATATCCTCTATAGTTAGAGACGGTATATTACGTATTATTATTATTTTATTTATAATGGTAAAAATTGACAATATTTAATAATCTATATAAATAAAGAGAAGTGTCTGTGTGTCTGTGTGTGTATCTGCGCTCTGGTGCTCACAGAGCCTCCAATCGCAGAGCCTCCAAATTTGGCATATAGGTACCTGGGACCCTGCAGGTGTGCACCTCATCGAGATTTTTTCGAATTTCGAATTTGAATTTTTTAAATTAATGTTTTTTCGAATTTAAATATTGGCTTCAATGTTTCATTTTTCAGAAATTTGTTTCGTTTCAAATGTCTGCGTATCTTAGCAACGGCTATTAAACTATTTATTTATTTGAATTCATTTGAGGAAGAAATCTTTTTTATTATATTTATTGAAATCAAATAGTTATACACATACAGTAGAAAAAATTAAACATATTAAATTTTTAGATTTTGGCATATAGGTACCCTGCAAGTGTGCACCTAATCGAGATTTTTTCGAATTTCGAATTTGAATTTATTAAATTAATGTTTTTCCGATTTTAAATATTGGCTACTTTGTTTCATTTTTCATAAATTTAATATTTTGCTTCAATCGTCTGCGTATCTTAGCAACGGCTATTACGCAACTTATTTTTATTTAATACATTCATTTAAAGGCGATTTTTTTTTTTTGAAACAAAATTGTAATGCAGTAGAAAAAATTAAGTATAATTAATAGTTTTAATTTTAAAAACGTTTTTATAACAGTTACGTTTAAGTTTTTATAGTAGACCAACTTCTTATTTTTCATTTTTTAATTAATTTTTTTAAAAGAAAAAACTTTTTTTTTTTTTTTTTTTTTTTTTTTTATTATTATTATTTACAGTATTTATCGGGAAAAATGGAAGTACATACATAGCAAAAAGGATTAAATTGATTAAAATTTATTTGTTTATTTATATATATATAGATATATATTTTAATCTACTTTTTATTTTTATTTATTTTATTACATTGGTCGAAATCAAATCGTAATATAGTGTAAATAGCATGGGCTATAAAATACATGGTTCAAAACTAAAATATTTAATAGATGCTGAGATACAGTCATCTTTAAAATCGTAGTTCTTAAATAGTAGCAGATCTTTCCTGTCGTCGATAAATATCCAGATTAAAGTGCCTGGGAAAGATCTTTCTGCAGGCATGGGAAACCTAGACCTGATGCAGTGCGGGAGGGAAAAGAGCTGCCGTAGACAGCGAGTAGCCGAAGCGAGGTTTGAAGCAATTTTAGTTACTTTTTTTTTTAGTTTTTGTGTATAATGTGGTGTAAAAAAATAAATATTGATAATTCTTTCTAAAATTCATTTAAATATGGTGGCCAGCGAAGCGGGCGTAGCCTGCTAGTAAAGTAATAAAATATTAAGCTTTTTTTTTAAATACTACCTTTGATAACCATCACGTACTTTCTACTGTAAATTATAGAAATTATCGTTAAATAATATGTCTCAAGAAAGCAGCTACCTTAGAAAATATCTTCCCTGTTTACAATAAAAGTCGTCCTTTCAATAATTTAAGTGAGAAATTTTCAAAATATATTATTCAAAATCATGATGCGTTTAAAATCAAGTACCTAGAAGGTTTTAATTTCAAAACGTGCATTCACGATTCTGTTAAAATGTGATATACCTTTTTGTTAGCTATAGAAATTCTAGAAGAAACAGCTAAGGCGAAAATAACTTGAAGAAAGTATTTAGAGTAAAATATTTTAGAAGACTTTGTTCCGACATGAAATATTATTTGGATTAAAATGGAGCCTCAATATTTTTATAATAACATAATTCTAAAATATATCCGTTGAATATTTGTTACATACTTATCTTTAAATATTTAAAGACAAGTCTATTTTATCCATATGTAAGTCGATCATTTTATTATGTATTTTCTGCGGCATCACGTGTCATTCTTTACATGTTTAGATAATAAAAGCCTTTTTTTTAGTAATTTAAATTAAAAAATTAAATAGTCATACAGCAGTCTAAAATTATCTACCATTAATGTGTTAATTTCAAAACAGGCGTTTAATCTTCTGTTAAAATATTATTTACCAATTTATTAGCTTTGGTAAAATCCAGGAGAAAGCTAAAGAGAAAATAACATTGATGAAATTATTTAGGGTAACATATTTGGATAGGCTTTATTTGAAATTACAACATATTGTTTAGAGTACAATGGAAAAGTTATTATTTAAGATTTCACAGGATTGTAAATCTGGTAACCTTAAATCTAAACATGTTAATCATACTTATGACCCTAATCATTAGGGATGCAAGGAAAAACTTTATTTATTTATTTATTTATTTTTATTTCAAAATGTAATAGCGACCAAAAGTTGTATTTTATGTTGGATAAGAAAAATACCCAATTTTGAAATTTTTGAAACATATTTTAAAGGTCTATTTTTACTTCAAAATGTCAAAAAATTCCAAAAAATTAATTAGTTTATTTTCTTTATAACTTGTCTATAAATATCTCTCCCTATATGTAATAGCAAAACAAAAAGTTGATATAAATGTTATTAAAGGGGTATGAAAACAATGAATATTATCTAAGAGTATCTTGAGGGTCCATAATTCCACTAAGAATGTCATAAAATTAAAAAAATTGTGAGTACATAAATATTACTTTAATGCATAATTAAATATAATTCTTAACGACCCTCTTCACTTACCGTCGCCGGAGGCCCGATTCAATGTTATTCTATGGGAAATTTCCTTTACAAATAACTTATTAACTGATGCAAATTTTTAAAATCTGTTTTCACACTCTGAAAATTCCCAACTGTTAAATTTACGGACCTTTTTTAAAAAAAGTATTTTTTTAATGTTTTATATTTTATTTTGTCAGCTGCTTTTGTAGCTGAATTTTCAATATGTGAAATTTTGTATTTTGCAATTTCAAAATAAAATACTAAAAATTAAAAAATACATTTTTAAAAAAGGTCCGTCAATTTAACAGTTGGGAATTTTCAAAATATGAAAACAGAATTTAAAAATATGCATTAGTTAATAAGTTTTTTGTAAAGAAAATTTCGCAAAGAATAACATTAGCTTCGGCTTCCGGCAACGGTGAGTGAAGCGGCCCCTTAATATCAAATAATGAAAACAAAAGTAAGATTACATAAGTACAAATTTCCTACGGAGTGCCTGTAATCTTTGCAAAACCCATAAATAACTTCCTTCGGTGCGAAGTCATTTCAATCTATAAAGTATTTTCATAACAAACAATAATTTTTGTCTTTTTTAATTGTAGATAAATATTATAAATACTATTAAACTATAGTAGTAGTAAGACGATTACGGACGCCCCGCAATAAATTTGCACTTACAAACACGTAATCTTATTTATTTATTATTATTATTATTTATTGATTTATTTTTCGCTTTTTTTTTATGCATTAAAAGTAGCATGAAATATTTAGTTTTTCAATTTTTATGACATTTTTATGAATTGTGGCGCTTGAATATACTGTTAGATTGCATTCATGCTTTGCACAACCCATAACGTTTACATCAACTTCCTTTTCTTTTTCTTTTTTTCTATTAGATATAAGGAGAAACATTTATCTACGAGTTATTAATTAGAAAACAAAAATATTTAAATGTTTTAATTTGTTTAACGTTTTGAAGCAAAAGTAGACCCTTAAGAAATAATTCAAAAATTCCAAAACTCGGTGTTTTTCCCATTAATTATAAAAGGCAATTTTTGGTCACTCGGTCTTAGCTTTCGGTTTATATGTATGACTCGTGCATCCTCACAGAGGGCATCTACTATATAACGTTACTACAAGTCTCTTCCTTAAATGATGCTAAAATGATACCTCGAGAATATCTAATCATCTCTTGATGCATTTTACTGCTAGAATGTAACTGTTGTATTTATAACGTATTGACACTGATAACCCAAGTAGCACAAATCTTTGGGCCAACGTTTGCAAATTGTAGAACTGTTGAAAAATAGTTAGATTGGTATGTCAATAATGATCCACAAAATCAGACCAGTTTCATAGTGGGTGGATCAATTGAAAATAATTTAGTTGGATCTCTGTTGATGAATGGTACAGTCGGTAACAAAAGTGTCCGAACACCAGCAAAAATTCCTGTATAAAAAAAGTACATTTAATACAGTTTTGTTAAATAAATCCTTGTCGAATCCTGTTCTTAGTCAGTCTAAGAACTGGATTCGACAAGGATTTATTTAGCAAAACTGTATTAAGCGTACTATTTTTAATATAGGAATTTTTGCTAGTGTTCGGACATTTTTGTTACTGACTGTAGGTTAGATTTACAACCATGATCTAATGATGGCCTAACTTTTAATAAGTGCTATCGTTAAAAGAATTTGGTGTTCTTCTTTTGGGAAATGGTGTGTTGGGAGACGTTTGACAAAGCGGACATTTCTAACCGTTGACTAATACGGGAAGGAATAATTTTCCAACGGTGGCCCAACCGTTTGTACTACTTCGAAAGGGCTGATTTATAGCCGGGACATCTGCTATATTTTTTATGTCTTTATATTATGCTTTTACACATTTTTTTTTTCTTTTTTGTAAATAAATATTACATTTTAAATACGTAATTTCGTTTTAATTTTATTTTTATTAAAGAAGAACTTTCATACATTCCATGTAAATAATTATTTCCGTTTATTAACCAAAAATATATATTCTAAGCTAACTCGAACACAATAGGTTATAAGCAAATTGCAAATACTTTAATAATCATTAAAACTTTTAAAAGTATAAGTTTATACTAATAACTTATTTTCACGCAAACGGAAAGACTTACTGATAAAGGTTTTCCTTGAAACAAGTACAATTTTCCTCTAAACGTTAAATGCACATTATTATATCTTGTTAAAATCTGCCTAAATTAATTTTCTTTTAAAAGCAATTTGCTGAGATAACAGTTTGCATATTTAACAACTTAAATCCGTTTCGTGACCTCAATAATTAAATCAGTAATGTTGTTTATTTTTCATTCAATCAAATAAATTATTAAATTGTATGATCACGATTTTCTGGATGTCAAGAATATTTAAATGTTAGAACATGTCTTTATAAAACATATTATAGAACATATGTCATAAAATGAACATGCGTTTTAGAGAAAGTCTTTAAAGTTAGAACATGCCTTTTTACTATATAGAAAGTGTTTTAATTAGCTTAGAAAAGGAAATTGTACTTTTTTGTTTGAGGGCTGAAACCAAATGATCCCTATATCTTTTCATGGGTTTCTTTCACGTTTATAATTTTGTTTTATTTTATAAACGAAATCTTATACAATATTTAAAATGATTATAATTAAGATTAAATACACATTATTAACAGCTCATAAGCCAACTTCAAGTTATTTTTTACCTTCAACTTTCTGCAGAAGGGAAATGTGAAGAATACTAGACATTAAATATCTATGTATATTTAAAAAAATTATGTAAGTTCCAGGTATGAGAGGTCCGGCTATAACAGGGGTGGCCAACCCACGGCCCGCATGCGGCCCGCCGTGTAGTTTTCTGCTGTCCGCGAGGAGACTAACGATATTTAAAGTTTGAGAGCTTCGGTTAACAGATAAATTAATTTGTCCATTCTGACTTTTCAAAGCAAAAAAAAAAAAAAAAAAAAAAAAAAAAAATCCCAACAACAACAACAATAGTTAAAGAATCACACTGTTGTAATGAAATATGATTAAATCTATGATTCATTCTTTGTCTTTCCTTATACAAAAGTACAAGGAAGTATTGTAATCCTAACTTGCGAAATGGATTTTATATATGGCATAGCTCAAAAACGAATGATCGTAGAACGTTGCAAATTTAAATGTGTGACTGTCATGATGTCTAGTTGTACACCTGCAAGTATCTAGTTGTATCTCGCATAACTCAAAAATGGTTCGACGTAGAAGGTTGCAAATTGGTACATAAGTTTGATATAACATCTAAGTGTGCACCTCCCTTTTTGAATTTTCTGTGATTTTCCGTTTTGGAGATATTTACGAAAATTATATTTATAATCACAAAAAATACAAAAGGTTTTGGCCATTATATATGACGTACCATCATAGAGATTTCAAAAGAAGTCAACAATAGAGTCCATAATGATATTGTTATGAAAGTTGCCAACACATGCGAGCAGAAAATAATTCTTAAAGACATAATCAGGTTCTAGTCTACGAATGCATTTAATGTATCTTCAGCCGTTCAAAAAGCCCATAATCATATTATTATGAAAGTTGTCGACATTTTTGCATGTAGAAAGTAATTCTGAAAGACATATACAGGTTCCATTTGTCGAATGCACTTTATTTAATGGATGTTCAGCCACTATAGTGCCTGTACTGATATTGTTATGAAAGTTGTCGACATTTTTGATTTAAGAAAGTATATAACCAGGTTCTAGTCGAAAAATGCATTTTATTTATTGAATATTAAGCTAGTAGATAGAACTCGTAATGAGATATTGTTATGAAAATTGTTGATATTTTTGCAAGTAATTCTTAAAGACGTAAGCACGTTCTACTCGATGAATGCACTTTATTTAATGAATATTTAGTAAACGGTTGAATAAAACAATAAAACCCTTTTTTGTGTCACAAAAATCAATAATCAATGAATATTCTCGAAACAATCCAACAACATAGTCATTATTACTACAAATGTTACTAAAGAAACATTGTTAAATACATACAGAGCAGAAATTTTGCTAATTTAGGAACAACCAAAAATTTTCAACTATGATTTGAATTTGAATTAATCCAGAGTATTGTCAATTGTTTATAAATTTTTCTAGGTAGTTCTGCGCTAGAAACCAGTGAACCATTAAAAAAATTCCAGAATTTGGCTCCCAGTGAAGTGAGCGTCTCTAAACTTTGGGAATCCTGAAATACCACTTTTCGCCACATTTGAATGCCTAATCTGATACTAAGTCAAAGCCCAACTTCGTGGAAATGAAAAAATTACCATCTGTTTCCACTTTTATTGTAATACCATATAGAAAGTAGCCCGTAAAGATATAGCCAATTTCTAGTCTACATTCATCAATAATTATTACACTTCTTTTCTTACAGTTTCCTCAGTCATTTATAGAAATTTTGAACAATTTAGTTCTGCGCTGTAAACCTATGAATCTTTACGGAAAATTTCAAAATTCTATTCTTATTGAGGTTAGAGCTTCCACACTTTAGCAAACTTACAAATTTTCGACAAATTCGGTTGCCAAGTCGTCAAATTCGACACCAAATCGCCAGTATCGATGCCAAGACCAAAATCTACGTTGGTTACAAACTTGGCAGCTTGGCGAGATTAGCGATCAAATTTGGCGGCAAATATTATTTGAAGTTAGCCAGAATTAGTAAACCCTCTCTCAATTTCAACGTAGTTAATTGTTTTGGTAAATTGTGTCGTTTCTCGCCACTAATTTTGCCAAAAAGAACAAAAGTAGGCCGTATATACTCGAATGATTTTCATTGAACTCTAAGTTGTGCATTTGCCAATGAAAGATTCTGTAATAAGCTGTAAAGTACTATCCCTGAAAAAAACTGCTGTATTTGTCTCAACAGTATGTATAATCCTACTAGCGTGACTTTTGTGGTTGAAGTAGCATTTTTTTTTTTTTTCTTTTGCTTGATTCCATGGGTGTTTGTGGACTGGAATCTGCCTATTTATTTACGAATCAGTTATTTCGCACAAAAAATGTCAATGTTTTCATAACAATATGTATATTCCAATGGGTGTTTAAGGAGGTCCTCTGGTGTACACATCAGATTTTTATTGTAGTGATTAATGTATAATCATAAACTTTTCCTGATTCTGTTGCTACAGTCGGCAGCAAAAGCATCCGAGCACTAGCAAATATTCCTGTATAAAAAAATATACGTAATACAGTTTTGTTAAAAAAAAATCCTTGTCGAATCCTGTTCTTAATCAGTCTAAGAATATGATTCGACAAGGATTTATCTAACAAAAAAGTACTAAGTGTACTTATTTATATAGAAATTTTTGTTAGCGCTCAAATACTTTTGCTCCCAACTGTATATACATATGTTGCGGCCCACCAAGTGTTTTGGGTTGAACAGACCTGGGCTATACAATGTCTAAGAGGGTCGGGAAACTAATTAAGGGGGATATTATCATGTCGGGAATTATTATATCAATGATTCATTGTATCAGTATGTATTCTAAAACTTCATTGTTGTATTTTGTGGTAAATTGTTGCAAAAGATGCCTTTCGAGTAAAGAGAGTTTTTTTTAATTATTCACAGAATATTTCACTTTAAATATTTTTAATTCTAATTCTATAAATTTCCTTTTTTTTTTTCCTTTTTTTTTTTTAATTAAATGCATAATATTTCGCTTAGATCTTTTAAATTCCAGATCTATAAATTTGCAATTTCCTGTTAAATTGAAATCATTTATATATTATACTGATACTAGTTCTTTACTCAAACGAAAATTGATTTCGATAAATCATTGAAAAACGCTATTTTAGAAATCTATCATGCAAAAAAGTAAAGAGTGAAATTTGATTTTGATTTAGAACTGCGCTGTACTGTTAAAATGTATTTTTACTTATCTGTTAAACCTTTGAAGTTTTCTGGTCGTGGGACAGAAAAGGATTCTACAAATATTCGGGAAAACTTCTTTTGCTAAGACAGATTCAGTTGTATCAATCATAGATTGAATGTAACGTTGAGTTGGGGTGGAAAAAAGAGGACATTTTTGATTGATTTTTTCGATATACGAAATATTAAATATCATTAAAACTGATAAAAATGGTTTAAATTTAAAACCAATAGTAATAATAATAATAATAATAAATACATAGTAATATTTATGTTTTTTAAAAAAAGTACATTTAAATATTTAAATATTTTTTTTCAACTGCAATTGTCTTTTGATTTATTATTTATTCACATACATTTTTACTTTCTTCTATATATTTTTTGTGTTACACTTTTTTGACAGTTTTAAATATTTTGAGATTTTTTGAACACGTCTTTACTAGTTTCAGAATCAGATGTGTCTGTGTGTGCGTCTGTGAGTGAGGAAAAAAAATTCGCAGCTCTAGATCAAAAACTTATGTCCAGAATTTCATTAAACTTTATGTTTGAGTGAATCGTGATATAAACTGGTGTCTAACAACGTCTGGTGCACATCGCTCAGCAAATAATGTCGGTCGTTCCGTTTTTTAATCCTAAATTTCAATATGTCAACAAAGAACGAAATTTAGTATAAATGAGCATTTTTACTAAGTAACTTTTAACTGTGCGTGCGCAAGCTTTAAAAATTTTTCATTTGTATAATTTAATATTCTAAATTCACGTCTTAATTAGTAAATGTCCAAATACGTATTGAAAGACAGTGTATGAACTAAGATGATCAGCATGGAGGCCGCTCTTCTAGCCCTAAGATCTTATCATATTTAATCGTCCTTAATATCCACACCAACAATCTCTTTTAAAATTTATTATTACTATTATTAATTCCATTAAAATACCTAGGCATAGGTATTTTTTACAATAGAGTTTTTTCAGCCTGACAGTGACTAATTTTGATTAATCATTAAAAAACTTTAAGTTTCAATACTTTCAATTTTTATTTTCAACTGTGACATCAAACCGATATAATGTAACAAAGCTTTTTACTTATTTATTAAACTGTTACAGCTTTGTAATTAAAGCAAAAAATTATTTTAGAAGGTCAGCGAAAAATTTCTTTTGCTGACAAGGAACATCACCCAAGTGTCCGGCTGCGATTTTAAGGAAATTTTAATTTCTGACAGAGGGCATGTACCAAATATTTTTTATCATAGAAATTTTTGCTATCGTCCATGTTTTCTATATTTATTGAATTTTTAAAATTTTAAAAGCCACGTATCAACAGTAAGCTCCGCCTTTGGGCGTGACTTAAAAGTGATTTAGCAAAATGATTTTGCGCTTTCATGTTTAAGTTACAAATGAAAATTTATAGTACTGAAAATTATTTCAACTGAATTATTCATCTGAGTATTCACTTGCTGTATAATTACAGATTTTTCGCATATTTTTGAGTAAAATTTGATTGCATATCAAATATGAAAGAAACGCCTAAATTTCATTGAAATCCGAGCTGGACACTTGGGTGATGTTCTTTGTGAGATTAATTTATTTTAATGAATAACTGATCGAAAATTAGAAAACTTTGAATAATAAAAGAAAAAAAATTCCTGATTACAAGTAATTTATAGGTACGAAATGTTATTTATATGATATTTCTCTAAAGTGGACCAGTTAAGATTAAATTTTGTCAAAACGATACGATACTGGTGCAAGGTGCTATCTGTTTGATCAATCCAAATTAGCAGCCAAATTTACGCTTTGATCATTTTCTAGAGATTTGGGCTACAAAACTTTATCTAATACATTAAAAATATACTTTTTTCTTAAAGAAGTTGAAAAAATATTTTTTTATTTTGAACATATGTTCAAAATGTTATATTTGGAAGAATTTAAAGCCATTTAAGCCTAGCGTTCATGAAATTCATTTCATTCATTTATTCAAAGTTTTATTACAAAGTTTTATTAGTACTTATTACTTTAACCCTTTCAGTCGCAGTGTTCCCGCTGACGGAATACCTAATTTTAATTCTCAAGTGCAAAAACTCACCCTGGAAATTTTTTAGCAAAAATTTACATTTATAACATAGCAGAAAAGGCCCATTTTTTAACGTGAAAATTTAAAATTTCTTCTATTTTAATTGTGTTCGTAAATTCCGGTGGCAGTGTAATTTAAATGATCTGAATAACCTTGCGCCGCAAAGGGTTAAAATACTCCGGAATAAATTGAAATGTTGGGATCTATGCAACTTTTACGTGTTTTTGTTGTCGATAATGTTTACTTAAAAAGTGATTTATTTATTAAATTTAATATTACTTGAATTTAATAAGGTTTACTTACAGATATTTCAAACCGAAAATTTCTCGAAAAGGAAGAATGCTAATTTTTTATTTTTTAAATATTTATGATCAGCTGTGTGTCTAAAAGCCATTTTTAAAATTAGTTTAGTAATTTTTAAAATAAATTAAGGTGTGTACGTTAAAGGGTTAAAACGCCAGATCTGTGGTGCTTTCTTATTACCTAACAGTTATGGTTGGCTGTTCGACAGAGTGGTGGTGGTGTCATCTATTTATTTAAATCGAAATCATCGTATTACGGTACATAATTTTAAACGCCAAAATTATATATATTGTTTTCAGATTTTTTCATTCATTATAAATAAAACGAACGTTATTTGTTTGTATATATTTGTTTATTTTCCAGATACACATTTATTAAGTATTGAATTTCTGTTATGCGTGGTAATATGGTAATTTAATTATGTCAAATTTTATAAAATATTTGATTTTTAATACAACAATAATTTCATTTAATTCTAAGAATTTTTAATATAGCAGTGGAAAAAATTATTTTCTAAAATTGAAATTATAATACAATTACTTTATTGTTTTATTGTAACATATTATTATAATTTATTAATTATAACTTATTTTAAATGATTTAAATCTCTTAAAAAAAAAAAAAAAAAATCCTGCGATTTTATTTAAGTGTTTCTTATGAAAGTCTAATTAGGTATGCAGGAACTATCACGCAGGTGTTCTGTGAGAGAAAGGCTAGTATATACCGTAAAATCCCAAAAGTAACCCCCCACTTTTTGAAAAGCAAAATGGATAAATTTCAGGTGGGGGTTATAATCAAGATTCTTTAAAAAAATGAAGAAAAGGGAGAGGGGGGGTATATTCGATGGAGGGGGTTACTTTCGGGATTTTACGGTAAATAACGTATTGAAAATAAGTTAAATTCTTTTATTAATGAGAAATAAATTAATACAAAAATTTTTTAAACATTGTTAGCTCAGTTAAGCACTAATACAAATTTTGTTTATTAAAGATTTTAAATATGGCATTTATTAAGCATAAAAAATTTTTCACAAAAATTAATCTTTTTTCTTTTCTTTAAAAATGAAAAAAAAAAAAAAAAAAAAAAAAAATTTAAACATTGAAACATTGTGTAATTTAATTAATTTGTGTAAATAACTAGGAGATTTGTAAATGTGAAATAATAAATTTTTCATCTTTCTTTTCTATGTCATTTTCAAATAAAAAATGTTATTCCTTAAAATGTTATTTTCGAAAATGAATAGATGATTTCAATTAAATACACAACATTTTTTCTGAACTCAAATTTTAGTAAAATGTATTTCCCAGTTTAAAATATACTAGCTTCTACTGCTACTGTTTTTTTTTTTTTTCATTATTATTCAGACGAAGTTTGATCTTGATAAATCATTCAAAAACGTACTTTTGAAATCTATCATCCATAAAAGCAAATAGTAAAATTCGATTTTGATTTTTGATTGCGACATCTGAAGTTACGACCTTAAAAAGGCTTTTTACATGTTTATCAAACTTTTACAATTTACGGTCGAGTGCCAGAAACAAGTTGCACAGATTTTCTTTCTTCTTTTTTTTTTTTTTTTTTTTTTTCTTTCAAGATTGATTACTTACAAGATCAATGCGATCGCAGATTAATATGACAAAGAAATGAATGTAAAACGGGAGTACACTTCATAAACAGTTGTTTATCCGATATATTAAACATCAACGAACTTCTTATAAAAATAAATCACTTTTGGCCGAAAAAATATTAGTCATTGTATCAATATTCAATAATTTATCTAAATTAATTATCTAAAAATTGCTTTATTGTGCCATTATTTAATAAATTAAATCCAAATCTGAAAATTTTTAATACAGAAGAAAAGAAAAGAAAGAAAGAAAAGTATGAAAATGCATTAATGTGTAAAATACTAGTACAACTACTGCTACAACTACTACTACTAATAATAATAATAATAATCGTATTTACTTTAATCTTAAAAAAAAAAAAAAAAATCTGATGTGGGCACCACATGACTTCCTTATACACTTTTAGAAATATACATAATGTTAAAAAACATTGACATTGGACCCGAAACAGTTGGCTAAAAATATTTTTAAAAAATGAATTATCACCGTGTTCTGAGCTTTTCTGAAAGTTAGCTAAAAACCGATTGCAAGATTTGTACTGGTAACGCTTACGAAAGCAGCAGGGACCCGAAAAAATTGGCTAAAAGTATTAAAAAAAGGAATTTTACCATGTTCTGAACTATTCTGAAAGTTTCAAATGTCTGCCTAGTCGGGAAGTTAGTTAAATAATTTTTTTGTTGGACCATATAAACGCTGCTGAAGGCAGCAGGGACCTGAAACAGTTGGCTAAAAGTATTAAAAAGATGCATATTCACCGTGTTCTGAACTATTCTGAATGTTTCAAATGGCTAGCTAGTCGGGAAGTTAGTTAAATAAATTTTCTGTTGAACCATGTAAACGCTGCCGAAGGCAGCAGTGACCCGAAACAATTGGCCAAAAATATTTTAAAAATGCATTGTCACCGTATTTTGAGCTTTTCCAGAAGTTTTAAATGTCTAGCTAGTCGGGAAGTTAGTTACAAATCGATTCCAAGATTTGAACTGGTAACGCTGCCGAAGGCAGCAGTGACCTTATACAGTTGGCTAAAAGTATTTAAAAAATGCATTTTCACCGTGTTCTGATCTAATCTGAAAGTTTCAAATGTCTAGCTAGTCGGGAAGTTAGTTAAATAAATTTTCTGTTGAATCGCATAAACGCTGTTGAAGGCAGCAGGTATCGGAAACAGTTGGCTAAAAATATTTAAAAAATGCATTGTCAACGTGTTCTGAGCTTTTCTGAAAGTTTCAAATGTCTAGCTAAACTGAAAGTCAGGTTAAATTGCAAGATTTGTCTAAACCGTTTTTGAGTTATTACCGTTTTTTGATACATTATGGCCAAATTTTTGTCATTATGAACCTAATTTTCCTAAATATCTCCAAAACGGAAAATCATAGAAAGTCCAAAAAGGGAGGTGCACAACTAGATGTCATAACAAACCTATGTACCAATTCGCAACTTTCTACGTCCAACCGTTTTTGAGTTATGCGACATACCCACACACAGACACACACACACACATACAGACACACACACACACATACAGACGTCACGAAAAATCGTGTAAAATCCCTTATATCTCTAAAACGAGAGCTCGTGTTAAGATGACACTTGCAGGTGTGCAACTAGACATCATGAAAGTCACACGTATAAATTAGCAAGATTCAGCGATCATTCGTTTTCGAGCAATGTGAAATACAAAGTCCATTTCGCAAATCGGGATTACTATACTTCCTTATACTTTGTATAAGGAAGTAAAAAGCCATTTTTTGCTGTTTTCTTGATTTTATTAATTCTTTTAATAAAAATGTTTCTCTTAACATTAAACTTTCATGTATAAAGTATCAATCTTTTTTGTTTTTAAATTAATATATGTATATATATATATTCATATCATTCAAAAGCTCTTTTATACAAATGTATTTTGGGGTTTAAAAAAAAAAAAAGTAAGGTGTGACTAATACTGATGATTAATAATGATGCACCAGAGGACTGGCATTTACAGGCAATACATGCAAAACTTTGAATAAACACCATAAAACGAAAAAAAAAAAAAAAAAAAAAAAACCTCGCAACAATTATTTCGTGTCGAAATAAATACACGACCCTTCGTCAGCTGAACAAATAGGCCCGAGTGCTGCAGACAAATTGTCAACGCAGAAAAATATATTTTGGAAAAAAAAAATAGTTAAACATGACTAATACTGTTGATTAATAATAATGCACGAGAGAACTGACATTTATAAGTAATACATGTAAAACTTTGAATAAACACCATAAAACGCAAAAAAACTCGCAACAGACCCAAGTGCTGCAGACAAATCGTCAACGCAGATTTTTTTTTTTTTTTTTTTTTTTTTTTTTTTGGGGGGGGGGGGGAGTTAAGTATGACTAATACTGTTGATTAATAATAATGCACCAGAGGACTGGCATTTCTAAGTAATGTAAAACTTTGAATAAACGCCATAAAACGCAAAAAACTCGCAACAATTATTTCGAGTCGAAAGAAATAAACGACCCTTCGTCAGGTGAACAAAATAGGCCCATGTGCTGCAGACAAAGTGTCAACGCAAAAAAAGGGACAAAGTGCAAACAGCAACGAGAAAGCGGTACCACGCGAGTTTTTTGCGTTTTATGGTGTTTATTAAAAAAAAAAAAAATACGTATTAAAACAGTGAAATTGGTTTTGATTTTCAACTGATGATATCTAATATTATACAGTTAAATGATTTTACTTTCCTTTTTTTTTTAACTATTTAGTAAATTATTTTTTACGTATTTATTGAAATTTTTATTTTTCCGACTGAGTGTAAATAATGCCTGGGACCGGGAGTCGAACCCCAGATCTTTGACTTAAGTCAAAGATCTGGGGTTCGACTCCCAGTCCAGGCATTATTTTCACTCAGTCGGAAAAATAAAAATTTCAATTAATATGATTTTCTTCCCAATCAATTGATTGTGTGATTTTAATATATTGTATTCGTTACGTATTTACCTTTAATTAAATGCCCGTAAATAATTCGACAAATTCAAATATATATATATATATATATGTATATATATTAAAATTTTTATAAGATTAATTCAATTCAACAAATAAAAGAATCTTAGAGGCATGGAACTAAATGGAAAAAACAATAGGTTTGGTTAAAGGATTTTTGTAAATGCAAAGTTTTAAGCATGACAAAGATGATGTAAAAATAAATAATTTTTGCTGTAAAATAAATTTAACATCTCGTAATTCAAAGATTTATGTATTAATGTCAAAAACTGTAAGAATCCTACATACAAACGGAGAAAAATAAATAAATAAATGCAATGTATTATTATTATTATTACTGTTATTATTTTTAAAATATAATTTAAATGTTAATTTTTACTTGCATAATATTCCTTTTATAAAATTCTAAATTTATAAAGATTACTTTTCTTAATTAAAAAGGGGGGAGTAATTACTATTTTATTAAAATTTAGTTCTACTGGTATTTTAATAAGAAAAACATTTTACTTCGTAAATCTACAATGCGATAATATTAATAATTTAATTATAACTATAATACCAACAAAATAATGAGTAAAAACGTAAATAAAATAAATATATAAGTAAAATAAAAAAAATAATCTAAGAATATATAATGGAATAGAAAATAAAATAAGGAAATTTAATTTCAATTTTTAAACGGATTATTTACAGCTATACTAATGAAGAAGGCTATTTACGTATCTACCAAGATTTAGCAGTTTTCTCAGTTTTCGGTATTTTAAGAGTTTCGTTTACTTTTAAAACAAAGTGTTCTTTATTTTAATTTCCTCTGCAGTTAAAACGACTTTTTATGTATTTATCGATTCCGCGTACCTCTGTACTTCTTAGGAAACACATTCTACAAATTCACCGTAAATCTTCAGTTACTAAGTTTGCTTCTTCTCAATAAATCATGGATTATAAATCATAAGGATTTTGATCTGTAAAGAAGGATAGCCTCGAACAACGCTTTTCTTCTTGCTCCCGTTAAATTCACGGGGTGATATTTCGTTCTTCATTTCCCGAGTTGTGATATTTTCGGCCTTAAACTTTCATAAATTACGTACCAAAATTAAATACAAACCATATACTATACCCAATATATGATTTCTCTTATTTTCTTATCAGATACTGGCACAAGCCTAATGTGTTTGTAACTGATTTCTTTTAAACTAAAGCCGCCCCTAAGGTCAAGTGGGAGGACGATCATTCCTTGACCAAAAGAGTCTGGGTTCGACAGACGTTTATAAAATCTTAATATATACACCCTGCGACAAAAAGATAGGTACAAAGGGTTTTTCTTTGATTTTTCATAAAATAACATTATCTAAATTGTGATTATCATTTATTATTATCATAAAATAACACTATTCCCGGACTCATTTTTGTTTTAAAACTAATTTAGAAAAGTTTTAAGACTAAAATTTTTCTAATTTAAGACTACACTCCGCGACAAAAAGATAGAAACAAAGGTTTTTTTTTTTTTTTTTTTTAAATTTTTCATAAAATAACATTATCTAAATTGTGTTGATCATTTGTTATCATAACAAAATATTACCATATCAAAAACATATTAAATATTTGAATCATATTCAAAATATTCATATTCAAAATAATCATATTCAAAAATTAAAAAAAAAAAAAAAAAAAAAAACCTTTATTCCTATCTTTTTGTAGCGGTGTGTCATCTTAAATTAGAAAAATTTTAGTCTTAAAAATTTTCCAAATTAGTCTTAAGACAAAAATGAGTCCGGGAATAGTGTTATTTTATGATAATAATAAATGATAAGCACAATTTAGATAATGTTATTTTATGAAAAATCAAAGAAAAAACCCTTTGTACCTATCTTTTTGTCGCTGGGTGTATGCAAAAGGATTGTGAATTCATGATTCATGTAAGTATGGACCATTCGGAACAAAAGTCTTTGTAACTAAAGGTCTCAAAGTTGTCAGATAACTAACTAACTAACTAAATAAATAAATAATGACTCATATATTTTAAAATGCAAGCTAGTAAGTTGTGGTCATCAAAAAATTTTCTTCTGTATCGTTCTACATGATAGAGTCCCATATTGGGTGACATACGCAAAAATGTTATCAGACATTCTCTTTGTAAGGATTTTACTTATGCATTTTAGTGCAATTTTAGACAATAAATGCTGAGATATAGACAAGTTGATATTCACAGAAGATGAGTAATAATAACATCACATGTTGGCTGATATACACATAAATTAAGTTACCATTCCTTTACAATATATTTATCATATATATCAATTTTGTACATTTATATTTCATTGAAGCTGAGATATAGCCTTAGATTCAAGGGTGAGATTGCGAATTAGCAATGACACTGTCGCCCATGAAGTCGCCCAAACGCCACAACACCTTTCGGCTGATTTGCACCAAAATTAAGTAAACGTAGAGTTTAATAATGGCCCTCTCATATATTAAAATTTTGGAAATTACACACAGTATGAACTGAAATACAGTATTCCTTTAAATGAGAGAAATCACAACATAGCAGCACCACCTTTTTTTTTTTTTTTGCGATTTGCACCAAGAGTCCATAGGCACTAATTTTATGTTCAGTTAAAACTAAATATGAAATTTGACTTCTTGAAATTTGGAAATTCTTTGTATATGTTCTTGAGCTAGAGTTGGAACAAAATTTTTATCACGCAAACACACATACATTCTTTTAAATGGTCAAATAGTGCACAGAACATTTCAAAATGTATAAATCCACCGAAAACTGGAAATAGAAAATGTTCATGAATTCAATACTTTTTTCTATTGAATACAGAAATAAATAAAACTAGACACTTTTGTGACAGTTTTATTGACAATGATATGTAAAATTTACGAGGCAATATTATATAATGCGGGAAAAAAAAAAAAAACATAATGCCAGTAATAAATAATTTCCTTACTGGAAAACAGAGTTACTACATCATTTATCAATAAATTATGTGAAAACTATTTTTTTTTTAATTATATATATATATATATATATATAAAAATTAGGAAATTTTTTACCATATTATTCAATACTAGCCTTTCCCGCAAAGAACATATATGGGATAGTCAGAAATATAGCATAAACAAAATCCCCGGAAATTGTCATTTCTTTTCTTCATTTATTATTATTATTATTATTATTATTATTATTATAAAAAATATATATTTAAATATTTGATATTTGTATTACAATTTCAATGTCAGAAAATATTATTTTTTCGCGGATAAGATAAAAATTATTATAGTTACATTAAGTTATTGTTGTATTTAAGATCAAATATTTCCTGAACGAAATTAAATATGTACATTACTAATTTTAATTTTAGAAAGTTAAAAATTTTTCGAATTAAATTAAGTTATTGTTATATTAATAATAAAATATTTCCTAAAATTTGAAGGAATGAAATTACCATACTATCATACACAACAGAAATTCCATAGTTAATAAATATATTTACAAAACAAATAAAGAAATAATTAAAAAGAAATAATATTCATTCTATTTATAATGAATGAAAAATCTAATATATATATATATGTATATATATTTGTAAAAGTTTTACATGTGGCTACTCAGGTTCTTCTAGTTTTCTCTCTGGATTCCTTGATGATTTGATTTAATAATTTATTTAATTCCTCATTCAAATTGGTTTTGCTGCCTTGATCGGCGCTGGAACAATATAATTGCTATGATTAGCTATATTGTTTTGCGAAATCGATGCAGATTTCACAGCTTTATGAAGCACATGCTCCCTGACGAACTTTTACGTAATTTTAAGCATTTTTATCCAATTATTATTTCTGTGGTTCTTTAGTTATTTTCTCTGTCATTAAGTTTGATGGTCCTTTTTTTATTATTATCATTCCTGTCGGCTTAAGTAATTTAAATTGTTTTTGTCTCTTATTGGTTCTTAATCAGTATCGCAACATTTTTGTGTCAGTCTTACCTATAAGTTAAGATTAGTTCTATTTTTGATGTATTGGTATTGTTTTGAATCTATTAATTGCTAAATTTTAAGGTTAAATTTTATTACGATATATATCATTTATATACATATATATATATATATATATATATATATATATATAAATACTTTTGGCTTTCAGAAATTTATATCTTAATATGATGATTTATATTTTGATCAGCAGATCGCGCCACCATCGTCCTGCCGAACAGCCAACAAAGGACTGTGAAATTTAACAGGCTTTAAACTCTTCCAAATGTACTTCTACATATGAGGGTTTGAGCATATGTTTCAGCACAAAAATTAATTATTTTTTCAATATCTTTGAGAATGTGCATTTCAAATGCAATACATTAAATTTTTGCAACCGAACTCTTGAATTTTTGCTTTAAACAATTCAATCTGGGTTGATCAATCAGATAACAACTTATGTCAATATCGAATCGTTTCTGCAAAATTTAATCGTAACTGATCAACGTAAGAAAAATATTACATGTATATATGTATACTAAGCTTTCATCCACCTGGGATATTTTTAATTTTTATTTAATTAATACATAACTTTTTTTTTTTTTTTTTTTTTTTTTTTTTTTAAATCTAACTCATCATTTAATAAAAAGGGGGGAAATGTATAATACTGTTATTTGTCTTTCAGTTAAAAAGAAAACTGATTCTGATAAATCGTTGACAAAACTATTTTTTAAATCTCCCATGCGCAAAAGTGAATAGTGAAATTCAATTTTGATTTTCAACTGAGAAATGTGAAGTTGTGCTGTTAAAAGGGCTTTTTACGTATTTATCAAACCTTTCAAGATTTAGTGCTCGATTTCCAGGAAAGCCTTTTACAAATGTTAAAAAAAAATCTTTTTTTGCTAAAATTGATTCCTTTCAATAAGTCATGCTTTCAATGCGACAAAGATAAGAATTAAAAAAAGCAGATATATTTTATTAAAATTTGTTTATGCTTTTGTATCTAAATATTTAATCCGAATTAAGTGTTATAAAAAAAAAAAAAAAAAAAATTATCGAGGGGAAAAAAAAAAAAAAAAAAGTTTTAGGAATATAAAAAAGTTTTTAAAGAAAATTTAACGTTTGATTTAATTTTAAAAGTTTTATATTTTTATTTATTAAAATATACTATCATTTATTTCTAGTTTTCTGCAATTTTAAGATTCTTTCAAATTTTGAAAAAAAAAAATAAAAAAAAAATAAACATAATATATGCGAAAAATATATCTGCTTTAAATGGTCACAATCTTTTTAGTTTCTTGACGTTTCAACATTCTTTATCCCTTATATTTGATGATTTTTTTTTTAATTTTGACTGACCAAAAAAAAAAAAAAAAAAAACAACGATTGCATGTAAATTATTACATAGGTCTATAGAAAAAATAAATGCGGGTTTTAATTAATTAATTATTTAATATTTATCTTATTTTTGTTTAGTTATTTACTAATTTATTTATTTTCATTTATTTTTGTTTGTTTGTTTATTTATTTATCTCTATCTCTATCTCTATTTATTTATTTATTTTTATTTTTATTTATTTATTTAAAAAAATGAAGATTTCCAAAAATAATACACTATGCAGTACAGATATAAATAATATTGTTTAATTTCTAAGAAAGAGGTATGCACATATTTGCTTTCTAATTGTTAAGAGAAAAAGAAAAACAGCTTCAATTTAATGAATAAATTCACAAAAAAATTAATTTTATTGTCACTCCTTTTACGAACTTTTTCAGATGCGCCAAAACAATTCGTCAATCTAAATGTCAGATTAAAAAACACGCAGATTTACTTTCTTTATAACACGCTTTTATTAGCTTCACCTGCATGTATGTTTGTATGTATAATGTATGTATGTATTATGTATGTTTGTAACCGCTCTGGGAGCAAACAAAAAATCTATATTGTAAAAAAAACTTTCCCTACGTGAACGCTGTGGCTGTGAGGTAAAGCTCTGCGCTGCAATCCTAAAGGTCTAGCGTTCCAGCCCAGTCTGGGTAGATTTTTTAAAAATGGTTTTGGTTTAATTCTAAATTATTTTAATTAAAGATTTAAATGTTATGTAAATATCATGATGTATCACTCACACGATTTTCTCTTACCCTGCATTTTAATACTAAGATAGATATTTTGTGCTTTTTAGTTCACATTTCTATAAAAGCGTGTTCTTTCATTTTTAAAACTATAATATTATTTCATTTTTTATACTTCGTTTGAATGGACCAAGTAACACTGCATGCTGCCAAAAATAAGACTTCCACTACGGTAATACGTTAATTAGGAGTTAAATGCAGTATTTTGTTTTTGAGACACTATGTATTTCTTCTGAAAAATCTTATGTTTAAAACTCTTAATTAATTACAATAAAAAATTTAGCAAATTATTAACATAGCAAAAATTTTCAGTTTTATTCTCCGATCCGTGATATAATGTAAATTAGAGATTACAAATTAAAATTTCATTAAAATGTTCAGAAAACAGCATTTTATTGAATGAATTAATATCTTCTCGATATACAATTAATTAAAATCACACAATCACTGATTGGAAGAAAATCATATTTATTTAAATTTTATTTTTCCGACTGAGTGAAAATAATGCCTGGACCGGGAGTCGAACCCCGGATCTTTGACTTACAAGGTCAAGGCTCTACCAATTGAACTATCCAGGCCAACAACCAGTCAGTATTACTCACTCAGACAACCCTAAGCAGAAACATCTGGTCTATCATGTAGATAGCTCGACAGAAATAAGCCGCGGATAATGGAAAACACCATTAAACAATGGGAGAAAGAAATACAATTAATTAAAATCACATAATCACTGATTGGAAGGAAATCATATTTATTGAAATATTGTTTTTCCGACTGGGTTGTCTGAGTGAGTAATACTGACCGGTTGTCGGCCTGGATAGCTCAATTGGTAGAGCCTTGACCTTGTAAGTCAAAGATCCGGGGTTCGACTCCCGGTCCAGGCATTATTTTCACTCGGTCGGAAAAATAAAATTTCAAGAAATATTATCTTCTCAATAGTTAAATAATTTTATTACTTTAATGAAAAGGTAATAAAAAGCTTCATATAGTTTTGCATTTTTCGAATTTGCTTGATATAGATAAATATTTTACAAGACAAATTTTGTATAATTAATTTATTCCACAAATTGCAGTTTGGAGAATATTTTATTAAAAATTATATTTAGTAAATGAGTTTTAATAAAGTACAACTGAAATATTTAGTTATTATAATAATTTTCTATTTTTTTCTTTAATGTAAATTTTTAAGAATGTATAGTTTACAGTTTTTACAAAGGCTGAAAAAAATTTCAGACAAATACACATTTTTATATAATTCTAATAGAAATATTATAAAATGATGATAACAATAGAAATAAAATGAAATAAATCGCGTGATTATTTGACATAGACTCATTTTTCACCTATACTAACAAAGACAATTTAAAAGACATGAGCCCCCCCCCCCTCCTAAAAATAGCTTTTTTCTTATTTATCAAACACTTGTTATTAACTATCGGATTCCAGGATTCCAGGAAACAGTTTTAAAAATTCGCCAACATTTCTTTGGTAATGTCCATTCCATTAACTAATATACATATATATACATATATATATTAAAAATATTAATATATTTAAAATTCAGGGAGATTATAAAAAACTATCCCGATATATGAGACCATATCTATCAAACGAGTTCTTAATTTTGTGTAAGGTTATAGAATAAGGGCTCTAATTTCGTGGTTAGATGTAAGACACCGTCATGACTCACATCATCGCACTAGTTGAAAATCACGGGTTTCATAGTTGCCCATGGTGTCTGCGATACACATCCAAAGACGCAATATATCTGCGGGATTTTTTCCGTTCAAGTAATAAATCTTTACAATTTCCCCACGTTGTTTCCCTGTAAGCGACATATTGTTCGCAACTACACATCATGCATTTCACAATGCTTTATTTTTCAACTAGGGCTATGACGTGAGCCATGACGGTGTCTTACAAGGTGACAATTATTGAACTATATGAAATATAACATAAATTATTTACGAACTACGGCGTGCACACACTTCATTCTACCTGTAAACGTCACTACAGATATTCGGATTTAGGTCATAACACGTTCGATAAACCTGCCATCACTGGAACTGATGTGGCGCAGACGAATAGTGAAATTCTGCATAACTCGCTGAAGTGTCGGAACATCGATGCTGTCGCTATCCTCCTGAATGACTGTTTTTAGCTCAGTAACGGTTTTGGGTTTATTGCTGTACACCTTGTTATTAATATAACCCCACAAAAAGAAGTCGCATGCGTTCAGATCCGGAGAATATGGCGGCCAATCGAGGCCCATGCCAGGGGCCTCTGTGTACCCCAGAGCCAGAAGGAGGTTCCCAAAGTGCTCTTCCAGGAAATCAAATACTTCGATGGGGTCGAGCTTCGTCTTGCATGAACCACAACTTGTCGAAATCAGGGGCACTTTGGATAATCAGGATGAAATCATTTTCAAAAACCTTCACTTACCGTTCAATATTCACCGTGCCGTCAACGAATATCGCACCGATTATTCCGTGACTGGGCATTGAACTCCCCACAGTCACCCGTTGACGGTGGAGAGACTCCCCGATCACTGTTATTGCTCGCATAGTAGGACTTCACAAGCGCTATCATGCTCAGGTATACTGTTCGGGCACCATTTTCACATGGAAATGGCCGACAAAAACAAGGTGCGTGCGCAAGCGCATACTAATTCCCATCCTGCCCTGCAGCCAACCGTGCAATTTGAACGTCCTAACGCAAACCGTTCGGAAGTTATAACAATTTTATTCCATATAGTTCAATAAATGTCACCCTGTATGTACAGTCGGTAACAAAAGTGTCCGAACACTAGCAAAAATTCCTATGTAAAAAAAGTACTCTTAATACTGTTTTGTTAAATAAATCCTTGTCGAATCCTGTTCTTAGTCAGTGTAAGACCACGATTCGATATGGATTTATTTAACAAAACCGTATGAATTGTACTTTTTTTACATAGGAATTTTTGCTAGTGTTCGGACCCTTTTGTTACCGACTGTACGACTATTCACGAAATTAGAGTCCTGATTCAGTAGCCTTACATGAAATTAAGAATACCATGGTCTCTTCTCGTTTCAAGGCCCAATCAATAAGGAAAGGGCATGTTTACAAACAAACGAGCCATCAGCCAGAGTTTGACACTCACGAGTGGCAAAAGGACAACCTCTATTGGTGGAAATACCAATGTTTTGCCCTGAATAGAATGCTTTGCCCTGAGCGTGACGTCAGCTGCGCTTTCCTTATAGATTTTAGTCAGAGCCGAAGACTGAGTGCGAAATGTGACGTCATTAAAAAAATGAAAGTCGTGCTCTGGTAGGCACATCACAGTTGTTTTCTCTTTTTTTCCTAGTCTGCCTAGCGCTGGCGATTTTCGTGCTACAGGTACCGTTCCTACGCTATTCATGGTTTTTTGCAATGGAAATCCCATTCCAATTTAAAAAAGTAGGTGTTGCCATTTGAAATATTTGAAATTTTGTCACTGTAACCGTAGCTGTTAGAGTTTAACTGTTGTTCTTTATATGATTCTTGAGTGCATACCTCAAAATACCTTCCAACAATTTTTTATTCAGCTTCTTTGAACGATATGCTAGCTATGGACTCATATATCAGGATAGTTCTTTTATAATCACCCTGTATAAAACTTCAATAACATGTTGAAAAAGAAATTACACTGGATAATGTAATTATTAAATCGTCATTAAGGGATAAGGGATAAGAAAATTATCAAACTTAATGCAGTTAAAAATATCCAGATAGTTATAAAATGTACGAATCTATAGTCGGCAGCAAAAGTATCCGAGCATTAGCAAAAATTCCTATATAAAAAAAGTAAATTATACCACTCAACATAATACCTACCATTTTCACAATACTATTCCTCATAATACCATTCCACAATTCATTATACAGTTCCAAAAATTGCATTTAAGATTGCTTTTTTTTACAAAATATTAAATAATACATCTTTAAGATTTTTTTTTTTTTTTTTTTTTTTTTTTTAAGGACTAGGAAGACTATTAGTTTCAATCTGGTGAAAACGTTGTTGCCAGTTTTTGTAGACCAATTTTGTGTAACACCAAAATAAATTAGAAATATCGGTTATAAATTCGGTACCAAATAAAAGGGGCAAATTTTCTTAATCCGTGGTTGTAAACAGTTTTTCGACACTACAATTAGATTTTTTAAAATTAAATATAGTATAAAATTTAGATGGCAACACTTCATTTTAATTCATTTCAGTTATTTTAAAAAGTAAGTGGATATGGTTAAAAAATGAAATAAAAAATAAATTTAAAATTTAAATTTAAAATTTAAAATTAAAATTAAAATTTTACAGATTGAAAATTTAATAGTCCTGCGTACTAAACTAAACTCTGTCTTTGACAGAATTTTTACTTTTTTTTTTTTTTTTTTTTCTTTTCATTTCTTTTCCTTTTCATTTTGAACTTTATTTTTCCAGGGTTCCAATTTTCGGGAATAATTAGTTACACAAAATAGTCCTTGTGAAATTATCTTTATCTAATGTTTTTAAAAATTTATATGAGTGTTAATCAGAGT
Organism: Salticus scenicus; assembly: GCA_963930645.1. Taxonomy (NCBI): domain Eukaryota; kingdom Metazoa; phylum Arthropoda; class Arachnida; order Araneae; family Salticidae; genus Salticus; species Salticus scenicus. The sequence continues at coordinate 219,980,480 of OZ005662.1, forward strand.
GTTTTTTCACAAACTGTTTATTCATTTTGAAATCAAGAAATTATGACCTTTATAACTCTCAAATTCAGCAGCATGATAAAAATTGGTTTAGAATTCAAATTTTATAATTTCTTGTTTGTAATTGGGACTGTAATTGTGACATAATTATAGGTTTAAAAATTAAAAGAACACGCTTTTATAGAAATGTGAACTAAAAAGCACAAAATATCTATCTTAGTATTAAAATGCAGGGTAAGAGAAAATCGTGGGAGTGACACACCATAATATTTACATACATTTAAATCTTTAATTTAAATAATTTAGAGTTAAACAAAAACCATTTTTTAAAAATCTCTCCTGACTGGGCTCGAACGCAGGACCTTTAGGCTCGTAGCGCGGAGCTTTACATCACACCCACGGCGAAGAGAAAATCTTTTTTTACAATATAGATTTTTTGTTTGCTCCCAGAGTGGTTACAAACATACGAACATATATACAGGTAAAGCTAATAAAAGCATGTTAAAAACTGAATGCACCGATGTGTTCAGCTAGATAAAAAAAAAAAAAAAAAAAAAAAGTCCAAAAATTGAAAATCTAAAATAATTATGAATTCGCATGGAGCAATTTAAAAAAGGACATTATTTTGTATTATTATTACTATTTTTATTTTCATAAAATGGGTCTTTTGATCTCTAAAATTACTTTTATCATTTAAAATACTCTGTGCGCAGAAAAGATAGATATTGTGGCAGTACATAATTTATAAAGCAAAAAATTACAAAATAAAATTATTAACCCCTTAACTGCCCCGAGAGTACATATTCGTCTCGCGATACCGATGCGTTAACTGCACCAGGCGTATATATACGTCTTGCCGGAGTACGATCCTTTGTGTTACGCAGCTGCCAGTAAAATTAGTCTCACTTTTTCAAATGCAATTTAAAGCCATAACACTATTTTTAAAGGATTTACTTATTTCAGAGAAAATGGGGAATGGAAGGAATTGGAAATGCAATGTTTCTGGAACAGTGAAAGCATAACTACACGCGCCTGTGTGAAAACTGGTGACTAACTTCAGCAACTTTTCGTCAGCAACTAAGGGGTTAATTTTATTGTCCTTTGTCTTCTTAATGAATAAATGAACAAACATTTTTAAAAAATCGTGAATAAAAGAGACTAATAGTAATTAAATCTTATAAAAAAATTTACATTTTTTGTAATTTTTAAATTTTAATTATATATCGGGTATTCTATGAGTGTGTTGACATTTTATGAATTCATAAAAACTAAAGGGATAGGTAGAATTGAGCACGATTTGCGAAAATGTTACTCTCGTGAAAGGGGATTTTTTTTCTCTTTGGTAACAGAAAAATAAATAAATAAATAAATAAATAAATTTTCGTCGTTAGAGGACGTTTTACGGGCGCGTAACGAGAAATATGCAAGACATAGTCCTATAAATTGCACGATTTTACGATTTTATTACGTCATTTCTTATTTTCTTTCTTCTACTTATGCATACAGGAAATTTTAATTGCGAAGCTGACTTGACAAATAAAGCGTTATTGGTGAAGATATTTTAGCTCAGCTAAGAGTCGCCGACTGAATAATCCGTTAACAGTGTTGTAATTCGTTTGTAAACTGTAATTTGTAGTGATGGCGTACACACTGAATAGTATTATATGGTTGTAAAGATTTACATGATAAACAGATATAATTTTTCTTGGAAATGCGCGATTTATTAACGTACAGTGCCCTCTATCAACGAACATTTTAATTATTCTTTTTTTCGTTACCAATAAATAAATAGATAAATAGATAAAACAAACTCTAAACGATAATTACTTTTTCGCAAACCGCGTTAAAATTTACAAATTCCATCAATGGACTCTTCCCAGTTTCGTCTGCTCAATCATGTGATAGAGGAAAACGAATAATTGAATTCTGAGAATCGAATTCAACTAAATTTTGTTCTTAAGAACAAAAATTTTAATATTTAATATAAAATAAAATAAAAGCAATATTGTGCATTTGTAAACAGTAGAATAGTTGTATTTGTAAATTTAATAATTTTTTAAAAACACTTTATGTGTTTATTTATTTTCAACTGTAAGAATCGATTTTTGTATGCTCTAGTGTAACTGTTACATTAACTGATCTAGCAATAAATAATAGCTTGTTTTTGTGGAATGTTTATGGATTATAATTTTAAATTTTAAATTGTTTTCATTTAATTTAATTGCATAAAGGTGTTACAACAAGTTAATTAACTTAGTTACTGGTCTAAATGGGTACGATATTGCACTGTCACTGATTCAAGTACTAAAAGTCAGAGTATTTAACATGTTCTTCATGAACATCAATAACAAATATAAACTAAATGATGATTGTAAATGTATACAGCAAACAAAAGATGATGAAGAATGATATAAAATGGATTAAAAATGATGATGTATAAAAAAAAAAAAAAAAAAAAAAAAAAAAAAAAACACAGATTAAATACGATTGATCAAAAATAAGAATATAAAATACGTTAATTCAGCAATCGCTATAGATAAACAAGACTTCGTCTGTTATTTGTTTTTCCTCTATCATGTGACCTCTGACGTCAGGTGGGAAGAGCCCATTTATATGAATTTTTAAAATATTTAAAGACTTATGGGATACCCGGTATATACATATTTAACTTATTATTACAATAGAATCCTTATTTCATAAATATATCTTTAAAAGAAAAAAAAAAAAAAAATCAAATCGTGAAATTCATTTTCTTTTATTTTACACTGCGATAACTGAATTTATGCAGTTAAAAGAACTTTAAACGCGTTTAACAAACTTTCCTAGCTTTTTGATCGAATGCCAGAAAAGAATTCTACAAATTCACCATACAGCTTAACACAGTTCAATAAATCACTGATTAAAAGCGACACGGCTTTGAAACCAGAAAAAAGGATACCCTTGATTAAACGTTATTTATGATGTGGAAAAAACATCAGTATCATGTTTGTAAAAATAAATTATTTTAGTACGGAAAAGTAGAGATACCGTATCATGATAAAATAAATTACATTAAATTACATCAAAATTAAAAAGTTCGTAAAATTTCAAAAATGTTGCTTTTTATCATAATTTTCTATATAAGGTAAAGCTGGGAGAGTTTGTGCCCAGTTCAAAAAAACGTTATAAAAAATCTAAATTTTAATTTATTGCTACACTGTTGGAGCATAGCTTTGAAGTGATCGTTCTTCTACGCATTTTCATAACTATTTTGTTGTTATACTATGATTTAAAGCAACAGCTGTAATAAAACCAAGAGAGCTATTTTGCACAATCTCTCCTTATAGGGTAGGAAAAATTGCACAAATGGTTAGGAGAGATTACGTTTAACTACAATTAAATTTTTCACAATGATAATTGCACTTAAACTGACATTGGCATAAAGTTTTTGCAAACAAATATTCTTGTATTACATGTAGGTATTTCAATTTAATACTTAAAAAAAAAAAAAAAAAAAAAAAAAAAAGATTATAATTTTTTATTTAAAGAAAATAAATTAAAGAAGCAGATTTAAAAAAAAAAAAAAAACAAGACTAGATAATAAAAAGTAACATTTAGTTACAAGATAATATGTTTAACTTAAAATTAATAAATTCCTTTTCAGTTTGATTGGTTTCTTGTATATTGACCAAATCTGTCGATGTCTATAATCGTTGCACTCTTTGTTATAAATGATGCAACTTTCATGCAACCACCTACCACAATTAAAATTTATAAACGAGTCCATGGGAAATCGTTTAAATTAAAAATATTTTGTAATACTACCATTCTATAAAAATTCCTCGAAAGGGTTTTGAAAATTTAAGCAAGCATTTTTGAAAACGAGACAAAATAACCACGTTTAATCTTAGACTTTTCAAGCGATGGACATGCACATTTAAGTGGGCACTCCGCAATCGATATTGTAGAACTATCTGGAGTTTCAGAGCGACCATTGTACCCCTTCCTGCCAATCCCCTAAGTGCGCAATCTCTCCTAGCTTTACCTTATATTTTAAACAAAAGTTTCTGCCACTAGATTTCTGCCGCTTCTATTTCTATTAGTGCTAGAGGCCTATTTCAGTCGGTACAGCGTTGTCGAATTTTTATACGTCACTCTTAATAGTGCTAAGGGCCTATTTCAGTCGGTTTATTGAATGGGGATTTATTAAATGAAGTCCCCCCAAGGCACAACTTTGACATGAGTTCCCCCCACAGGACCAACTTTGACATGAGTCCCCCACAAGGTACAACTTTGACATGAGTCCCCCCAATGCCCAACTTTGACATGAGTCCCCCCCCCCAGGCCCAACTTTGACATGAGTCCCCCCAAGGCCCAACTTTGACATGAGTCCCCCCCAAGGTACAACTTTGACATGAGTCTCCCCCAAGGCACACCTTTGACATGAGTCCCCCCCAAGGCACACCTCCCCCTCATTGGGAAAAAGAGAAAAAACGTTGTTTTGCGGCTATAAGACAGTTTGGACTTCCAACGTTATTTGTTATAGTATCTCCAGCTGAAACACATTGGTTTGATTTAATGAAAACTTTATCATGGAATTTAGATCGTCAAGAATTAACTAAAGAAGAATTTGTCGATATTAACAAGTTTAGCAGTAGGCCTCTGGCACTAAATTAAAATCTGTCAATGTCAGATTTTCATGTTTTAAATAATGGAATAATGTCGTGTCTGTACAATTTTTCTTTCTTTCTTTTTTTTTTTTTTTTTTTTCTTTATTTATTTTAATTACAAAAACTTTTTTTTTTTAATCTCACCTCTATAAAATCATTATTCGACTATAAGGAAAATATTTGTAAATTATATTGCTATCAGTTTTTTAGTTAGGGGATATCTGATTGTGACATATTCCGGATGAAAATTTACTTCTAAAATATCTTATGCACAAAAGCCAATAGTTATATATATATATATATATACATTTTTTTTTTTTTTTTAAATAAACTATGAAATCTCAGACTGCGCTGTTAAAAGGCGTTTTTTGCGTATTTATTCAAACCTTTGTAGTTTTTTAGTTAAATTTCGGAAAAGAATTCTGCAAATTCACTGTAAAACGTCTTTTGTTATGATTGATTTATTTCAGAAAGTCCCATATTGAAATGGCACAGATTTAAATCTAAATAAAAAAATTATATCTTCGACTAAAAGGCATTATTGATGTGGGATAAAAGAATATCATTAATACGAAATCTAAATTTATTACGAACAAGTAACATTATCATAGCAAGAATCAATAAATTATGTGAAAAAGTTTAAAAAAAAAATCGTAAACGTAAAAAAAAAAAAAAAACTTTTTTCATCATAACTTTTTTTAAACAAACGGTTTTTCTCTTCGGAATTGTGTCGTCCTTGTCGATTTTTGTATTTGGCGATCAAAAACGTATTACGAAAATATACATACCAGAAGTATATTTTCGTAATATGCGTTGTACGATATATTGTTTCCTATTATTGGTTGCTCTCTTAATATACGTTGTTGAAATAACCATGATTTTTGAAAGGAACTAAATATGTTCGCCAAATAATTTAGCGATTTTTTTTTCCTGCCAAGGACGACTGATATCAAATATTCCGCTGCAATATATTAATATCTTACATCAGACACTTTATTCAGCCATTTGAAAACAAATTTAACTTCAAATTATGTTAGAATATTTATTGTTTTCCTTTTAATTAGTATATTAGTTGGATATTTATTGTTTAAATATAACCCTTTGAAATGAAATGTTTATGTTTACATTCAAAAATGGAAGATAGAGGATTTTCTTTTTTTTTTTTTTTTAAGTTTTGAAATTTAAAATTAAAATTTTATCAAAATACGCAAGCGAAATGATAACGTCACTGGCCGTCAATGGATGCAAGAAAAGGATTTCCTATGTTAATCGCCCATTGGATTTTTTTGTAAAAAATTATTAAATATCGAGGAAAATTATTTCCCGATTTTAATCTCCGTATTTGGCTATAAATATGTATTAGTTATCGTGTGCATGCGTTAGATTAAGTTATTTTTGCTGTAAAATTGATAAAATTTGAATTTTAAATTTCAAAACTCTAGAAAAAAAATGACAAACTTCCATATTCGATGGAAAACATAAACATTTCATTTCAAAGGATGATATTTACACAAAAAATATCCAACTAATATACTAATTAAAAGGAAAATGATAAATATTCTATCATAATTTGAAGTCAAATTTGTTTTCAAATGTCTAAATAAAGTGTCTGATATAAGATACTCATATGTTGTAGCAGAATAGATTTCATATCTCTCATCCATGGCGGAAAAAAAAGATCGCCAAATCTGGCGAATATATTTAATTCATTCAAAAAATCACAGTTATTTTAACAACTTATATTAAGAGAGAAATGAATAATATGAAACAATATTTCGTACAAAACACATTACAAAAATATACATCTGGCCTGTATATTTTCGTATTATGTTTTTGATCGCTAAATACAAAAAATGCCAAGGATGACAGAGTTTTGAAATTTAAAATCAAAATTTTGTCAACTTGACAGCAAAATAACTCAATCTAACACATGCATACGATAACTAATACATATCTATACACAAATACGAGGATTAAAATCGGGAAATAATTTTCCTCGATTTTTAATATTTTTTTACAAAAAATCCAATGGGCGATTAACATAGGAAATCTTTTTCTTGCATCCACGGACGGTCAGTGACGTCACACTTCGCTTGCGTATTACAGCCAGTAAAATTTTTAAAGTGATAATGACGTCAATTTCTGTAAGATGCATAATTTAACTTTTTACAATGTTTCAACGTTCACGTTTAATTAATTGTATTTATTTTTATGTCGAAAGAAAATGAACTCGTATTTTTTTTTTTTTTTTTTTTTTTTGGCAACAATTAAATTATAGCTAATATTTTAATGGCTATTTATATGCTGTTAGGAGGTTATTATTTTCATATTTTAATTAATTAAAAGAAAACTAATCAAAAATTGTTGTCACCGGGCTCTGAGCTACTGTGAAAGTTTCAAATGTCTAGCTAGTAGGGAAGTTAGTTAAAAATAGATTGCAAAATTTGTACCGGACAAATATACAAACCTACAAACAAACAAACAAGAATCGAAGTTAATAAAAACATGGTAAAATGAATTTAGAAATGTAATTTGTTGTCTGCAAATAACTTTTTTTTTTTTCTTTCAGAAAATTAACTTTCAGTTTTCGTTATTTATTGTAAACGTTTTATTTGGTGATATTTTCGATAGTTACATTTGTGTTATATCAAATTTTTATTGATACAAATATTTAAGTTATTTATAACAATAGTATTCAATATTTAAAAATTTTATCATGTCAATGAAAATTTAATACGGCCTTTGTGATTTCGTCAAATTGTGACGATTTCGTCAATTTGTGTTTGTGTGTTTTAGGAGTAGAGCCGTTTGACTGCACTTGAGTTGTAGGCCTAAGGGCAGTGCCCTCCGTGGGGTTCTTTCTAAGGGAACCTAGCCCGTATTTACGCAAATTTCTTAGAAGACCACGGAAAACTCCGAACAGCTAGGCCGACGAGCGTGACCTGGAATCGAACACGACACTTCACGTCTACTTGCTTTGAGCGCAGAACCGCTCGATAATATGGTTTTTGAATGGTAATTAAACTGTTTATTAAGTCTATATTTTATTTGAATGTCAAGGGAAAAAGAAGTAGTTATAAACATCACAATTAAGTTAAACAGTTATTGCTATAGCGCGTTTAAAGCTAAGCCCAAAAACTTTTAAAATAAATATAAAAGACATCTACGTAGACCATTTTATATAAAGATTTAGTTTTTTTTTTTAAACTTAAACCATACTTAAACGGTTGGTTAAACGGTAACAGCATTATTATGGGACCCATCTGGCGAATTTTAAAATTTAGCGGTGAAATAATCAAAGTCGTAATTTCCGCGGCCACGATAGACATAACTCAAGCCGTGATTAAAAACATGGATAAATTAAAGAATTCTGCAAGTAATAATGGTAATAATCTATTTATATAATTTGCAAGAGAGGTGACTATTCCGGTTCGTACTCATCTTTATAGCAAGTTGCCTTTCATACTTTAGTTAATTTTAAAAAACCTAATTGTCCGATCTATAAGCAGTTTAGTCCAACGGATTCAAAAAAATCGTCTCTTTCACTTGGTACCTTATTTATAAAGAAGTATTGATTAGATTTTTTTTAATTAATTAAAATATGAAAATAATAACCTGGTAATAACTTCAAAATTGGACATTTAAATTTATAATTGTTGCCAAAAATATTTACCTGTTTTTTTTTTTTTTTTTTTTTTTTTTTTTTAGCATGAATTGAAATATGCTTTCACGTGAAAAATACAAAAATATTAAATATTAAATTTGTTCTTGCATATGAAAAAATGAAAATATGAAAATGGAGCAAAATACACTCCTTCTCATATTTATAAGGACACTTTATATTTTGAAATAACTAATGTAAAAATAATTGTGAACAAGATTATACTAAGTGTACTTAATATATCTAGTATTCTAAAAACCAAAATTGCTATAATTTTTTTAATATAAAACAAAATTAATAAAAAATAATGCAAAACGTGTTTTTCTCCACGTTTTTAGATGTTCATAATTATAGGGATGGTCCAGATTTTTTCGTTTTATTTAACTTACTAGCGGATAAATTACAGTTGACATGCGAATTTGTTAACTACTTTACTAGATTAATTCATATATAAGCCTTCAATTTTTCTTGGACGGACATTACCGATAATTCCTCGAAAAAAAGAACGTTCAAGTAGTGAAGTACGATAAATGTGTTTTTTAAGTGGAAGGATAATTTTAATCCGCCGAATTTCTAATGAAATTCGAAGGTCTAAAATTGCTGAAGGAAATGGGATCAAGCGTTGAACTGCTGGTTCGATAGGAGAGAGATCTGATGCAAAATCAGAGTTGTTTTACAGAGATCGAAGACTCATAATTCCTCTTACTGTTCTACTCATAATGACTGCTGCTGAATTTGCTCGTAATTTTTAACGAAAGGTTAGGATCCACATTTATGCATGTTTAAAATAATTAATAATATGTTAAAATGAATAAAAAACCTGTAATAATCAATCAGCATTTAATGGGGGAAAGAACGTCTGTGTTAAAATTGAATAAAGACAATATTCAATGGTAAAATGTTGCATTTTCGGATGAAAAACATTTTATTCTTGATTAACCAAATGGTTTTAATAGTTACTGGAACGATCTGAAGATAGCGAAAGACAGAGCAGAGTTTTTAACAGCAGATATGAGTCTGGCATTTTAAAGGTGGATCTATGGTGCTCTTGGGAGCTGCTTCTACTGAAGGCAGAATAAATTTAGTATTTTTTTCTATTATTATGAGCATCAAGAGAATATCCGCAAATCTTAAACGTGGAATTATCAGATTTTTGTTAGATTTTGGGGGGTAATGATATTTTTTTTCAACAAGACTTACATTTTTACTCTACTTTTAGAGCAATAGGAAATAGTTTGAAGAAAGAAATTTCTGTATTATTGCCTTTCCCGTGGTATAAAAGTTGAAAAAAACCTTAACTTATGATATTAGAAAAGTGCATGCAAGCGGAAAGCAATTTTAAATAGTTTAAATGTATTAAGAATATCATATATGCTATACGAAATGGTATTGAAACTGAATAAAAAATAAAGAAAGAAAATGTATATATATATACCAGAGAGAATGTCTGACTGTTTCACCCTAAAAAGAGACCCCATAAAATATTAATTTAAAGAATAACTGAAAGAAATTACTAAAATTCGAGCTGTCCTTATAATTGTGGACACCTGAAAAATCGTCTTTTTGACCATATTTAAAGTTTTTTAAGATAGAAAAACGATAAAACTTTTTAAATATAGTCTATTAATGAAATTCAAATTAATTAAAAATATATTTGTTTAAATAATAGTGTTCAGTGTTTAGTTAATATAGAAAAACGGGTGTCCTTATAATTATGAGAAGGAATGTAACAACCTAACCTTTTTTTAATATACTTCAATTTTAGATTTTATTTTATTTTATTTATTTATTTTTAAATAGCATGTTTTTGGCATGAATGAATCTCGCTTGGCATGAAAGGTAATTCATTGGTAATTCTGCGTAATATTTTAAAATTTTAATGCTGAAATAGATCGGATATTTTTCGCTTAGGACTCTACTTTTGTGAAAGCCACTTTAAGTCAATTAGCGCATCAAAAATATAAATAAATTATAAAATATTGATAAACAGAAAAGAAAGGAAAGGAAAGGAGAATGAAAAGAAAAGAAAGAAACAGATAAAAATAATCGCATAAATTATGTATTTTGGTCTAAATTGGCGATAAAAATTCTTTAGTCGACAAGGGAAGCTATATTAAGGCTGTACTATGATCAGATTTTTATATTTATTTATTTATTTATTTATTTATTTTTCTACATACCAACTACTATTAACTAACTCAATTACTATCATAACCACAAAAAATTAATTGTCTCATGCGATAGATGTAGCCGATCAGAGCATATCGTAATATTAAATTTGGCTTGAAATTGTTGTCATTTTATAGCTGATCGAATAAATCAAATAAATAGAGAAAATAATGTGAAAGAAAATATTATGTACACTACGTATAGTGTTGTTCATATGTAACTAGGATTCAAATATAAAACTGCTACTTCAATTTTTTCGATACTGTACGTTTCGAAACTGTCATCTAATAGGCATTCAAATGGAAGCTCACTGGTAAGCTACTGTCATAGGCAAAAGGGACAGACACCCGAGAGTCTGCGAATGAGTGGGTCGCTGCCGAAGGCAGCGGAGACAGGATGCGGGCTTTTGAGCAATTTCATGATTTTTTAAAAATTTTATTTTTGTTTATAAAGCGATATAGAAAAGAGTTTTCTTTAAATATAGTGACCAGCGAAGCAGGCAAAGCCTTCGTTAATTCACTACCTTAATTGGTTTCACATTTCCTCATTTTTGATGGGGTTATATACTAGTAATAATAAAAATAATAATAATAATGAAATATTTTCAATAGTCACATAAATTAGTTACTTTCAATGTGTCTGAATAGATCATATTGTAGAAAAAATGCATTTTAAATATTGCGTCTGTATTGATTGCAAGCGCCATTTAAAATTTAGCTGTGCATTGGAAATATATATAAAGTATTATATATTGACTTTAATTAACTAAAAAATGGAATAACAAAAAAAAAAAAAAAAAAAAAAAAAAGAAAAAAAAGAAAAAAAAAAAATATAGGTCTTAGAAAAGACCAGAACTAGACTTTTTATTTAAAAAAGCAATTATACCAAAAAACTAATTGTCAGATAATGACAAAATTTAAAAATCTGCCAAAGGAGTCAATACCATAGCTGTATTAGTAAATGGTCTAAATATTGCGGATTTATCTTTATTGTAAAAAAAAAAAAAAAAAAAAAAAAAAGTTACTACTATCGCCGTTTACTTAGTGTGTCTAGCATATACTTCCACCCAAAATGATAACAAATTGTTATTAAGTTCTCGATTGTTAAAACAGATTTTTAATACACTATTTTACATTTAAAATATATATATATATATATATATATATATATATATATAGTATCACATATTTTTATATTTCAATGCGATATCAAATATGGCCATTTATACAATATTGCTCTTCTTTTAACTTGTGTCATGCGCTATTAATATTCATATTCAATTAAATACAAAGCTGCGAATAGAGCCCTTCACGTTTTAAAGAGTGAAGCGAGTTCGGGGGGAAGGAGCCTTCCTCGGGGGGTTAGTGAGCGGAGCGAGCAGGGGTAGAATCCCATAGTATTATAAATTTTAACCGTTTTCATCTAATAAAAGTCAGTGGAATGAAAAACGTTCTATATACCTCACCCTTCTAATTCTCACAGAGAAAATATTCTGCAATCATTTTAGTGTCCCCTAATGTCTAAAAAGCAAAGCTAATACTTTTTTTTTTACATTAAAACATTTTACTGACAAAAGCCGTATGGTTTATGCGCAGATACTTTTTACCTTGTCTCTAAATGTAATAAAAATTTTGAAATGTTCGATAGATGTAATTTAAAGTTAGGTACAGCCATAAATTCTTGCCAGATGTCGTTGAATTCCATCCATCCATTCTGAACTGATACCCGGACAGGCATACAGACAAAATGACCCACAAACACATGCACACAGAAATTTTTCTGAAGTTATATTTGGCTTTCACGATATGTGCAACGTGAAGATACCGCATTTTTCTTTTTTCTAAAAATTTACAGATTTTATTAATTCAGATTAACTGCGTTTCTAGCCAACATAATAAAACACAAATAATGAAATGAATCAGTTACATTTCATTAACGGCTGTATATAAGTATAGTATTTGTCCATGGTTTTGGATTACTGAAAATAACCGCCAATCGAAATCTATTTATTCGAAATCTATCCGATAACGTGAAAACTATCGGCAAACTACGTAAGCTGCCGCAGGAGTTAGTGAGCGAAGCCAGCAGGGGGCAAAGCTTCATTGTAATGTAAATAAGCATAAATTTCACAATTCAACATTTTAATCAAAAAAAAAAAAAATCAATCTAAAATACAAGGAATAAATAACTAAATAAAAATTCTTAAATTTTATGAAATATTAACATTTTATTTAAAATTTATTAGTTTATTTACATTTATTTTATTTCATATATAATTATCATTTATATTTATTTACCATATTCAAAACTTTTATTTCAGATATTTATCTGCCAAAAATTGAATGGTGAAATTAGGTTTTGTTTCCTACGCGAAACAACTGTAGTTATATGCAGTTAAAATGGCTTTTTATAAGTCTATCAAACTTACTAATTAAATTCATCGTCGAATGCGAGAAAAAAATTCTACAAACTCAACCGCTAAGCCTCTTTTGCTAAGAATGATTCATTTCAAAAAATCTCAATTTATAGGTGAGTATAGATTTAGTATTTTATATAAAAGCTTAGATATACTCTTCTCATAAATGAGAAAATTTGCGAATTAGCAGCGACATTTATCAGCCGATATGCACTAATATTCATTCATTGTAGCTTTTCACACTTATATTTTGTACGCCTTATATCCTATGGAAGTTGAAGTATAGCCTTCCATTTAAGGGCCCGCTTCACTCACCGCCGCCGTAAGCCGAAGCTAATGGTATTATATGGGAAATTTTTCTTTACAAATAACTTATTAACTAATACATATTTTTAAATTCTGTTTTTACATTCTGAAAATTCCCAACTGTTAAATTGACGGACCTTTTTTAAAAAATTATTATTATTATTTTTTATATTTTATTTTGAAGCTGCAAAATACGAATTTTCAATATGTGAATTTTTTTCATTTTGCAATTTCAAAATAAAATATTAAAAATTAAAAAAAAATACATTTAAAAAAAAAAATCCGTCAATTTAACAGTTGGGAATTTTCTGAATGTGAAAACAGAATTTAAAAATATGTATTAGTTAATAAGTTATTTGTAAAGAACATTTTCCCATAGAATAACATTGGCTCGTGCTTCCGGCGACGGTAAGTGAAGAGGGCCGTTAAGGGAGAAATTACAGCATGGCAGTGCCACCCATTGAAATATATGCATGAAAAGTTAATAAACACTAATTTATGTTAAAGTGCAACTTAATATAAAATTTGATGTAAATTTGTGTATTTTTTCTAATTTTAGAGCTACAATTAAATTTCTATCATACCCACAACCGGACAGACATCACTTGGAAAATAGTCAAAGCATGTTCGAAATATCTTAAAAAGTATAAAGACGTCAAGAATAGGAAGTGAGAATATTTTGCGAATCCAATACTGTCTTCTTATATACATCGAAGAAAGCAAAAAGGGAGAACAGAGGAAAAGAAGAAAAGACATATATTAGTCCAGTCAAAATAGGAAAAATAGAAGAAAAAAATCGTGTAGTTTTGAAATTTTGCATACTCATAGCCCTGAACAACATACTAAAAGTCCCCGCCCGTGGGGGGTGAGCGGGGGGCAGGGGGGGCATTTAAGGGGGGCAATTTTCAGTTTTTATTAAATATCTTAAAAACTATCGAATTTAGAGAAAAAATGTCAATTACAAAATTAATCTACGCAAAATTTCCTACAAAAATGTATATTACATTTTGTTTGTACAATCATTAGTTTAGAAGATATAGGGAGATGAAATAACACATTTTCTTGAAAAATTCTTTTTTGCAATAGTAAAATCAACTAAAGTGTGCAATTAAAAGGGTTCTTGTCAAATATTTTCTAATGTAAAAAATAAATATATACATAGGGAATATGCAAGGATAATACAGCATGTTTTGTAAGTTTTAAATAATTTTAAGGCTAGTAGGCGCAAGTGGCGGTTTGAGTAAAAATCTGGATAAGTCCAGTCAAAATAGGAAAAATAGAAAAAAAAAAAAAAAATCGTGTAGTTTTGAAGTTTTGCACACTCACAGCCGAGAGGGTCCTGAACAACATACTAGAAGTCACCGCCCGTGGGGGGTGAGCGGGGGGCAGGGGGGCATTTAAGGGGGGCAATTTTCAGTTTTTGCTTAATATCTTAAAACCTATCGCATTTAGAGAAAAAATGTCAATTACAAAATTAATCTACGTAAAATTTCCTACAAACATGTATATTGCATTTTGTTTCTACGATCATTAGTTTAGAAGATATAGGGAGATGAAGTAACACATTTTCTTGAAAATTTCTTTTTTGCAATAGTAAAATCAACTAAAGTGTGCAATTAAAAGGGTTCTTGTCAAATATTTTCTAATATAGAAAACAAATATATACATAGGGAATATGCAAGGATAATACAGAATGTTTTGCAAGTTTTAAATAATTTTAAGTCTAACAGGCGCAAGTGGCGGTTTGAGTAAAAATCTACATAACGAAGACCCAAAACCGATCAACATTAAAAAAAAAAAATCGTGTAGCTTAGAAATTGAGCACAGTTATAAAGTTAAGTGCCCTGAATAACATACTAAAAGTCCCTAACCATGGGGGGGGGCATTTAAAGGGGGCACATTTCAGTTTTTATTAAGTATCTTGAAAACTATCGCATTTTTTACTTCCACTCTTTAAACTTGGTGCATTGCGCGCACACACACATACAAATATTTTTATAGAAATATTTATTTGTATGAGTAAAAAATATTTAACCTGAACCTTTTTAATTACGAAATATAGTTTTTATTACTATTGCAAATAACATAAAAAATTAAATAAAAAACACAGAATAGGGTTGGGGACTTTTAGTATGTTGTTCAGTAAGCTTAACCTTATAACTGTGCTCAATTTTAAAGCTACACGATATTTTTTAATGTTGATCGATTGTGGGTCTTCGTTATCTGGATTTTTACTCAAACCACCACTTACGCCTACTAGCCTTAAAATTATTTAAAACGTACAAAACATGCTGTATTATCCTTACATATTCCCTATGTATATATTTATTTTGTATATTAGAAAATATTTGAGCAGAACCCTTTTAAATACACACTTTAGTTAATTTTACTATTGCAAAAAAGTATTTTTCAAGAAAATGTGTTATATCATCCCCCTATATCTTCTAAACTTTTGATCGTACAAACAAAATGTAATATACATTTTTGTAGAAAATTTTACGTAGATTAATTTTGTAACTGACATTTTTTCTCTAAATGCGATAGTTTTCAAGATATTTAATAAAAACTGAAAATTGCCCCCTTTAAATGCCCCCCCCCTGCCCCCCGCTCACCCACAACGGTCGGGGACTTTTAGTTTCTTGTTCAGGAAACTCAACCTTATAACTGTGCTCAATTTCAAAGCTACACTATATTTTTTAATGTTGATCGATTTTGGGTCTTCGTTATCTGGATTTTTACTCAAACCACCACTTACGCCTACTAGCCTTAAAATTATTTAAAACGTACAAAACATGCTGTATTATCCTTGCATATTTCCTATCTATATATTTGTTTTTTACATTAGAAAATATTTGACAAGAACCCTTTTAATTGCGCACTTTAGTTGATTTTACTATTGCAAAAAAGAATTTTTCAAGAAAATGTGTTATTTCATCTCCCTATATCTTCTAAACTAATGATCGTACAAACAAAATGTAATATACATTTTTGTAGGAAATTTTACGTAGATTAATTTTGTAATTGAAATTTTTTCTCTAAATGCGATAGTTTTCAAGATATTTAATAAAAACTGAAAATTGCCCCCCTTAAATGCCCCCCCTGCCCCCCGCTCACCCCCCACGGGCGGGGACTTTTAGTATGTTGTTCAGGACCCTCTCGGCTATGAGTATGTAAAATTTCAAAACTACACGATTTTTTTCCTCTATTCGTCAAATTTTGGCCTTCGTTGCCTGGACTATATACCCAGAGAGATAGGGGGAGCTTTTAGAGTCATTATGGGTAATTTATTTATGCAAATTATAATTATAATTAAATTTTTCAGTTTCTCTGAATATATAAGATATTTCATAAGTAATAATTTAAATAAATACACTCGTTTTATAAAAAAGTACAATAAAAAACTACTTATTGTGCCATTTTTATTATTATTATTATTATGTAAATACATAATAAAATGCTTGAGTAATGTCGAGTTCATATACTTTGCAACGTAACGTAATGCCACCATTTTTGTTTTTCTAATGGCGCGGGGCACATGCCACAAGCATTGACCGGGGGGGGGGGGAGGTTGCCGCATTGATGACCATTTGTGAACGGGTACCCAATAGACGGTCATCGCTACCGCTAACAGGGACAACACATTCATGCCTTCTCCGAGATTCGAACCCAGGCCCAACCGTCTAGGAGTCAGGGACGCTAACCACTACACCGTCTGGGCGGCAAAAAAAAAATAAATAAATAAATAAATAAAAAAATAAAAATAAATAACGGCAAATTTTTTAGTGCGTTCATTTAAAAGAATATGAATGATAAACATGCATCAAGATAAATCTCTGTAATAATTTCAAAACATATATTAATTTTATACCTTTTAAGTAAACTTTAGATAATTATGTACATTAGAATGTTATATGCGTAAATTCGTTCGTTCTTTGCTCTAAAATAAAATATGAGTAGTGAGAATGTATCAGCAAAGAAATCTAAAACATATAATTTTCTATATGTAGCAATCATTTAAATTTTACTGAAAAGCATTTCAAATAATTTAAGTCTTTAGACCACAAGGAATAAATATTCTACTTCGTATCCCTACAAAAAGCTATAAACCCCATTCTCTTCAAAACCTGTATAATTTTTGCTGCATTGATTTATAATATGTATACTCAATTTGATCTTAGTTGAAAGCAAAGTTTAGATTCTGGCACATTTTAAATCATTTCATTCTGAAGAAGCCGAACCAATGGAGCAAAAAATAATTCTTTTGAGTATCCCTGTAATATAGCTATGAGATCTATACTCAAGAAAATATATACAGTACGCGCGACGGTGACCAATAACTTAGCTAAAATTTTTGAGCTCAATCGAATGAAGCATTAAGACACGATCGCACTCACTTTAATACACATATCCAAACATCATCTAAAACTAAAATATAGTAAAAATAAATTCAGGAGACTTCAAATCGTATTGATACACCAAAACATCGCAATCGAGTTTTTTCAGGATTACAATATTTCCCTTACAAACTATATACTGTGAACGTATAAATTGAAAGATAAAGAAAGAACGAAATAAAATAATAAATCCACATACAAAAGATATCGAATTACTTGGTATTGGTGCGCAATTTAATTGTTTGTTACTTGGCATTCACGTGCAAATAATTGTTTGTTACATATCGAATTACTTGATAATTTCCAATAAGTAAAATAAGAAAACTTTTATATCTTCTAAAACATTTCTAATTTAATTTACTGAAAGTTGTTTACTAAAAGTTTTAGAAAGTTACTATTTTTCAATTCTACTCAGCATAGGTTATAGTATGCAGCTTAACTAATAAGGAAATTCAGTTTCGATTATCAGAACGCACATCACATACTTTTAAGTCAAAAGTGCTTTCTACGCATTTATCATAAATCTATACTTTCAAGGAGTTTCCACAATAATTACGTAGAAGCTTCTCCCGTTAAGTTCAATTTAATTTTGTAAATCACAAAGTGACTTAGAGCGAAATCTATTAAGGACTTCGGAATTAAGATACTAGATAATAGTAGATAATTTTAGAAAAGTTTTATAAGAACATTTGTTTGTTTAGAGTTAATTTTACTTGTTATTTTAAATAAACGTAGTGTATTATATCATATGAAAATGACTGTTAATGAAATACATGAAATTGGTTTAATTTATAAATAAGTACAGAAATTTAATTTTATCAGATGTGATATAATAAAAAATTTTACTCGAAAAATAAAAGTAGCATGTTGTGGACATCACCAGATATTTCTTCTATGTTTCCAATACAAATTCATGCACTGTAAATTATTTTGTTATGTTTTTATCCATTGTGAATGCAAACGATTTTCATCTCAGAGAAGTATTACACTAAATGTTCAACAGAAGGGATTTTTTACTTTACCGAAGACATCCTTCCCATTCTAGGGGAAAATTGCAGTATATCAGAGCCACCTATCGGCGAATATGAACCTAAATTAATCAGCATGATGTCTCACAAAGCCCTTTTCATAAATCAAGTTTTGTTAGATTATTTGCAAAAGAACTTAAGATATATCCTTTCTTTAAATTGCGGAAATCGCTGTATAGCAGCGCCAACTGTTGAACGATTGGCACAAAAAAAAAAAAAAAAAGATCTAAACTAATATATGTAAAGATGCATCTACATATAAATTTAAATGCAATTCTGTACAGTATTTCCTGAGATGTAGCTTTCCCTGAATTTTCGGAAATCGACGTTTAGCAGCGCTACTGTTGGACGATTGTGACCAAAAGTTGATAGACACTAATTTATGTCAAGGTGCATCTGCATGTAAATTTATATACAATTCTGTGCAGAAGTTCCAGTGATACAGTCGCTAGAAAATGTTTGTCACACACAAGTACATAGACAGACATTTTCTAATAATGGTTAAATCATGTTCTGGACTTCTCAAAACATGTAAATCCATCAAAAACCGGAAATCGAAAACTTTTACGAATCCAATACTTTCTTTTATTCTATTTAGAAGGAAATAATAAACACAACACTAAATTATTCAAGAATAAATCTATATTAGTAAAAGAAAGGTCTGTCATGTGCGACGTACAGAAAAATCTATGGCACGTAACATTCTGATTTTTCCTTTCTTAGATAAAAAATGCGTGTAGTTTTGCAACACCCTGTTATTATTAGTTTTCTTTAAATTATATTTTGGGCGAATTTTTTTCCCGAATTTTTTCTTTGAGATATAATTTCAAGGGATGCCAATAAAAATTAAATGTTTACACCTTTCATTTATTTATTTAATATAAAGAGAAACATTTATTTACACGTGAATTAAAAAAATAAATAAATAAATGAAAGTTAATGTTTAATTTAAAAAAATAATAATAATAAAAAAAAAAAAAAAAAAAAAACAGAATACTATAAATATTACAAAGTAAATTAAACCAAATATTAATACTAAATCAAATAATAAACTTAACTAATATTTTCTTCGCTACTAAATTTTATTATTATATGTTTCATTTCAAAAAAGCTACTAGTAATATTTATTTTTAGCCTTTCATCGACAACAGATTACCCTGTTGGGAATCTTTCGGGTTGTTTTTTTATCTAGAAGAGCTCTAACCAACACCTAGCAAGCGACAGGTACTAGATTTCTAACTAGGCACTGCTTGCATTCCCAAAATAACTGAAATAAACAGCTTATAATTAAAATACGATATCATTAAACTGTTTTTTCAATTCTCTTTCAATATATTCTATTATTTAAAAATAAAACTAGTGTGTTATATATATCACAAAACTTTATTCTGTATCATTATATATCTGTAGTGATAAGTATAAAGGATTTAAGTCCAAATTCTTGATTTTTCAGGAGACGAAAAATAAAGTTAAACTAACTAAAAACAAATCAGAAGAATGGATTAGAGAAAAGGTATTTCGTTGATTTTTACCCTTTATACCATTCAGTGGTTGTCAACCTTCATTTAATAACGGGAAAAATTGAATTAAATATTTTATACCATACATGAATGGTAAATTTCTAAATTAGTCCTTTTTTTACCAATGGATTTTCTCAAAGACTAAATGACATAGAATTAAATCCTTTATACCAATCGATAGAGAATTTTTTTCTGAGTCTGACTATGTACTTAACTCAAAATCGACATTTTTGGACTTAAATCCTTTATACTTATCAGTACAGATATAATAGAGCCACTTACAATTTAACATAAAGAAAGATTTAATAGTAATTGCTTACAATAAAAATTTTACATATTATAAGTTTGATCCAATTTTAATAAACAGTTGCTGAGAAGTAGCCATGTGAAAAATCACAGAAGGTAAGTAATAAAAGTCCTCCTGGTCAATCGATATACACAAAAGTAAATCAGGATTCTTTGTTTATATCACATACCGATTTATTTGTATTTATATGCTACAGAAGCTGAAATAAAGCCTTTCTGTGAAAAGCAAGCAGCTGGCAGTGCCATCTACTGGCCAATATACACAATTGAATTAAGTCAGTTTCTTTCATAATGGTTATCTTACATATTAAGTTTGGTACATTTATAAGCCTTAGAATTTGAGATTTAGCCTACCTGTTCACGAGGTAAATTGCAGTACACTAGCGCCACCTATCGAACGATATGCAAACAAATTTAATCAGTAAAGTTTTTTATATCAAGTTTCTCTTCCATATCAAGTTTTGTTTTATTATACACAACAGAATCTGAGACACAGTTTTACCTTAAACGGAAAATATCTCAATATATTATTGCTAGCTGTTGAGACATTTGCACTAGAAGTATGTAGACAGTAATGTATGTCAAGATGAAACTACATATAAATTTATACAAAATTCTCAGCCCGAGTTCCTGAGTTACAATCGCCACAAAAGCGTTGTCTCTCTCACACAGAGACAAAAAGACATTTTCTAAAAATGGTCAAATTGGTGCTCTGGATCTCTCAAAAAATTGAATCAATGAAAGTTGAAAATTTTTACGAACCCAATACTTTTTCAATTGAATATAGAAGAAAGTAATAATATTTTTAGAAAATAAAATTAATATCTGTCTTATTACGTTCCTCTATAAATCTTCTTTCTTCTATCTTTATATTTTTTCTTCTATGTTATTACTTTCTTCTAAATGTCTGTCTGTGTGCGTGTAACAAAAAAAATATGTGGCTACTGTATCTCAGGAACAACTGTACAGTGTTTTATACAAATTGAAGTTTCATCTGGACATAAATAAGAGCCTTTTATGTTATGGGGGAAATTACCGAGCTTTTATCCTATTTTTAATAATACGATTGGCTTAAAAGAGATATTTTTTGAAAGATATTGTTAATACGGGTTGCAGAAAAATAGTCTTCATATATGAGGCTAAGATGACAGACAAAAATACTTTTTTCTTACACTTTTTCATTATTTTACATATAATCTTTTGTATTTACAATTCCTATAGAAGAAAGTTTTTTAATTTGCTTGTTAATTTTTTTAATGCAAATCAGTGGCTTGTCTTTTAGTTTATTATCTGAATTTATTTTCCTTTATTTATTTTTTACTTTTCTAGGGACAGATGTCAGTATATATATGTATTAACTGTTGGCGTATTGTTTCGATATAGACAGTGTAGGCAGTGTTTATATATATATATATATATATATATATATATTGAAATGCCCAGAAGAACTTTGAGAAGTCATATCAAAAGGTAAACAGATAAAGAAGTTCATAGAGTTGTGTATCATAATGTAAATAAGAATGCTGATAGTGATTTTTCTTTTCTTTAAAGATAGGGTAATTACTAACACCCTTGTTTACACGGAAATTCTGAATTACTATATTTATTACTTAAATGCTTATTCAAACTAGTATGTTGTGGTCACCACATTACTTTCTTCTATATTTTCGTACACAAATTCGCCCAAAAAGAAATTTAAATTATTATTTATTAAATTTATCTTCCATGATGAATGCTGACAATTTTCATCCTAGAGAAGTAGTATAAAATTAAATATCCAAATAAAGTAAATTTTATTTTAAATAAATGAAACCTTTAAAAAAAAATGTGTTTCGTTTTCTAAGTTCTTTTAAAAAAATCGATAATTTCATTTTAAATTATGACAGCAGATCAGTGGTTCAACCATTCGTTCCAAAAGTATTGACGAGCTCTCTTGAAATATAAAAATTTGATAATGAAATATTATGAAAATTTGCCATAATGAAAATTTGCCACCCATAATGAAAGTTAAAATTTACCTCCCTTAAGGGGAAGTAATACCCCTGCATATACAAAAATTACATACCTATTCTAAATAACTCTTTTTAATTTCATAATAATTCCTAAATAATTCTCTTTTTGCACATTTACATGAAGTTTTGTCCTGAACTGGCATGTTAAAAACTTCGAAAAAGCTGGATAGCAACGCCACCTGTTGAATGATTTTCACTAAAAGTTGATAGGCACTAATATGTCAAGGTCCAACTACATATCAATTTGTATATTTTCTAAAAATGGTCAAATTGCATTCTTACCTCTCAAAGCGTGTAAATCCATGGAAATCCAAATGTCGAATTTTTTTAAGAAACAAGTACTTTATTCTGTAGAATATAGAAGAAAGTTTCGGGAGAAATTGGTATGGATAAATCTCTCTATTGATTTTTTTAGAGCAACTGAAAAACTACTAATTTAATGAGTATGTATGCAGATAATAAATGCATTATGCGTATATAGATATACAGCAGAAACTATTATTGTTAATATATTCATAAATATTTCTCCCGTTTACTACTTTAACATAATATTTCTAGGTAAAAGTATGCGTTATTGAATTATTGAGAAACTATTAGGTTATTTGTTATCAAGAAAGACACTAACCAATATCCAGTCATCGAAAGAATAGTTTTCTAGCTTCCTACGCATTGTTTACGTTCCTAAAATATCTTAGGTAGACATCGCCCCATTAATAAAGGATATCACTGTTGTAAGTTGATCAATTTCTTATTCAATAAAGTCTTGAGCTATTACTAATTTTTAGTGTCTAGAATTAAAATGGACAATTTCAAAATAATGAATATAAAAAAAAAGTATTTCTTTTTGTGTTTGTATATGTGAACTAAATCTTCCTTATATTCGTACAGGTATTTTGTTTAAAAATAAAACAAAGCTTTAATAGAAATTTTCATATTCGAGTTTTAATAAATACAGTTATACCAATATATATATATAAAGAGAGAAAGAAATATAATAAATATTTTGATTACGTTTATACATCAGAAATTTTTATTGTGATGATAATAGTAAATATTATTTACATCCAATATTTCTATTAGTAATACTTAAACACAACATTTCGAAATAAAAGTATGCATTATTGAATTATTAAGAATCTATTAGCTTATTAGCTATCAAAAAAAAAAAAAAAAAAAAAAAACGCTAACCAATATCTGTTCAGCGAAATAATAGTTTTCTACTTTTCTAAGCATTGTTTGTGTTCCTAAAATACCTTAGGTGGACTATGTCCAATTAATAAAAGAATAATGAACACCATTGTTATAAGTTGATTAATTTCTCATTCGATATAGTTTTGAACTATTATTAATTTTTAGTGTCTAGAATTATAATGGATAATTTCAAAATAATGAGCATGAAAAAGGGTTTTCGTTTGTGTTTGTATATGTAAACCAAATCTTTCTTAAATTTGTAAAGGTATTGTATTACTGAAAAAAATAAAAGAGCTCTAATAGGAATTTTTATATTCGAGTTTTAGTAAATACAGTTATACCAATATATATATAGAGAGAGAGAGATAATAAATACTTTGAGTACGTTCATACATCAGAAATTATTTTTGTTAATATAATACTAAATATTATCCAATATTTCAATTAGTATTACTTTAATATAGCATTTTGAAATAAAAGTATCCATTATTGAATTATTCAGAATCCATTATATTATTTGTTATCAAGAAAAACACTAACCAATATCCATTCTGTGAAAGAATAGTTTTCTACTTTTCTTCGCATTGTTTGTGTTCCTAAAATATCTTAGGTAGACAATGTCCAATTAATAAAAGAATAAAGGACACCATTGTTATAAGTTCATTAATTTCTCATTCAATATAGTCTTGAACTATTATCATTTTTTTTTTTTTTTTTTTTTTTTTTTTGTGTTTAGAAATAGAATGAGGGACTTTAAAATAATGAGCATTAAAAAGAAAATAGTCTCTAATAGACATTTTATTATTCGAGTTTTAGTAAATACATTTATATATATATATATATATATATATATATATATATATATATATAGAGAGAGAGAGAGAGAGAGAGAGAGAGAGAGAGATAATAAATACTTTGATTACGTTTGTACATCAGAAATTATTATTGTTATGATAATAGTAAATATTATTACATCCAATATTTCTATTAGCAATATTTTAATATCAAATTTCGAAATAAACGTATGCATTATTAATTATTCAGAATCCATTATATTATTTGTTATCAAGAAAAACGCTAACCGATACCCATTCAGCGAAAGAATAGTTTTCTACTTTTCTACGCATTGTTTGTGTTCCTAAAATATCTTAGGTAGACAATGTCCAATTAATAAAAGAATAAAGGACACCATTGTTATAAGTTCATTAATTTCTCATTCAATATAGTCTTGAACTATTATTATTATTATTATTATTATTTTTTTTTTTTTTTTTTTTTTTGTGTGTGTGTGTTTAGAAATATGATGAATAAATTTAAAATAATGAGCATTAAAAAAAAAAAAAATCTCTGAAAGACATTTTTATATTCGAGTCTTAGTAAATACAGTTATATCACTGTATATGTATAGCCGTATTAAATAATTTTATTACAATTATACATCAGAAATTATTATTGTTATGATAATAGTAAATATTATTTACATCCAATATTTTTATTAGTAATATTTTAAAATATCATTTCGAAATAAAAGCTTGCATTATTGAATTATTGAGAATCTATTAGCTTATTTGCTATCAAGAAAAACGCTAACCAATATCCGTTCAGGGAAAGAATAATTTTCTACTTTTCGACGTATTGTTTGTGTTCCTAAACTTTCTTAGGTAGACTTTGTCCAATTTAGTAAAGGAATAGAGGGTACCATTGTTATAAGTTGATCAATTTCTCATTCAATATAGTCTTGAACTATTATTAATTTTTGTGTCAAGAAATATATTGGGTATCTTCAAAATATAGAACATTTTATTCATTATATATATATATATATAAATCTAGTGTTTTGTGGCTGCATATGTAAACCAAATCATTCATAAATGTATTTTAAATATGTAAATTCATAAATGTATTTAAAAATCAAAATAAAGCTTTAATAGAAATTTTTATATTCGAGTTTCAATAAATAAAGTTCTATCAATGTATATGTATATAGATAATAAATGCTTTGATTACATTTATGCATCGGATTGTATTATTGTAATAATGACAGTAAATATCATTTAGATCCAGTATTTGCATTAGAAATACTGTAATGTAACATTTCGAACTAAAAGTATTCATTATTGATTTATTGAGAATCTGTTAAGTTATTTGTTATGAAGAAAAACGCTAACCAATATCCATTTAGCGAAAGAATAGTTTTCTAGCTTCCTATGCATTGTTTACGTTCCTAAAATATCTTAGACAGACAGTGTCCAATTAATGTAGGAATATTATTATGCTGATTTATTTCTCATTCGATACAGTATTAAACCATTTTTATGTTTTCGTGTTTAGTAATAGAATCGAGAAGTTCAAAATAATGATCATTTTCATTTATTTATTTATTTATTTTAATGTTGTGTGTGTATATGTACAACAAATATTTCTTAAATTCGTAATGATATAAAAAAATAAATAAATAAATAAATAAAGCTTTAATAGAAATCTTTATATTCAAGTTTTAGTAAATACTTTTAGTTATATGTACAGTCGGTAACAAAAGTGTCCGAAACTAGCAAAAATTCCTATGTAAAAAAAAGTACACTTCATACGGTTTTGTTAAATAAATCCTTGTCGAATCGTCTTCGTAGTCAGTCTAAGAACATGATTCAATAAGGATTTATTTAACAGAAGCATATGAAGTGGAATTTTTTTACATAGGAATTTTCGCTAGTGTTCGAACAATTTTGTTACCGACTGTATATAGATAATAAATGTTTTGATTAGATTGCATATGTATCATAAATTATTATTATTTTTTTTTTTTTTTTATGATAACACTAAATATCATTTAGATGAAATATTTATATTAGTATTGCTTTAACAAAACAAAACATACATAAGTAAAATAATGCAATACTAAATTATTGAAAACATATTAGCTTATTTGCTATATCAAGGAAACACTAACCAATATCCATTCAGGAGAAAATAAATAAGAAGAACAAGAAGTCTTCTAGCTTTCTGTGCAGTGTTTGCAATTCCTAAAATATCTTAGGTAGACAGTATACATCAGTTAGAGAATGCCGTTATTATGTTGGTTCGTTTCTCATTCAGTACAGTCTAACTATCTATATTTTTTCGTGTCGATAAATATAATAGGTAAGTTCTAAAGAATGAGAATATTTAAAAAAAAATCGCCTTTCTTTCGTGGCTGTAAAGCAAATATTTCTTATATTTATAAAAGTATATTTAAAAAAAAAAAAGTTTAATAGGAACATTTATGTTTGAAATTTCGTAAATTAAAGAATAAATTTTATATTTTTAATTGAAAGGAAAATTTTCTTATTAATAAAAGCATTGGTTTCCCAAATGTACTGCTCGGAACTGTTACATCGCTACAACAATGTATTGAAAAAAGCAAGTAAAATTTTCTTCATGTTTCTTATGCGTGCCTTTCAAATGAAAAAAGTGATAATTTAAATATAGGATAGTATAACAGAAAACATTACAATATATTATGAAAATAAAAATTTATCGATGGTTTGCATGATTTTGTGAGATTCAATTTTTTTTTTTTTTTTTTTTTTTTTAAAGGTGCAAGACACACAAAATTTATTATTTAATTTATAGACAAAATCTTCTTTCATTTCTTTCAAATACTAGTATATAATACAGTTCTTTCGTTTGCATAAAAGAAAACTTGAATAACCAGATAATTTTCCAGAATTTATTAATCTACAAAGTAAAGCAACTTTTATTTAGAATACTTAAATATAATATGATGTGAAAGTTGAAGCTGTTTTCTTTTTTCTTTTTTTATTCCTTTCCTTTCTTTTCTTTTCTTTTTTTTTTTTTTAATATCATGTAAATCCATGCTTAATAATTCAAACTGGCAAGGAGGAATAAATCGAAAATACAAACATAAGAGAATGAGGCGAACTAGTAATTATTATTTGTCAATAATAACTACAAAAAGTAATCTGGTGTGAAAGTCACACGACTTTCTCTAACCCTGAAATTCAATATCATAAAGACAGATATTAAGGGATAAGATAACGAATACTGTTATATAAACCTTCGTTAAATTTTTTTTTAAATAGACATCGGAAAAGTTTATTTGACAAATAATTTTGTATGAGGGGGCGTTATGTCCCTGTAAAACCTATATATGCTAGATTCACCAAAATGATTATTGTTAGTGCAACAGTGATTTATAATATTTATATAAATTTTCAGCTCAATTGAATAAGGCGTTTAGATGCTATCGCACTTTTAAAAATTTGGTCCCATAGGCCATAATGATAAAGAATTCTTCTTTCTGTCCTTGTAAAAAACCTCTAAGTGCTAAATTCACCAAAATCTATACATTTGGTACAACTGTGACCTATAACACGTGTACAAATATTTTGCTCAGATTAATAAGGCATTTAGACGTTATCACACTTTTAAAAATTTGGCCCCATACGCCATAATGATAAAGAACTTTTCTTTGTGCCCCTGTAAAAAACTGTAAGTGCTAAATTCACCAAAATCTATATAGTTCGTGCACCTGTGACCTATACCATGCGTACTTTTTTTTTTGCTCATATTAATAAAGCGTTTAGACGCTATCGCACTTTTAAAAATTTGGCCCCATAGGCCATAATGATAAAGAATTTTTCCTGGTGTTCTTGTAAAAAAACTATAAGTGCTAGATTCACCAAAATCTAAATATAGGGATCGTACTATTGTGACTTACAAATACGTACGAACTTTCAGCTTATTCGAACAAAGCGTTTAGACGCTAGCGTGTTCACTGACAGACATAAACACATCCATACACACACACATATACATACGTCATCGTAAAAATAGTGAAAACGGACTCAGGGGACCTCGAAAAATAGTGAAAACGGACTCAGGGGACCTCAAAACGTATAGAAACATCAAAATCTCAAATTCCGATTTTTGACATGATTGCAATACTTTCCTCAGTATAGTGTTCGAAAAGTAACAAAACGTTCTCTAAAATGCATATTGGTAAGAGAAAGTCAAAATTGAAATCAACATATTTTTCAAAGTAATAAATAAATAAAATTATTATGATATTTGCTTATGAGTATTTAGGAATATAATTTTTTTAGTACAAATTTATAACGGAATACAGAACATTTAATTTTTTTTTATTATTTCGGTCTGTATACCTATCTGCACTTTTATTTCCGTACTTTATATTATTTTGCATGTCTTTATTGGTATATGTTATTCATAGAATAGGGCATAATTAGCGCTAATGATTAATTTATAGGGCTAGACAAAGTATTCTGAGGTGCGTAAGTGAATTTTAGGTAATGTACAGGGAGACTCAAATGCAAATAAAAATAATAATAATAATAATAATAATAATCTATAAAAATATAGTTTTTGCTGATTTGTTCGTTTATATTTAAAAATAAAATACATTTTAAGTTATCATCAAAGAGGTATTGTAATTTAAACGATATATTATTGGAAACTAAACAAAGCAAAGGGGCGTACAATTGAATTTTTTTTTTTTTTTTTTTTTTTTTAATAACCCATGCTAATTGGAAGATATTTTAACTTTCTTTTATATTTACTAGAAGAAAGTTTTTTTTTTTTTCCTTTTGGACTTTGGGCTTTTAATGGATTTCATGTTTTGAGAGGCCTAGAACATGATATAATCCTTTTTACAAAATGTCTGTCTGTCTACATGTGGTGGAAAAATTTTTGCGGCAACTCTTCCTTACCTTCACAAAATTTCATACAGATTCCTATTTAGTTGCACTTGACATAAATTAGCGCCTGTCAACTTTTGTTGAAAATCGCCCAACATGTGGCATTGCCATCTCGTTTTTTCTAAACGTTTGACATGGCAATGCTGGTCAAAATTTTATACGAATTTAAACAACAATAATTATTTTAACGAATCATTATGAAATTAAAGATAATTATTTATAATAGCAATAGTAAACTGAGAAAAAGTTTTTGTGCATGCTCAGGCATAGGTATTCCCTTGTTTTTAGGGGAGTCGCCTTTCGCAGAGGGGGCAAATTTTCGATATGGGTAAAGAACTTGTTAATAATGTTGGGTATCTTTCCTTGGGCATTTAGTATTATACTCCACTGGGATGAAAATCGTCTGCATTGATCAGAAAAAAAAATTAATAAATATATAATTTTGACTAGTGGATCTGGAGGTCAGGAACCTCAATACCCCCTTTTTACTACTCATTACTATGCAAATCCTTTTTATTTCTTCTATATAATATAAAATTTTATGCTATATTATATATATATATATATATGTGTGTGTAAGATACTATTCACACAGAATAGAGAATGTGAAATAATCTTTACTAAAATATTTTTGCCATTAAATTCACAAGAATTAAAAGGAAAACGAAGAATCACAATAAGAATTACGCTGAAATTCTATAACACACTAATCTATTTAATGACGAACACAAATTTACAATTAATACATACAATGCATCAGTTTGAATGGTTTAGAAAATAACATTAACTTCTGAGCACCGTCTGTGCTAATTTTCATAGCTAGTGAGAACAATTTAAAGTTCTGACCATTTATGCTCAAACAGCATAGGTCTGATCACGTCTGATCCATTTGACATCTAGCGAAGAACTCCCGCTTCGTCTCGTAACTTTCGTTTCAGGTAATACCTGTTGCCATTCTGCATCGACTAATAAATGAAAGGCTAAGTGGTAGTGTCTTCTCTGGAACTGCGAAAAGTTGAAGTACTTATACCTCACATATATATATATATAATATGTAGGATTAAGTTTTTTCTTCTTTACAAATTTATGCATTATCCAGTATTTTATACAGAAAAAATGAGAAAAATGAAAATTAATTTCAAACATAACAAAAATTAAGATAAATGAATATTTACATACTCTTAGAAGCACATGAAAGAACTTTTGAGAAGATTGTAATATTTGATACGTAATAAAAAATTCCAATAATATAGATTTTCGAGTGAATTGTTGTAATACTTTTATCTTTCGGAAAGAAAGAAAGTGAATTTTCTTTCAAATTTTGTATTAAAAGAATGTTTATTTTTTCAGAAAATATTATGCATTACATTTGCATCAAAATAGAGAGAATATACTTTCGAGCATGTTACCCATAAGAAATAGCCTTTTATACATATACAAATAGTACATAATTATTGTTAAAATTAGTAGTACGTAATTTTTATAATTTCTGAACGCAATAAAATGCAATGAATCGTTAGTGCTGAAGTATGAAAATATATATATATATATTTTTTTTTTTGTGTAAATGTTACGGTTAAAGTAATAAATTTGGTTATTATTAATAATAGCCGGCGATTATTAATAATAACCGCCTCTTTTGGTGAATGTGAATAAATCACTAGACATTAAACACTGTAACCGGTTTTTGTCAATAATGACCAAAGGAATTTGATGAATATGAATAAATAATGGGCATTAATCACATTAACCGGTTAATATTAATAATTGTACCAAGGACGTTTGTTAAATGTGAACAATTGCGTCATACATTAGTAATGGAAATATCTAGCTAAACGCGCAGAATTATTACATTGAACAAACTTTTTTGGTAATTATTAATAATAACCGGTGAATGTGATAAACTCTCAAAAATTATTCACTTTAACCAAATTTCATTGGTAATTATTAATAATAACCTACAAATGTGATAAATTCTTATAAATTCTTCACTTGAACCAGCTTTTTTGGTTATTATTAATAATCACCTGTTATTATTAATACTTACCGAATAATCACATTGATTGTAACATAAACATTATACATTGCAAAAGCATACTTAAATTTTTAAGTAAAAATAATCAAACATAACACTTTTATGGTGAAAAAAAAAATAGAAATGATTGCAACATATAAAAGCAAAAACATGAATTTCAAAAAAGAAAAATAATAAAACTAAAAGATAAAAATAGCTACTAAAGATACACACACACAAATAATAATAATAATAATAATTAATTAATTAATTAATTTAATTAAAAGTACAACAGACAGATATAATGAAATAATATATTATAAATAAGAACGAAGAAAATAAATGTTTTATGAGTAATTGCTAAATTAAAGATTTTCGCAGTTTTGAAGGATATAAAAATCTTTATAGAAAGCAGAAAGAAAAGAAAACAATGTATCAGCATTAGAAATTTTAGAACAGTAAATACAATGCTTGGAGTAGAAAGGTATGTTTTGAAATTACTTCATTATATATATTCCCATAATGCTTATTAATTTTGTATTTCAAAGATTTCCTACTTTGGTCAATATAAACCTATAGTAAAAGGTAAAATGAATTTTTTTACGATGTAAATGTTTCTAAAAATCCAAATAGAAAGACAAAATTGTGAAAAAATGGTAACAATATCAGCCTTAAGAAAATCCAGACAGTTGTCATACAGCAAAAGATGATTTAGATATTTCGTATGATTTAGAAAAAGTTTGACTCGAAATTTTTTGACTAAATTGTAGGTAAGGGAATCCAACTATTAGTCCTGAACTGCTTTTATAAACACTGTATAACATTATGAAGCACTTCCATTAAATCTTTTAGAACAGAACGTATTTACTTAATTTTGGGTATCCCTGTTGTCTCTAAACAGTATAAAAACTCACCAGTTGGTGTACTAAATCTTAGTATAGTAAGATATTTCGATAAAACTTGATACAGACTTCAAGTCATTCACAAACATAACTCTATTATGATAGAGAATTATTTTGTGCGGCCCTATAAATGAAAGATAAATAATTTTCATACCATATTCTATATGGTATAAAAAATCTGGCAGCTGGGGTGCCAGTATTTCTCCGTCAAACATACAGTTTAAAACCGTAAAATTGTATCATTTTACACAGGAATCCTGTAAATCAAACAGGGTTTTTGTTAAAAGTACAGTTTTGTCCTGTATATTTGAATGAGAAATACTGACAGATTTTTCCTGTACTTTTAACAGTTTTT
This sequence comes from Salticus scenicus, assembly GCA_963930645.1. Lineage (NCBI taxonomy): Eukaryota > Metazoa > Arthropoda > Arachnida > Araneae > Salticidae > Salticus > Salticus scenicus. The sequence goes on from OZ005662.1 coordinate 220,013,114, forward strand.
TTTTTTTTTTTTTTTTTTTTTTTTTTTTTTACAGTGTATTTGAATTCCAAAAAAAGTAATTCGTACAAAAACAACTGTTATAATTATTGTTTTCCCCAAACAAGTATTTACAGTACTTAACCACAAAAACTTCTTAACACACTATAAAATAAAGGGAAGCACTGCCGGTTTCGAAAGGACGTGGTTTTTCTTCTTCACGTGCAAAAAAACGTTTTACATATGTGCGTGCCTCAAAAGTACGTGCTACGTACTTTTGAAGAAAAAGCAAGACTGAAAGACAAGGGAAAACCTAAGGAGAAAAAGCAACACAATCAGCCAATAGGATAGCTGCATGCAACAACTGAACAGAAAGGGACGCAACAACAAAAAATAGAAAAAAAAGAAAAAAAAAAAACCGTTTTATATATACAGTCGGTAACAAAAGTGTCCGAACACTAGCATAAATTCCTTTGTAAAAAAAGTACACTTCATACGGTTTTGTTGAATAAATTCTTATGGAATCTTGTTCTTACACTGACTAAGACCAGGATTCGACAAGGATTTATTTAACAAAACCGTATGAACTGTACTTTTTTTACATAGGAATTTTCACTAGTAATCGGACACTTTTGTTACCTACTGTATATATATATATATATATTTATTATTATAAATTAATTTTTATCTATTTTGTATTATTATTTTTTTTTCTAAATAAAAATAATAATAAACTTATAGTTTTTTTAACCATTTACTACTTCAGCACAAAATGTTTCATTCATGCTGAAAACTGTTGCAATCTTTCATTACTGTAACACATTTGAGAATTTGTTTGATTTGTTTTCGGATCTTCCACCCTTTTCGATGTCATATTTGTCACTTGACTGATCACTAGCACGCTTTTATTAGCTTCACCTGTATGTATGTTTGTATGTATGTTTGTAACCACTCTGGGAGCAAACAAAAAATCTATATTGTAAAAAAAGACTTTCCGTGCAACGAACCCAAATGTCTAACGTTCGAGCCCAGTCAGGGGAGATTTTTTAAAAACGGTTCTTGTTTGAATCTAAATTATTTTATAATCACCCTGTAATATGGCGTGTCACTCACACAATTTTTTCTTACCCTGCATTTTAATACTATAAAGATAGATATTTTGTGCTTTTTAGTTCACATTTCAATAAAAGCGCGTTCTTTAATTTTTTAAAAGTATAATTTTATTTTTCCTTGTACATTTATTGTATATTTTTCCATTACAGAATTTCATATAAAAACTTCATACCATAAATATTGTTTTTTTTAATATAAAGTCCATCTAAAAAAAATAGCATTTACGAGTTGCTGTATTAATTGAAACACTAATTAGCAGGCATTGGCATTGTCCAGCAAAAACTCTTATTAATAGGAGCTTTACAACTTAGGGCCCTTCAAAGAGCTGTTAAACACAATATATTTTTCAGAGCTTTCTCTTGCATTTAATATGAAGCACATCAATATTTATGCAGTGGTATTTATGTTGCATTTTAGAAATGTTTCTCTGTTACAAAATGTTTCAATGAAACATAACTGCTACGTTTCTGTTTTTCTTGTTCCGACCACGAGCATCTCTATGTTTTCCCCAAATTCTTATGTACTTACTGTCATTCACTACGGTATGTTTCTGAATCTCAACATAATTTAATTGTTGCCTTTTTTTTTTCTTTTCTTCTTTTTTTTCCCGACAGAATTTAAAAAAAAAAAAGTACATTTTTTTTAAAATGAGGAAAATAAATTAGAAAATAAATTAGAAATATCAGCCGTATCGTTCCAAATAAGGTAAGAAATGAAAGGAAAATTCTTTTATGAATCCGACGGATTAACCAGCTTACCGATCGGACAATTAGATATTTTAAAATTAACTAAAGTATTAATTTTAGGTTGCAACAGCAAAATATTGTATAGAAACCGTTAGGAGAAAAAAAAAATCTGCTTCACATTAAGTCACATGTTTTTGAAGTGGGATTAAAAATTGCAGTTTTCATTTATTTATTTATTTATTTATTTGTTTGTTTTTTAATTTTCTCACGAACACAAAAATATAATATACAGCCTGTACCCCACAAGACCAACTTGCATTTCAAATTTCATCAATTTTTTTTGGTTAATAAACAAAAAAGTTACTTTTTTTTTTTTTAAATTAAATTTTAATTAAATTACTTCGAAAAGATTTATGTGATACGATACTTTAAGAATTTGGGTTTTAAAAGTTTTTTTTAAATAGATTATTTAAACTAATTTGAAAGCAAAGTGAAACACTGTGAAAGGTTTCTGCAATACCTTAAATGTTTTCGAGTTATCTAATTGTGACGTTTTAAAGATATTTTGTGCTGTTAGGGTACATATTACAACAAAATAAACATGCCAAAAAGATATTCTTTAAAATACGTAAAGAAGTTTATTAAATAAGTTTCTGCACAATAAGTATGATAAACATATGGGAAAAATTATGATAAATGTAATGAAAATTGGTAGGATTTTGCAGGGGGGAAAAAAAAAAAAAAAAAACCTCACACATGAAATCAGAAAAACTCTCTCACTCATGATACCCATACGACATTCTTTTACCTGAATTGGAATATCATAAAGACAAAATTACTGATTAAGGTGTAAGATAAGAAGCATTGTATATGAGTTTATTTTAAAAACAGTTGAAAATAGTTTTCGAAACAATTGTATTTCACAAATATTTTTATGTGAGAAGGATTTCACCTTTCCCATTTAGCCTTACGTTTGAACACAGAACCTATTTTCATAAACCAAATTAAGGTTCTTATTAAATTTAAAAATGAATTCCAATTATTCGGACAACTTTGAAACGCCCCCCTCCTTGAAGCTGCTGGTCAAAATTTTGAAACGGCAATCTCGTATGATATTCAATATATTAAAATTAAATTTCTTGAAAATAATTGTTTATGCCTTATGCTAATAACAGACAAAAACAGAGACCAATCACTAAAAAAAAAAAAAAAAAAAGTTTAATTAGGAGAAATCGAAACTCTAAATATAGCAACAACACAATTTTAAAAAATTGGCAAAAAAGCAATACTTTCTCTTTAATTATAAGAGTAAAGATGGTATCATACGGAAGAATCTCCTTATATTATTAAAATCTGTGCGCATCTGTCTGTCTGTCTGTCTGTCTTTCTTTCTTTCTGTCTGTCTGTCTGTCTGTCTGTGAGAAATGCCTTGTCATAGCTAAAGCTCCGGCGCTAATGGTCGCAGCGCTTCGAAACCGGTGTCGACAGACGCAGAATTTCTTCATCTCGACATCGCGATAATTCGCTAAGCGATGCGACCCTAATTAGCGGAGATATTAATTAAAACGTCGACACATATCTACCGAAAAATGACCCAGAATTCATGATTAAATGCTTAAAAAACGACATTTTTACGGAAAAGGTGGAAAATAAATTAGAAATATCAGTCGTATCGTTACAAATAAGATATCAAATGAAAGGTCCGATTTTTCTGAATCCGACGGTTTAAACAGCTTATCTATAGGGCAATTAGATTTTTTAAAATTAACTAAAGTATGAAAAAAAAGGTGGCAACAAATCACAACAGTTCTATTAATTTCGCAATAGACGTATTTCGGTTACCATGGCGCCGGGCGAAAGAATAAATAGATTTTAGTTCCAGCTTTACTGATTTTGTACTGGAAATAAAAATTGCAAATTTCAAAATGCTTCAATTTTCTTCAAAATTAATTCAAACTTGCTACAAACTTTTAACATCACAAGACGAAGTTCCAGTTCAAATATCATCGGGTTTCGAGAATAAATAAAAAATGTACAATTTAATTGCAAATTAAATGTTATTATAATATGCGTATTTCAAATTCTAACTATGATTAAATTATTTTTAGTACATCATTCGAAAGATATTTTAAAGTACTTTTATATTATCGAAAGCGGGATTCAAGATTTCGCTTCATTTACATGTTTTGAGGTCTCCTGAATCGGTTTTCTTTTGTATCTGAGCTACTAATTAAAATAATTCCATAAGTAATACATCATAAGATAGCTTTGTTGGTATGAAATCGAACAGTAGATTACAGAAATTTCTACCGCCAGATGGCGATGTAATATTTTAAAATTTCAATATTTCAATTTCTAATTATGATTAAATTGTTTTTAATACATCATTCGAAAGATATATTAAAGTTCTTTTATATTATCGAAAGTTTTAACCAGATTTGCACGTTTTGAGGTGTCCTGATTAGGTTTTCTTTTGCATCTCAGCTAATTCAGTTAGACCGTTCAAAATTGGTATATGTAGGTTAATTAGGAAGGGCTGAAAGGGTGGGGAAGATATAGGCGTGCACCGCGCGCACGGGACAGCGCTGCCGAAGGCAGTGGGGACCCGGTCCGACTTTTTAACCGATGAGAAATGATTTTTTTTTTTCATTTTCTTTTCTTAAGAATAAAAATTTGATTTGAGAAGGAATATGTGCGCGTAGCGCGCGTATACCTTTACACGTGCGTGCGCAGCGCGCATGGGTCTGCGCTGCCGAAGGCCGGTGTGAGTTTTTACACCCGGTGTGAGTTTTTACCCGATCAGAATTTTTTTTTTTGAGGGGGGGGGGCATGGAGGGTCAGGGAAGGAATACGCGCATGCAGCGCGCGCGGGGCAGCGCTGCCGAAGGCAGTGGGGACCCGGGCCGACTTTTTACCCAATCAGAAATGATTTTTTTTTTTTTAATTTCTTTTCTTAACACTAAAAGTTACTGTTAGTGATTCATTAATTTTAGTGATTCATTTGAAAATACAGACCCGCTAGCGGGCGAAGCTCGCTAGTATATATTCTAAAATGTAAGCTGTTGCCGCTGAAAAGCTACCAAACGACTTTAGTAGGGTTGTTTTTAAGCATAAACGAAATCCAGAAATGTAAACAACGGAGGCGATATTTGGCGATAATTCCCCTCTCGGAGGTTTGAAAAGAATGAGGATAGTAGGTCCTCGGTGGAGGACTTCATTCTAAAAATTACTGTATGTGATTCTAACAGTCGAAAGTGCGTGATTGAAGAATATATGTGAGGCAAAACTATCAAACGGTAGTTTTTCACCGGTTTCTTAAAAATTGGATTCGTTTCTTAGATCTGTAAAAATATTCGACCTCGGGATTTTGATGGATTTACACGTTTTGACAGCTGTTGAACACGATTTGACCATTTTTAGAAAATGCCTGTCTGTCTGTCTGTGTGTGTGTGACAAAATTTTGTGACAACTGTATCTCAGGAACTACTGCACAGAATTTCATACAAATGGGTATGTAGTTACACCTTGACATAAATTAGTGCCTATCAACATTTGGTAAAAATTGTCTTACAGGTTCCGTTGCCATCCCGCTTTTTCTAAATTTTTCACATGGTGATATAGGACAAAATTTTGTATAAATGTATATAAACAGAATTATTTTTTAGTAATCATAATGAAATTTACAAGAATTATTTATAATAGAGATAGTCAACTGGGAAAAAATTGTTGTATGTGTAGGAGCCTAGCCATTCCCACTGGGGGGGAAGACTCCCCTCGAGGGAAGTAAATTTTCAAGATGGGTATCTTTCGAAAGGTCTCGTCAATACCTTTAAAACGAATGGTTGAACTATAAATCTGCCATAATTTAAAACAAAGTTATGGATTTTTTTTTTTTTACTTTTAACGAAAAAAACTTAAAAAATAAATCGTAATTTTTTTCCCTTAACGAAATTTAACCAAACTTGGTATTTAGTTGGTCCCTGACATAAACTGGTGCTGATTCGATTTGGGGATCAATCGTTCAACAGGTGGCGCTGTGATCGTATTTTTTCTAAATCTTTAACATGGCAGTATAGGACAAAATTTCGTATAAATGTGCATAATGAGAATTATTCTTAACCTGTGATTGTAAAATTAATAGGAATTATTGATAATAGTAGTAGTTAATTTGGGGGAAATAATTGTGCATGTGGGAGCATCGCTTCTTCCCCTAAAAAAAATTGGGAAAAAAAATAGTATTTTTTTTTTTTTTTTTTTTTAAATATTGTTACTGAGTGAATTTGTATAGGAAAATATAGAAGAAAGTCTTGTGGTGGCCACAACATACTTCATGAAAAATCTGTTTATGCGATACTATGTGCCAATGCCTTTCATACGGAACTTCTCTGATAGCGGCTTAAGGCAAAGTAACAAAATATATTTTTAATGTAAAAATGACTGGATTTTTTAATTTAATTTTTTGTTATTATTATTTTTTGTTATTTACTTATTTATTTGTTTATTTATTTTTTATAATGTACAGTATTTATCAGTACTTATTTTTCAAATTTTATTGTAAATTTCAATATACATAAAACAACCAGATTAAATAATACACCATTAAGTTAGAGTCATCCAAAAGAAAATATTTATCACATCAGAAGACCTATTCTTTTCCAAAATAAATATATCCGCAGAATTTTTATCAAACATTTATATATGGATAAAAGCCAAGAAGTAGAAAAAAAGCTACAGACTAAAACCAAATGCTTTCTCGTTTAAAATTATTTAAATAAAACTTGCATAAAATAACAAGGCGAGCAACGATAGAAACACTTGTGAGCGCGTAGTAAAAAAAAATTATTCAAATACTTTCAGATGTAGGAAAAACGTAAACATTTTTATTAAATAAAATGCATCCTCGTACATATTGTACATAAATATTTAAAGACAGTGTGGAAAATCAAACCATTTTAGCAAAATAGGGAAAATATTTTAAAATTCTGAAAAAAAAAAAAAAAAAAAAAAAAAAAAAATCCCGTAAAATCGTTTAATAATTTAGATTTTTTTTCTTCCACGTAACTTTTATTAAATAAAAATAAATAAAGAGCATAATGAGCATATGAATTACGTCTAAAAGAGCATATGAATTACGTCCGCAAACAAGAAACCAATAAATAGGCTATTTCTAAACATTGCTGGGAGGAAAATCATAATTTTAAATTTAATTCAGCTAAAATAATTTGCAGACCTAAATCCATTCATGAACTCGATTTCTTTGAAGCTTTTCATATTTATAAAAATTTTAAAAACCTTGTAAATTGTGATTTCGATATTTCCTATTTGTCTGACTGTTGGAAATTTTATATTCAGTCCACATTTTCTTAATTTTTCTACTATTTACACAGCTAACTTTCCTAAATTCCTATTGCCACTCTCCCCACCTTTCCCGTAATCCTATTGGTTGAACTAAATCCGGCCCCTCTCCTATTAATACGAGCACTTCTCCTGATTCAGAATCCTTTTTGCACTGAAGACGGTTCGCTTAAGGCTACCGAAACAGCTGTATGCATTTCCAATATTTTTCTTTGGCGTTTCTGACGTAGTAGGACGTTTCTGACGTTATCCGGGTTATAATTTTGGAAATTATTCGGTTTTTCTTCGAGATAACCAGCTTTATAAAATGCATATATAACTAGATTTTTAAATTTTGGAAATGCATGTAATCCAATCTGTAAACAAATGCAGGGGCCAACAGAATAATAACAATAAGTAAAAGTTTTTTTTTTTTTTTTTTTTTTTTTTGCGTATGAATTAAACGTACACGAAAAAAATTCAATGTAAATAATATTTTCAATTGCACTATTCATTTGAAAAAAAAAAAAAAAAAAATCACTTGAAATAAAATGTTTTAATAATTTAACAGGATATTTATTTTTATGTGTAAAAAATAACAAAATTAAAAGCAGACGGTAAGCATTTCCCACGAGCGGTTTTGGCGTGAAATATTAATAAAAAATAAATAAAAATAAACTTAGGGGGGAGGGGGGGAACGTGCAATAAAGAAAAATATTTTTCCTTAAATTATTCATTTATTTAAATTATAAAAAGAAAAAAAAAATATTAAAAATGTAGTTGAAATAAAATATTTTAATAATTAAAAATGTATCATTATACATATTTTTTTTTATTGAATTTAATACATGTTCCCCTCGCTGTAATTATTCATATATTCTTATATTGTATTTCATTTATATTTATAAAAAAACAAACAAAAAAAAAAAAAAAAACCTGCGAGCAGTCACCGGTATTTGATCTCAGGATATTCGCCACGCAAGCTGAGCACTCTGACCACTACGCCACGCTGTCTTGTTATAATGGATTCTCTTTCGTTGGTTTTGATGGAAACAGCTAAAACTTTTAGGGCAGTTTTCTCGCTCTACGGGGGGTTGTTGCAGCAAATTTGCACGTTATCCTATGTTTTAGACCATGCTCTTTAATTTAACCTTGGTTTGGGTTCAACAGGAATTTTACTGATTTATACTTCCCTTGTCAGTGCAAAAATAAATAAATAAATAAATAAATAAAAATAAAAATAGATTAACGGTTGGTTAGTGTCTTACGTAACACTACTTAACATACGTAACAAGTGTGTGTCTTAAGTAACACTAGTGCTACGCTATGGGCAATTGGCGATGGTCTGGGAATCACCCTTAATTCGCACACATACAATCACATTTTTTATCCTCCCGAAGAAGTTGGTTGGTTGTAGGATTTAAGGCCGATTGACTCCTGATGTGTCCTAGGCCTAGAGGGGGAATGCCCTCCGTGGGGGTCTTTCTAAGGGGTCCTAGCCCGTATTTACGCAAGTTTCGGAGGAAACCACGGAAAACTCCGAATGGCTAGGTCGATGAGCGCGACCTGGGATCGAACTCGGCACCTCCCGTCTACCAGCTTTGAGCGCAGAACCGCTCGGCCGCTGGTGGACCCCCTCCCGAAGAAGAGATTGAAAATTATGTTTATTATTTATGCAAATCTAAAACAAGTTGCTGGCCTTGTTTTTAGAGCTTAAAACTACCTGGAAATGTAGGTGGCGAAATTATTTCAATCGCACCAGAATGAAATGCGAGGAATTTAATGTTTAATTTTGTTTCTCCAAAAAAACACATGTGACGGATGAAAATTATCTTAATAAAGAATATGGTTTTTGGTGATATTGTTATATTAAGATATTTATACAGTAATCCAAATTTGCATTATTTCCATCAAATCTTGGAAATTAGAGGAAAACAAACAAAACTTTTACTTTCTACCAAAAAACTTTCAAATCTTAAAGAATTAAACATTATATTGTTCACTATTATGTTATATTAATTTCCGCAATATGCATTAAAGCATTTAAATGTTATTGAGTCAAAATCAGTAATATATATATATATATATATATATATTAAATTAAATATAAATGACAACAATTAATTTGTATAAAAAAGGCGCTCAAGGCAGAACAAAATTATAAGAAAAAACAATAATATATTTAAATAATGATAAATGATGACATGTTTTCTTCTTTTGTTTGGCAGGTTCGGGCGGGGGTATGTTTGGTTAGCATTTTCATATAAAAATCTATATAAATAAGCTTTATTATAAACAGCTTTTTAATTTCAATAAGCTCTAATATATGGTTTTCAAATTTCAATATTTACTTTTCAAGAAATAGAAATACTTTTATAATCTCCTTTCAGTTTTTACAATTTTAAGTTTTTCATTACTATTCAGTTTGAAATATAATTGGAGTATGCTAGCCTACATATATCTTTTGAAACCTGATAGTACTGCATGGTTATTAACAGCTGTGTTCCCACCTGCTGAAGAGAACAGCACAGCATAATTTAATTTTTGGCTTAAATAGTATTTTACTTTAACTAATTTTCTTGTATATTAACGTTGTTAAATATTTTTTTCCTGTTGTTTATTACATTTCACTTTCATGTCATCACTTATCATTATTTAAGTATATTATATATATATATATATCACGAAAAAAACTTTTCTGATCTACCTTTTTTTTTTTTCTTTCGGTATAACTACATTCCTTAAATCTATTAAACATTTATAGCACTTTGGATAAAAGCCAAGAACATATGTAAGAAAATACTACGGGATAAAAGCAAAGGCTTTCTCCTTAAAAATTATTTAAATACAACCAACATAAAACAGCAGAACATGCAGCGATAGAGAAATTTGTTGAAGAGTGCATACAAGATATATTTTATTCAAATCCTGTGAGACGTCGGGAGAACGCAAATATGTTTTATTAAATAAGATGCATAATACACAGTGTACATAAATATTTAAATGCAATGTAGAAAAAATAAAACTGTTTAGCGAAATATGGGGAAGGATTTCGATCCCGATATATGTCTATATATACACAAACTTTAAAATATTCGGATTTGTTTTCAGTGAAATTCGTATCTGCTACATACAAGAAAAATCATGCGATCGTGTATATTGTGAAACACTTTCCAACTATACTTGTAGTTTTTTCGCAAGAATAATTGATTGAAATTCTGAAGAATGTCGAATAGGAAAAAATATAATGTATGTTATCAGAGGTATCAGGTGTAATGTACATAAATATTTATAAGAGAAGTATGTAAAATAAGACAGCTCAGCAAAAATGAAAAAAAAAAATTAAATCGAGAGGGAACATTTATAAAAGGTTAGAAATTGTAGGCTTTACTTTATTCTTAGTTTTCCATGAATTAACATAAAAATTAACGTGAAAGCACAAAGTATAGAATACTATGACATTAAATTAGTTTCATAAGATAATTTGTCCTTCAGTATAAATTTTGAATAGAAGAAAAATATTTTTTCCACTGAGTAAAAAATGTCTGAACTTACTTTAATAACGCCCTAAGATATTTGAATTTAAAGATTTTCATAACGTGATAGAACAGAGCAATATATTCCAGATAAACTTGCCTTATGTGTATTACTGCAATCGGGAATAACATAGACTCACATAAAAAAAAAAAAAAAAAAAAAAAAAAAAAAATTAAACTGTAAAATTACGTAGTAAATTAGGATAAAATACATGTACTGAAGCAATGGAAACGGTAATCATATGAGTGGAGACTTCAGTCTCCACTACGGAAGGCGATCGGAGAACTCCATTACTCATATCAATAAATTAATTAAAGTAGTTTTTTTTTACTCATATCATTAAAAATATATATAGTTGTACACTGCTCAGTTCCCCAACCTATCTTCTTTGAGGAACGAGAAAGAAGTTCTTTCTCGTAAATTTCTACTATAGGACATGGTATATTCATCTGAAGAGAAATGAATTCGGGTCTATCACGCTGCATGGTTGCAGACAGAAATTCCCAATCAAAACGCTATCTATATCCCACTTCGTTACACTCATCTTGTCCTAATATGTTATGTAATTTGACTAGTGTCAGTTTAATATTTTGGTGTTCATGCAATTTCAACTCATTCCTTTAGGGGACGGTGGGCATTATAAATAAATATTTTTAGTTTTGCAGCAAAAGTTTTAATTTTTGGTACATATATGCACTGAAGTATTACAATATTAATAACATAAAAATAAAAATATTTTTTTTTTTTATAAATAAATAATAATAATAAAATTTTTAAATGTCTCTGGTGTTTATATTTTTCATATATTTTTATTATTTTGCTTGATACGTATTTTAAATATAATACGTTTACTTAAAATACGTATTTAAATTATTCATTTATATATTTTAAATAAATTTTGAGTATCTGATTTTCTATTCGTTCAGAAGTTTAATTTTAATTATAATTTTTGTGAAATATACTGATTTTTTATGGAAATTTCAATCTCGCGCATAATAAAAAAGAGTCTTAAAAATCTAAATATAGGCGAAACTTAAAACGGATGCCCAGATTTCGCTGAAATGTAACATAAAACATCTTAAAACAATTTTTTATTAATTTTAAGCCAAAATTGTGACACGAGAGACATTTGAAAGAAGGGAAAATCGTTAAAAAACACATTAAGAGAAAACAGCATTTAAATTGAATTTCACCAGTTATCATTATTTATCAGTCAAACATTTTAAAAAGCTATATATTTTAATCTGTGTCTTTTTGTAATATTGTTTTAACAAAATTAAAGTATTTTAAAAGTTAAATATATTGTTGCGTACTTGGGGGTTCGTGAGTTGTCTGAGAATGAAAGGCCAAACGTACAAAAATTCAGTAATTTATTCACAGAAAGTTCCAGAAAAATACAGGTCTATAAACCAAGTATCAGCTTCAATTCAAACAGTAAACACAGCTTAAACAACAGCTGTCAATAGCAAATCCACAGTACAAACTGTATACCAATAACACTTGAAGCAAGTCTCTCTCAAAGAGGCTTAAGAGCAATGCAAGCACTAGCGAAGCTAGCGGAGATCTGAACTGAACTGAACTGCCCTTGGCGAGGAAGCGCTCCTTATATGCTGTTCCATGGAGCCCAGATTTTTCGAGAAAACTCTAGAAAGTGGTCAACCAATCAACTTACAGCTTCCATATTTGGTATATCCCATATAAGGATTTTCTCGCCAAGGTCGCCAAAAAAATCGCCAAGGTGGGGAAAAGTCGCCAAATTTGGCGCCAAATCCATTACGTGCATTACTGGGGCTTTCTAATGCGTTTTTAAGGGAAAATAAGGCTATTTCAACGCTAAAACGACTAGAAATGCACAAAATTAGCACTTTATGAACTTACTAAGCCTCTTTGAAAGAATTTATACAAAAATAAACACAATTATTTACAATTTCGTAACACTGCCCCCCTCCCAAGGACTGCACGTCCCGGGCAGTGCAACCCTTGGTCAAGAGGCGAAACTAAACAAATTTACACAATCTAAAACACAAAAACTAAGTTGCACATAAAGATAACATAGAAATATAAATTAAGTGGGAAATATTTACAAAATTCACAAATATGTACAAATATTTATATACAAATATTTACAGTGCGCATGCGCAAATTTTACAAGTATTTGCATTTTAAATTTTAATTTTACCGTTACTTGTGGTACTTGGCTAGCCTATTATAGTGCACCACCTTCGGTTTTGATGAAGGTGTTTTAGTGATCCGCACCACTACATCATTCAGCCTTTTTAAGACTGTGTATGGTCCGTCCCAGCTGCACTGTAACTTGGGAGAGAGTCCTTTGCGTCGAACAGGATTCCACAACCAGACCTTCTCTCCTTCCTGAAACTCATGTTGCGTAGCCTTTAGATCGTACCTTGTCTTCATTTTCTCCGTTGCCATGTTAATCCGCTCCCGAGCAAAGTTGTGTACGTCCTCAAATCGTGCCTGGAGATCTTGGATGTACTCCTCGGGCGATGAAGGCGCATCGGGTGGACAACCAAACAGGAGATCACAAGGGAGACGAAGTTCACGTCCGAACAGCATCTGGGCTGGAGTATAGCCGGTGGTTTCATGGACAGCACTTCGATAAGCCAGCAGGAACAATGGCAACTTCAAGTCCCAATCTTGCTGGTTCCTTGATACTAGAAGGGAGAGGTTATTCAGGATGGTACGATTGAACCTCTCGACCATGCCGTCCGACTGGGGATGTAAGGGTGTTGTCCGGGTTTTGTCTATGCCGAGTAGTTGACACAGTCCTTTGAAAACATCAGAGGTAAAGTTCCTACCTTGGTCGGTATGAAGTTGTAGGGGCGTGCCGTACCTTGACACCCATTGCTGCACTACGACCTCTGCGACTGTGCATGCCTCTTGATTGGGAATGGGATATGCCTCAGGCCACTTGGTGAAATAGTCCATCACGACGAGGATGTATTTATTTCCACTGGAGGTCCGTGGCAAAGGACCCAAGATGTCGATTGCAATTCGTTCAAATGGTGCTCCCACGTTATACCGTTGCAGTCTCCCTCGACTTCGTTTCTGCGGGCCTTTACGTGCCGCACAAGCATCACAGGATTTACACCATTTCTCCACATCCTCCTTTGCCTTGCACCAGTAGAAGCGCTCCCGAACTTTCTGCAGAGTCTTCATTACCCCAAAATGGCCTCCGGTAGAGCTACTATGCAGTTGTTCTAAAACAGCTGGAATTTTTGATCTTGGTAATAAAATCTGCCATCTGAAGCTTTTCCCATCAGCAGATTCCCACTTTCTGCATAATACGCCGTTTCTGATATGAAGAGAGTCCCAAAGTGCCCAATAACTTTTCGTAATGGGACTAAATCTGGAAATGCCCTGCCAGGTAGGTCTGTTGCTGGTCGTCTCCTTCAGCTGTAATATTGGCTTTATGTCAGGATCTTCCAACTGGGATTTTCTAAGTTCTTCGTCACTCCATGGATCGGGATCTTGATCTGATGGTGTTGAGACAGTAACTTGGCAGGCAACCGGATTTATCGGCAGGTATTTCTGTTCGGCTCTAGAGCAATACTTGCAGCTTTCCGAGCAGGGCTTCCGTGACAAGGCATCTGCATTACCATGTAGAGTCCCTTTACGATGACGTATCTCGAAGTCATATTCCTGGAGGCGTTGTATCCACCTGGCAATCTGTCCTTCCGGGTTCTTGAACTGGAGCAACCACGTTAAAGATGCATGGTCAGTCCGGAGCAGGAATCTTCTGCCATAGAGGTAATGATGGAAATGTTCTATGGCTTTTACGATGGCGAGTAGCTCTTTCCTGGTGGTACAGTAATTTCGCTCCGGTTTAGACAGGCATTTACTCCAATAGGCAATGACATGTTCTTGACCATCAATTTCCTGCGACAGAACAGCACCGACACTCTCATGGCTGGCATCTGTATCAAGTATGAACTGTCTGTCGGGCTGTGGATATGTCAAGATAGGCGATGATGTTAAGGCCTCTTTAAGTCGCTTGAACGCTTTTTCACATTCATCTGTCCACAGGAACTTCTGTTTGGCTTCCGTCAGCTTGTGCAGTGGTCTGGCAATATTTGAGAAACCCTTGACAAACTTCCTGTAGTAAGTGCATAACCCCAGGAAACTTCGTAGTTGGTGTACATTTTCAGGGCGACTCCAGTTCTCGACTGCAGAGATCTTCTCAGGATCAGTTCTCACACCTTCGGCAGAGATGATATGGCCGAGGTAGCTCACTTCACGACGGAACAAGTTACACTTGCCTGGATTCAATTTGAGGTTAGCCATTCTGAGTTTCTCCAGCACCTTTCGGATGTTTCGTAGATGGTCTTCAAAGGTGCGCCCCACAATGATAATATCATCCAAATACACCAGACAGGCTTCATAGGAAAGTCCTTTTAGCACTGTCTCCATCAGGCGTTCGAAGGTGGCAGGTGCATTACATAATCCGAATGGCATAACTTTAAATTGCCACAGTCCTTGTCCCGTGGTGAATGCAGTCTTCTCACGATCATCAGGATGTAATTCTACTTGCCAGTAACCGCTCTTCAGATCCAACGTCGAGAACCATTTATTGCCAGCAAGTGTGTCTAATGTGTCGTCAATTCTGGGAAGAGGGTAACTGTCTTTCTTCGTGATGTCATTCAAACGACGATAATCCACACAAAATCTTGTTGAACCATCCTTTTTTCGCACCAGTACTATGGGAGAGGCCCAAGGACTCGTTGATGGCTCGATGACGTCATTGTGCTGCATTTCATTTAGAAGTTCAGTGACCTCTTCCTGTTTAGCAAAAGGAAGTCTTCTTGGATGTTGTTTGATTGGAGGATGATTTCCTGTATCAATTCTGTGCTGGGTGATGTTCGTTCGCCCGACGTCTTCAGGTGTTCGAGAAAAAAGGTCTTTAAATTCTTGGAGTAGCTTCTCCGCAGCGCATCTCTGTTCCTTTCCTAACTCTGCATTCTTGAGTAGTTCCGTTGTTAATTGCTCAGAAGACTTGGATTCGGTTGATTGCATGGGGCGGTTTATGCATGTTACAGGAGTGCAGGCTGCTAACACTTCATCCTTCTTCACTGTTCGGACCTTATCGCTGATGTTTGCGACTCTCACAGGTATAGTACTCTTTGAGAGATCAACTAGAGATGAAGCTACCAGAACTCCTCTTGGGCTATTGTCGGTATTCGGGTATTCAATCAGTCCATAGCGGAAGTATTGCTTTGTAGGTGGTGTTCCTGAAACTATTGTCTCTGTGTGTGGGGGGATGGAGATTTCAGACTTGGCTGTTATCTGGCAGATTGTCTCAATGTCTTGATTTTCAGTGTTGAACACAGCGATGTCTTCCGAACTCGAATGCAGTTCATTATTCTTGAAGTCCAACTGAAAATTAAATTTTCTCAGGAAATCAATTCCAATGATTAAAGGATCTCTTATATCAGCCACATATGCCATATGATGGTAACTGGCATTCCCAAAAGTGATGGCCAAGTTCATTTTTCCATATATTTTGATTTCGTCTCCGGTCACAGTCTGGAGTTTAACACAGGGCGGCGTCCAGATGATCTTCTCTTTTAGTTCTTGAGCCAAATCCGTTTTAATGATGGTCACGTTGGCTCCTGTGTCCAGAATCATCCGGCAGGTGGCGTTGTTGACTTGGCCATAGACGTAAAGTCCATTATCACCGCCACTCATCGATGAAACATGAAATACTGTAAATTGGGGCTCTTTAATTTTAGGCAACCTCCGCCCCGCGAGATGGCCTCCTCTTAGTTTCCCTGCAGTGATGGTGAAGCCGGGTGATTTCCTATAGTTGGTCGTACGGGGCAGTTCCTCTTCACATGACCATCCCCTCCACAGCCCCAGCACTTTATCTTCCGATCCTTTTTTTCCATATTATTTTCCAGGCTGCGCAATCTCTTTAAGATCTCTGCGAAACTTCTCTTCATTTCATTCTCATCAGCAGGCGTATCATTTAATGAGACTGCTCTTATGGTATGGCGGTCTTTACGGGAGGCTTGTTGGGCTGCCTCTATCCTAAGTGCATAGCCTAAAGCTGATTCTACGTCTCTGATGTTGGAGAGTCTCAGCGCTTTTTGAATTTCTGGATCCCGAACAGCATCGATAAAGTACTGAAGAGCTAAGTCGTTTCGAGTGTCAGCTTGACAGTCTGAGAATGCTAGGTGTGACAATCTCTGAATGTCCGCTGCCAGCTCTTGCAAACTTTCGCCCGTTTTCTGGTAACGGGACTTTAGCTGGAGGCGACTATAGTCCTTAGAACACTTCTCTCCGAACCGTAGCTCCAGTGCTCTAGTCAAGGCCTCGAAGTCGTTCCTTTCTTCTTTAGAAACATTTCTCAGGATCTCGGCTGCATCTCCCCGTAATGCTGCTGCTAAGTGGACCGACTTGGCGGTAGAGTCCCAGCCGTTAGCTTCAGCTACGATGGAAAACTGCGTCTTATATACATGCCAGGAGGAACTGCCGTCGTAGGTAGATAGCTTAATAAATTCGTGATTCTGGTTTCTTCTCTCTTTCCTTTCAGTTTCCTGGGGCTTGGATTCTAACTTTTCTTCGAGATTCCGAATCTTGCTCTGCAAATCATTCCCTATTACCTCTCCGCTCCACTCTTCTCTCATTTTCCTCTCAAGATCTTCCTCCATTCTCTTAAACTTGCTTTCTATCTCTGAAACCTTTCCTTTCAGCTCCTGATCAAAGTTTTCTTTAAATTTCTCCTCAAAATTCTCTTCTATCTTCATAAATCTCTCTTCAAAATTCTTTTCCACTTTCAAAACTTTCTCTTCAAAATTTTCTTCTATCTTTATAACTTTCTCTTCAAAACTTTCTTCTATCTTTATAACTTTATCTTCTATTCCATCCATTCTATTTTCCATCACCGTTAATGTACTCTCTATTGATTCTTTCGCCGTTGAAAGCTCTCTCTTCATCTCATCTTGATTAGCTTTAATTTCTTCGGTCAAACTGGCTTCCATCTTTTCCTGAACTGCTTTCATTTCCTCTTGTGCTACCTTCATTTCTTTCATCTCTTGACTCAGGCTATCTTTCATCTCTCTCTGCGATGCTTCCATACTTTCTTTCATCTCTCTTTGCGATGCTTCCATCTTTTCCTGTCCTGTTTCAATTTTCTCTATCAATCCGGTTTCCATCTTTTCCTGTCCGGCTTTCATTTCATTTATCTGGGTAGCTAAGGCTTCTAGAAGTTTTTTCATCTCTTGCTCCATAGCCCTCGTTATCACCATTCACAGACAATCCCCGCTTCTGACACCAGAAATGTTGCGTACTTGGGGGTTCGTGAGTTGTCTGAGAATGAAAGGCCAAACGTACAAAAATTCAGTAATTTATTCACAGAAAGTTCCAGAAAAATACAGGTCTATAAACCAAGTATCAGCTTCAATTCAAACAGTAAACACAGCTTAAACAACAGCTGTCAATAGCAAATCCACAGTACAAACTGTATACCAATAACACTTGAAGCAAGTCTCTCTCAAAGAGGCTTAAGAGCAATGCAAGCACTAGCGAAGCTAGCGGAGATCTGAACTGAACTGAACTGCCCTTGGCGAGGAAGCGCTCCTTATATGCTGTTCCATGGAGCCCAGATTTTTCGAGAAAACTCTAGAAAGTGGTCAACCAATCAACTTACAGCTTCCATATTTGGTATATCCCATATAAGGATTTTCTCGCCAAGGTCGCCAAAAAAATCGCCAAGGTGGGGAAAAGTCGCCAAATTTGGCGCCAAATCCATTACGTGCATTACTGGGGCTTTCTAATGCGTTTTTAAGGGAAAATAAGGCTATTTCAACGCTAAAACGACTAGAAATGCACAAAATTAGCACTTTATGAACTTACTAAGCCTCTTTGAAAGAATTTATACAAAAATAAACACAATTATTTACAATTTCGTAACAATATATACGATCAATCTCCGCCGACTATACCGCTAGTTTTTTTTTTTTTTTTTTTAAACATTTTAAAGGGCATTTAATCAGATCATTATTTTTTTTTAAACCCTTGTATTTTCTTGAAAATATAAACTTAGAAGCATGCAGTTTATTGCATATTGTTCAGATTTAGTTATAGAAAATAAATGTAACAAAACGAAAAATTGATATTTTCTATTGATTTTTACGATTTTCAAAGCCCAGCATTCCCTTAAGCATTAATCCCCAGAGTCCAAATTATTAAGAAATATTGTCCTATTACGCAAAGTAATGAAAATATTTAATTTTGAGAAAATTTTAATATTTTAAAGTAGAACATTGATTTTCTTTAATATTCATGCCAGTATAATAAAGTATATTTTAAATCTAGTCAGTCCGATAAATTTTCAATTAGAATGATCGACATATCTACGTTTATGTGAAACCTCGCAATATTCTAGGCACATTCAGAAAATTTTATTTTGAATAAATTACGAAGTTTGTAAAAAAAAAAAAAAACTTCATATGCTTTAATTGATTTTCATATAAATATTATAAATGATGCATAAAAGTTAATCCGATTTATTCAAAATGAAAAAAAAAAAAAAAACTCATAAAAGTACGCGTCAAACTTTTGCACTATTCTGCTATGAAAAAAAAAAAGTCTTAAATTTTGAATAATTTGAAAGTTTTCGAATTATAATACGAAGTTGAAAATGGTTCTTCTCAGCATCGTAGATGGTATTTTAAAGCTGTTCTGATTTTTTTCGATAACATCTTCTTGAGATAAACTCTAGGTAAACTAACAAAATAATGTCTAATTAACTAACTCCTGAATCAGCGTAAACTAGAACTATGTAGTTTAACAAGGACTAAATTACAAGTGGTTACCATATCAGTTTTATGATTTTGGCATTCCTCATGCCTCAAAACGTGTAAAAAACGTCGAAAATCAAAGGTCAAGGACTTTCACGAATGCCCAAGTTTCTGTGCTTATAGTATCTTAGGGAACTAATATTTGATAAGCAACTGAGCAGAGTCCCCCCCTCCACCTCCCCCCAGGCAAATTAGTTTTTGCAAAATAAATAAATAAATAAATAAATAAATTAAATTAAATTAAATTATTACTCTAATTATCGAACTGTTAATGGTTCAAATTTAAATATTGATAAGAATTATTTCATGTAGAAATCATTTAATACATTAAAAAACTGTTTTTCGCTAAAAATTTATTTCATTTGGAAAAACAAAATGTCAAAAAGGTCTGAAACAGAATGACAGAAAGGTCTTATTGTCTCCAAAAGCCGAAGAAAATGTTATTCTATGGTAAATTTTGCCCCGTTATAACTCATTAACTAATAAATATTTGTAAATTCCGTTTTCACTTTCAGAAAATTCACAACTGCTAAAATATGTATCGCTTTCAAAAAATTGATTTTTTTTTAAGTTTAAGATTTTATTTTTAAGTTGAAAAAATGAAACATTTTACAATGTAAAAATTCGCATTTTACAACCTCAAAATAAAATATTAAAAATTTAATAATAATAATAATAATTTTTAGAAAGCAATAAATTGTTTAATAGTTGTAAAGTTTGTGAATGTGAAAACGGAATTTAAAAATATGTATTAATTAATAAGTTATAATGAGGCGAAATTCTTCATAGAATGACATTGGCCTGGCTTAAAGGGACGATAAGTAGAGAGGCCTCTATAAAAGATTTATAGAAAAAAGCCTTATAATAAAATAAATATTATAAACATTTGAAAACTTCATATTCATTCAATGTCATAAAAAAATTAAGTAAGTAAAATAAAACTACGAGTATATTCGAATTGCATTCATTTTCATCTATTACTTTACACAATAAAGAGAAAGTTATAAGAAATGCATTTTTCAGTTTAAAATATAGTAAACATTCGATCGTTATATTATACCAATGACTTTTATTAAATTAAAAAAATCTGTTTTGGCAAGAACACATACATACGAAAAAATAAAAAATAAATAAAAGACTCCTTTAAACAAAAATTTGAAATTTACTTTTATTCTTATTATATAGTTTACAAATGAAGACAATTATGAAATGTGAGATTTTTTTTCTTTTCTTTTCCTTTTTTTAATAGAATATAAGGGTTTATTTATTTATTTATAAATAAAATTCAAACTTTTTAAAAATTTATTATTAATCTTTATATTTAATACTCTCATATTATATCATGATAAATTGTCTTTAAATTTCCTTCTATGTTTACAATTAACGGTAGCAGCAGCAATGCACAGTAAAATTTGTGTTTAAAAGAAAAATTAAAAATCTTTTTTCTAAAAAAAAAAAAAAAAAAAAAAAAAAAGAAATTTAAATTGAACGTAATCTTTAAAATACATCATTAGATCACTAGTTAAATCAAATGAACTATCAGCCTGTCCTAAGAAATTCATTTCGATTTGTATATCATCAATATTTCTAATAGACTTCAGGTGACGGCACATTTATGCATTTACATTTTCTTTGGACTTACATAATTCTGCCTAAGAAAATAAATTAGAACCAGAAAAAGTAAATTTAACAAAGTTTTCATAAGATGTCTAATACACATCCTGTGTCACACTTTTCATTTTTAGATAGTTAATGAGATTCATGTGCCAGAAATTTATATTAAAATCATATAATGGTTTTTTCGAATAGAAAACGTTATTTTTCGTTTTAAATTAGGGTATTTTAAAAAAGATCTGCAATGCATTTTAAAAATATGCACTTGATTAACGGAAAGTCTGCATAAGTTCGTTGACTCAAGCTTCTTGTCTGTATTTTTTTTTCTTCTTTTGTGAAAGCAAATTGTATGCATTTTGCTTTTACGAAAATCAAATAACTAGAATCACGTGTATTACTGACACTAATGTCGCTTACTCTAAATTATTAAAAGGAAGTACATTGTAGTAATAAAAATACTGATATATTGCAAAAAGAATTTCAGGCAATAGAGTTGTCAAAAAATGTACTACGGAAAAAAATATGTTAATAAATTTTTCTGTTGTAGATTAACAAAAAAATTTGTGCACAACATTTTTTTTTTCTAAAAAGCTGGCTCAGTGTACAAAAAAAAAAAACCTAGCATTGAATAATATTTGCCAAAAAATAAAAAAAAATCTGCAGATAATCTAAAGGTTTTTGGATTAAAAATCATAAAATCTGCAAAATAACTGCTGGTTAAATGCAAAAAATTGCAGTTTGGAAGCAAATATCCCCCCCCCCTCTCCTCCCTTATTTTATTTATTTAAAGCTTTTATGCAGTTTTTCTTCTTTTTTTAAGCTGGGACCTTACAGCCATAGATTCATCCTTTTTTAGCATCTCTTGTTAATTTCCATTTTTGAATGATACTTCGACAGCAAGATTTCTGTATGCAAAACAGAAAAAAATATATATTCACCAGATAAAATCTGTAACAAAAAAAAAAAAAAAAAATTATTTTGTTAGAAAAATAACGAGTATTTTGATCGATTCAGATGTAATTTAACAATAATTTTTTGTAGTTTAGAAAACAAAAGTTTTCTGTAGAACAATTACAAAAGTTTTCTGTTTTTCAAGAGATTTTATTTCATTTTTATTTATTTATTTATTTTTTAATTATCGAACATTCAAGGTTCAAGCATTGATTAAAATCTTACAAATAAGTGCTGCGTTAGCATGCTTTAAACAAATTTATGAGAAATAGTTTATAATAAATAAGTAATTTAAACTTTAACCCTTTCATTCCCAATCTTTTCGATCCATAAAACAGTAAATCTTATATTTAGTCACAACGTTATTTTAAAGGTAATATATATAATTTTTTTTAAATAGAAGTAATAGCAGAGTACGAATTAATATAGCTAACAAAGCATTTGAGAGGTGTTTATTTATGTTTAATATAACCACTGATGCCCTTTAAAATCATAACTTTTCAATAAATAAAAATATCAAAATTTTGGAAGAAATACATATTACAATTAATTAAAATACAATTTATAAACATTAAAAAATAAAATAAAAGCTATTTCAAACAGTTAATTTACTTAAATTGCCCAAAACAGTAAACTGATTCCTATATTATTATCAGAATAGAGTAAAATATACTTTCATTTATCAACAAGGATAGTGAAATCGTTTAAAATATATATTTTTCGGTAGGAAAATGTATATAGATTTTAATATTGTTCATTTTGAATCAGCAGGAGTGTTAGATGGTAAAAAAGAAAATTTGAAATGATATGATTCCAATTAGCATCAAGGGGAATGAAAGGGTTAATTCCTCGTCAATATTTAAAAAAAAAAAAAAAAAAGGTATTTGCGCTTAATTGTGGTAAACGTAGAGTAACCAAATTCACACAAATATAATAATAAATAACTTTATTATGCATATATCCCAGTTTACCATGATTTTTTATTCTTAATGATATTCGGCTTTTGTTGACTTCAAAAATACTGAATTTAAAATAAATAAATAAAATAAGGGAAGAGTTTTATAATTTTTCTAAGGAAATTTCTGTTTTCTAAAACTATGCAATTGTTTTGCAAATTTACATCTCTATCTATAAAAATGGTTTTTTTTATATACGGAAAATTTTAGAGTTAAGTTACAGCACAGATTGGTTTTTCAGTGGCTAAAATGTAACGTCATTGTTTCCTGTGCGGTGGACCTCGATTCAATCCTGGTTGATCGAAGTGCGGAATTTTATTTATTTATTTATTTATTTATTTATTTTCAGTATGCTCTATGGAAAAAATTGTTGTGTACGATCATTTTCTGTATTGCTTTATTACAGAAAATTTCTTTCAGCGTACTTTTTCCATAGCATACGGATACTTCCTGGCGATTTTGATGTCAGACTTTTTCTGTAAAATAAGAGTGTTTTTTTCCCCTATAGTGTAGGATTGTTAACCTTTTACAGGCCGAATTTAGATCCAGGTATATTTTTCATTAGTTATTTGCATATTTTACTTTATAATACTTTAGTTAAGGGATGTTAATCACTTAAATGGAAAAAAAATACATACATAAATATTAATTGCATTAATAATAATTATTAATATTCTTAAATTATTAAGATTAATATTATAGATTATTAATATAATCTGATTAATATTATCAAGTTTGATGTACTTTTTGATAACAAGAGCTGTTTAAAATAAACCAACTGATATTCAGAGTCATCGGATACTTTCAAATTTTTGTGCATGTTTTTATTTGTACTCTGTGCGAAGAAATATGAAAATGATCATTTTGGGGATTTTTTGTACAATTACCAACTAATGATAGGAATGTTGCTTTTGTTTTAAAACATCAAGTCATCTTTTAAGTATGTCCGCTAATTTTTTCAAGTCAATATTAGTGAAATTTAATTTTTTAAATAAGTTTTAATTTGATGTTCCCAATTGGGAACATTGGCCTGTAAAAGGTAGATAAGTCTTCTTTTTGAGAAATGTGTGCATTTTATTTGTGTGTGATTATAAAAAAGAATTAGACGGCGCTTCAAAAACTTTCAATTTAGTAATAAATACAATCGCAATCAGTCGCTGTTCAATAATAACAATAATAATAATAATAACAATAATAATAAGCTGTTAATTAACACAGAAAAATCATGTTAAGAAAAAACAAATGATTTAAAATATTCTAATTTTAAATTATGTATGTGTAAGAGAATGCAAACAAATACTATTATTATTACCTTTATTTTTATTTATTTATTTATTTTTGAAAAACAAAGATTATGACACTAGAAAATATTAAAACATAAAATGATTCTTGAAATCTAAGTTCTCTCTTTAAATCTCTCTTTCATTTCCCCGATAATTTACAAACAATATTTATAAACAAACATTTTAATAGTATTTAAAAATTAAAAGAAAAAAGAAAAAAAAAAAAAGAAAGAAATTGCGCAGGTATCTATATTTTATTTATAAAATTATCAAGAAACATTTTTATGCACTTTCATGTCTATGCTTCCAACATATATTTAAATTTCTTCCTAAATAATTCATTAAGCCTGTTTAAAGTTAATGAAGCTTAAAACACACACACACACACACATACACATATATATATATATTTATTTATTTATTTATCAGAATGCTACTGGAAATATTTTACGATAAAGTAAAATTATTTTATGAATAAATATAATTAAATTCAACTAAACTCAGTAAACAAAAATTACTCTAAACCACATTGAAAAAATTCTTTGCAAAATTAAAATCTCTGAAATTGAAATTGCTTGTTCAATAACTTTTGGAAACAAACTTTTATAATTTTGGTTTTCAATTCCGTAATATCAAACAAAAAAGTCATGACTTTCAATCTAATTTAATTTAAAGTTTTCATAAAAATACTGACGCATACTATTAAAAAATGCTCTTTGAATTCAAATATAAGTTTGAACTCTATTCACTTGAAGATATTTTTCATTAATTTCCATATAAAAGTAAATGTTTTAGAAACAGCTTTATTAAAACCAACATTCGGCATAATAAGGCAGATAATTCAAAAAATGTTTTAGAATAGCGGATTTAATGAAGATTCTTATTTGTATTTGCTTAAAAAGGGGTATTGAAAATTTAAATTTAGGATTCAATTTGCACTGAATTTATTTGTTTTCTTCTTTATATTTGTCGTTTTTCTTTTATACAAATTTTTATTAAATCTAATATTTCAATTTGGTTAGAACTTTGAAATTAGAAACTCTAAATGCTCATTTACTTATTATTATTAACTTAATAAGGTTAAAATATAAACAAATTATCGATTATGACTGCAATACCTAAAAAGATTTTATGGGTTTTCATTTACCAAATTTTGCATTTTTTAACGATATCGATTTTACAAAAAAAAAAAAAAAAAAAAAAAAAGGAGAAACATATTATATTATTTTTTTGTGGCACTATATATTAGTGCATTACTGTACAAGTACCGTAAATTCTTCAGACAAAACAGAAAGGTAGTCATATTCATGTAATGACTATTGTAAATTTTATATCTTACAAAATGTATAAACGTAATTTAATCTCTTTTCATTACCGTCTAGAAAAATTTCCTAGAACAAAGTTTAGTGTCTTTATAATATTTTGAATTCTTTTATTTACAACACTTTTTTTTTTATAAAAAAATACTTTTAATTTTTACTCTAATAACACATATAAAATATTTTTAGAAGAAAAACATTAAAAAATGTTTTTAAAATAGAGATAATATAAAACAGGAAATTTTAATTTTCAATTAATTAACCTTCCAACGGGCGAACGTATATGAAAGATACACTATCGGTGAATCTCGTTGTATATCTTAAAGTCAGAGAGCATCTGGAACACTTATCCTTGGCTATTCACTCAGTGTATATTGGTCAATTTTTAGTTATCTTTTGAACCTAGAGACAATGATGTGAAGCTGTATATTTACTATTTGTATTTGAAAAATACGCGCGACCGTTCAAGTGACGTTTTGTTATATTTGATTTTGTTTTTTAATTTTTTTTTTTCGTTGTTTGAAATGATTCTTTGTTGTTTTTGTTTTAAACATTATTATTTTAAATATTTTTAAAATTAATTAACTTTTAACTTTACACTTTTTATTAAAAATGACAAAACATCAACTATATTCTTTATTTTATTTTCAGATAATTCCGATGTTTCTTTGATTACTTTATATATTTATAATGAATACAAGTTCCATTTGAAGACTTTTATTAATCTTCAAGTGTTTATAGTACAAGTTAAAATATTCAGATACTTGGAAAAACCTATTTTGCGAAATGTATGTGAAAAATACGCGCGACTTTTCATGTTCGTATAAGCAACGCGCCCGCTGTAAGATTAAATCTAAAAATATTTTCTTTAAATTTAATTAAATCTAAAACAAACTGCAATGTAAAGATGGTTTTTACAGTTGCTGACAAAAAATATACAAAATACAATGTCTACATCAAATATCCTTTTAAATAAAGAAAATAGAGAAATAGAATAGAAAAATTGGATCCTCTAACTTAATAATGTTGAATTTAAATGGGGTAGTAATTAAGAAGGGTAAAAATACGTGAAATTAAGAAAAAAGAACAAAACAATAAAGTACGAAAAATATTTTATTCAAACTAAAATTTATCTACTTTGAAAAAAAGAAATTCCACTAGGTCGAAATTGTTATTATTGCTTTTCTGAGATGAAGATTTACAAGCAAATTTTAAATCGCGTAATGTCAAAGAAAAACTAATATGCTGTAGCTACCATTATAATTTTGTTCGTTATTTTTTATTTAGGTTGAAAAGTAAAAAGGTCGCTTACTCAATGCATGCGCCATCTATAATTAAATATTTTTGTAATTGTCCTTTAAGTCAGGGGGTGCCTTCTCAGAAAAAGCTTTCACCTTTGATGCGATCCTCAAAAAAGTTTTTTTTTTTTTTTCCACATATTTGTTGAAGTGTTCTAGAAAAGATGCGTAAGACATTAAAAAATAATCTGGTGTGTCACTCACATGACATTCTCTTACCCTGAAATTTAATACTATAAATACAGGTTGCAGATTAAGAGGTAAGATAACGAGTACTGTTATGTAAACCTGTGTTAAACAATTCAAATTAGGCTTCGGAAGAGTTTTATATGATAATTAGTCCTGTGTGAGGGACGCTACCACCTCCTCAACCCCCCGTTTCATTAATGCACCTACATTTATATAGAATTTAATTCGGCTGTTAAAAAATAATTCTGTTTTTTAAAAAAAATTTATTAAAATTATTATTTAAAAAAATTATATTTTATGATAATGCAGACGATTTCCATATTAGAGAAGTAGTATAACACTAAATATCCAAATAAAGTCCATTTTATTCTCAATATTTGAAAAAAAAAACAGACACACACACAGAGAGACACACACACACAGACAGACATACACACAGACCATTTGCTAAAAACATGATTTTCGTATTCAGGGGACCTCAGAACATGTAAATATAACAAAAACTCGCGTTCGAAAATTTGACCCAAAAACAATACTTCCTCTACCTTATGGGTAAGAGAAAGTAATAATAATAATAAATTTTGACAATAGTAAATCTGGTGAATACAACGAGTACTATCAAAAGTTTCCAGCCAAGTATACAATTGTGCCTCTGACATTTTTGTATGTGATGCCGACGTTACCTTGATGCAAAATCAATTTGTCGTGTCTTGTAGCCTTTCGGGTTGATTTTTGATTAATGCATGGTTAAAATAGATTACTTTTAGACAGCAGCAGTCAGTATTAATTGTTTCACTTTGTTTTGGAAGCTCATTGTACACCCTTCTAAGTCCAACTAGTGTACAAAAGCATTTTTTTTTTTTTTTTTATGATTTTGTTTAGAGTAGATGAATTTGGTTGTTTTTATTGAAAAATGTAGAACTTCGTCAACACAATTTTATACAAGTAAATATTCTTCGACAACATTTCATGAAACCATGGAAGTATCTGCGCATGTGCTAACTCAACGATTCCAATGCTAAAAGAGGGGTGACAGTCATCTAACTCAGAGAAAATGAGCAATTAATATAGCGCGGAATTTTTGGATGTTTTCCAAATTTCAAGCTAGCATCCCTCCAACATTTTGGACGCGTTCTCACTGCTAGTTTTGGGATATGTGACCGCACTGTACTACAAACTTGACTCGCGTTTTTATTTTTATGTTTTATGTTTTATTTTCATTTCATTTTATTTTATTTTATTTGCTGACAAAAAACGCAATATGTAAGAGAAAGCGTGACCTGAAGTTAAACCTAAACATGTTCACCATACGCAAAAAAAAAAAAAAAAAAAAAAGGATGCTAAATATCAATAAAATTTTGAAAAGTTCTGTCACGGCAACAAAAATTCATAAAAGTTTGACTTTTGTTTCTAGCACCATTTTTTTTCCCCCTTTAATGGGCTCTTCCCAGCGTCGTCTGCTCAATCACGTGATAGAGGAAAACGAATAATCGAATTCTGAGAATGGAATTCAATTAAATATTGTTCTTAAGAACAAAAATGTTAATATTTAATATAAAATAAAATAAAAGTAATATTGTGCATTTGTAAACAGTAGAATAATTGCATTTGTAAATTTAATAATTTTTAAAGAACACTTTATGTGTTTATTTATTTTTACCTATAAGAATCGATTGTTGTATATTGTAGAGTAAATGTAACATTAACTGATCTAACAATGAATAATAGCTTCTTGTGGAATGTTTACGGATTATAAATTGAAATTTTCAAATGTTTTCATTTAATTTAATTGCATAAAGGTGTTACAACAAGTTAATTAACTTAGTTACTGGTCTAAATGGATTTACGTAGTACGATATTGCACTGTCACTGATTTAAGTACGAAAAATCAGAGTATTTAAACATGGTCTTCATGAACATCAATAACAGGTATAAACTAAATGATGATTGTAAATGTATACAGCAAACAAAAGATAATGAATAATGATATAAAATGGATTAAAAATGATGATGTATAAAAAAAAAAAAAAAAAAAAAAAAAGAAGAAGAAAATAATAAATTATACAGACACGACATTATTTCATTATTTAAAACATGAAAATCTGACATTGACAGATTTTAATTTAGTGCCAGAGGCCTACTGCTAAACTTGTTAATATCGACAAATTCTTCTTTAGTTAATTAGTAACGATCTAAATTCCATGATAAAGTTTTCATTAAATGATGATGTATAAAAAATAACACAGATTAAATACGATTGATCAAAAATAAGAATAGAAATTATGTTATTTCAGCAATCGCTCTAGATGAACAAGACATCGTCTGCTATTTGTTTTTCCTCTATCATGTGACCTCTGACGTCAGGTGGGAAGAGTCCATTAGGAAGTATCTACAAGAACACGTGGTATATTGATTCATGTTTTCAAAATATTATCAGACTACGTTTGAGAACATCAAGATCTTCTTCGTTTGAGAACATCAAAGAATAAAACATTTACTTCTATGTAAATTAAATGCAAATTTAACCATCCGTAAATAAGTTTTATTTAAATTAAGGCTTTCTTAAAAAAAAAAAAAAAAAAAAAGTTATATTTTATGCGATTCCAACAATACACTAAAATAATATTTCAGTCGTTGAATTAAATGTCTTGAGACTGAATAAGTTTAAAAAGTATTACTTACTTTATATTTACAAGATTATTGGTAGAAAAATAATTAGACCCCCCTTGTTTCTAAGAGAAAAAAATAAATAAAATAGAAAAGTTTGAAATCAGATTTGTTGTTTTCTGCTTTCAGTTAAAAATATTTCAGAAATAAGCTTGATTTTTATATCTTTTCTTAAAGGAAACTTAACAAGCGTATCTTAAAACTGCGTAATCTCAGCGAATAAAAAGAAATACTTTTACACTCTAACTTAATTTATATTTTCCTTGAACATATCGATTCATACGATAAAAATATTTTTTTTAATCAAACAAATGCTTTATGCGGAATTTCAAAAGAATCAAAAGGTACAATCTTTTTAAATTTAAATTAAAACAAAATATTCTAAATGCATTTTTATTTCATCTAATCTTTATAAAAGAATTGATATGTTTCAGAAGTTTATTAACGTAGTTCGTTCGATGAATTCACATGCCTTTTTTTCTCTTTCAGATAAATATAAACTACTTAAAAACAAAATATTCAAAATCCTTTTATACAAAAGATTCCACAAACTCAAAGTACTCAAAGATTCCACAAACTCTGCAAACTGAGTCAGTCGATTAAAGAAATATTTTAATACAAAACTTAAGAAACGTAAAACAAGGTCTAGAATTGTGTGTCTTACTTTAATAATAATAATAATTATTATTATTATTATTGAAATAATTTTCTATAATTTAGGTATGTTTGAGAACAAGTCAAAAAATCAGTTGCATTTGAGTAAAAATATCATAATATAAAAAGATAGAAATGCTTTAATGAATTACACTAAGAAAAAATTCTGTAACTGACATCTAGAATCTAAATTGTGGGTCTAGAAAAATAGTTCCATGTCATCCTTACAAATTCTAGTCCCATTTGAAAGCTAGTTCTAGAAACCCCTATTAGAATTCTAGAGCGTTGGCCTATATTCTCGAGGGCAAAGTTATTTAAAAATCTCTGCAAATAAATGAGAATATAAGAGGTGGGTTTCAGCAAATATAATCATGGTTTATGAGCCAATTCTAGAAAATCAAGCGAGGATTTCTCGCAATACAAAAGTTTCAGAATATTCGGAATATTGTTTCGCCATCTAGAAATGTATAGACTAGAAATTCTCGATCATTTCGTCTATTCAGTTTATTGGCGTGCCTTATGCGCATAGCTCGTAAATCTATATTTCTTGTCAAGGGATTTAGAAAATGACCTCTTATTCATTCTACATGTAGACGGTATATTTTTTTTTCTCAGTATAATTTAAGCAAAACTAATATTTTGATGTATTTCCCAAACGCAAAGAAATAACGTTTATCACATTGTACAATAAGATTTTTTGGTTGCTGTAAAATAGGAATCTATTCGACAATTCAATACAGTCAATGTAATTTCAGGTTCGACTTGAAAATATTGACGGTAGAAGACGATCGCACTTGTTGAGACTAGTGAAAATCGCGCGGTGCTAAATTAAGGCAGTGTGTTGAGTGGAGCGAACCCTCCCGTTTACACTCCTAAACAGCTGCACCATTTCAAAATTATTATATTTTTTTAATAAGTAATAGCAATTTCATGATGCATCTGTGCCCAATGAAAAGTTAAGCTTATGAATAACACATACATAAAATAAATAAATAAATAAGTAAATAAATAAATACGCAGTTTTATTTCAAAATATACTAAAACTCCAATTCAGGGGATATCGATATCGGTAGTATACATGTATGTATGCAAATATACATGTGTCAATAGTATGTATTAGAAAAAAAAATAAAATAATTTGAATTTTACGGTGATATTTCGCATATTGCTCGTTAAAATTGCACACTTTAGGAACTATGTAAGAATCTTTAAAACAAATAAAAGAAAGGCCTCCAACCGTATTAAAATAAAAAAAATAAAAAGATGGATACAGGATGAAGCATATGTCAAAAGATTTAACGATTTATTTATTTCTAAAATTGAAAGCACATAAATCGTTTTTAAGTATATAATTTTATTGAAACCTTTCATTTGTTATGTAAACTCTGCTGAGATTCAAGCAGCTACGGTTGTATCTGAATTTTGATTACTATCTAAAAAGTGAAATTTTCTGTTTTTTTTTTTTTTTTTTAAGTTGGACTACACCAAAATGAGCATTATGAAAGCAAGGAATTTTAATTTAAAGTAAAAACTTTATTTCTTGAAATAAAATATATCCTCAAATTAAAATTAAATTTTTCGCTATAATTCTTGAATAAGGGTTTCGGCATGTCTGGCGATTCCACAGTCTCAAGCAACAAATTGCCTCTACAAGCAATCAAATTAAATTTATATTTTTTTTATAATTTTTATATAAAAAAAAATCCACTTTAAAACACGTATAAAACGATACATTTAATTAAAATCATTAAAATTACATCGTGTCAAGGCCTTTCGCCCTGAACATCAGGGCATCATCATGACAGAGCCATTTTATCTAGAAGTGCCGTAACATTTGATTTATATATACAAACGAACCATATTACGGTTACAGTTATTATACATGAAGCAGATGAAACAGTTGAACACAGATCAATCACAAATGAAACAGTGTTCTAGGGGTACATACAAATGAAACACTTCCGTTTGCAAAGCCGTTTTCAGCCGTTTGCAAGCGTTCCAAATGTATGCCTACAGTCGCCAGCCAAAGTATCCAAGCACTAGCAAAAATTCCTATGTAAAAAATGCACAATTAACACTGTTTTGTTAAAGAAATCCTTGTCAAATCGTGTTCTTAGACTGACTAAGAACAGGATTCGACAAGGCTTTATTTAGCAAAACTCCATTCAGTGTACTTTTTTTACATAGGCATTTTTGCTAGTGCTCGGATACTTTTGCTGCCGACTGTATTTGCAAAAAACTTGCAGAATTTACGTCATCGAAGTTACAAGCGTTCCGTTTGTATGTAACCCCAAATGTTTCATCTGTTTCATGTATAATAACTGTAACCGTATCCGTAATATGGTTCTTTTGTATATATAAATCAAATGTTACTGTACTTCTAGTTAAAATGGCTCTGTCCTGATGATGCCCTGATGTTCAGGGCGAAAGGCTTTGACACGAGGTAATTTTAATGATATTAATTAAATGTATCGTTTTATACGTGTTTTAAAGTGGATTTTTTTTTATATATATATATAAAAATTGTAGTTTTCTACAAAGACGCGTGTGGTTATGATGTCTCAATATGAGATGTAATTTTATATAAATTTATATCTATCGTAAATTTTCAAACTTTTAATTTAGAAAATGTTTTTAGGATTCAAAACATATTTTCCCAAAAATTTTTAAAACAGAGGGAAGGTTTTCTCTAAATTCATTTTAAAAGTAAATATTAACATGGACTATTAAAACTACACTATTTACTAATAAGTATTTGGACACTTTTGAATTTAAACGCTTTATCAAATATCTGGAAAAGTTCTTTAGAAATCATCGTGAAATTTTAGTAAAGTAAAGAACATCTTATACCTCATATATTCCAGTAAAATGTGTGTCCTGAAGAGGAAAAGGGGACCAGTAAAAATTGAACAGAAGTCAAAATGTTTTGTTTCATCCTGTAAAAAGTAATGCTTTAATTCCGTTTTGGGTGTAGCATGAGATTCTGAAGATTTTTCACGTTATCTGTAAAATTTTTATGAGGCTACCACACATATTCATAGATATAACGGCTTTTTTGTTAAATGGCAAAAATATATTATTATAACGTGTGGGGTATTAGACTAGTTGAAAGATATATTTAGAAAATTTCCCATGCTACATGGGCCCACCAGCGGCCGAGCGGTTCTGCGCTCAAAGCTGGTAGATGGGAGGGGCCGGGTTCGATCCCAGGTCGCGCTCATCGACCTAGCCGTTCGGAGTTTTCCGTGGTTTCCTCCGAGACTCGCGTAAATACGGGCTAGGACCCCTTAGAAAGACCCCCACGGAGGGCATTCCCCCTCTAGGCCTAGGACACATCAGGAGTCAATCGGCCTTAAATCCCACAACCAACCAACCCATGCTACATTTGACACAGCATGCTGCAATCAGAATGCAATACCTTATGAATATCTTACGAAATGTGAGCATTTTTACTGAATATGCATGCTCTAGCTTTAACTACGCTTGAGATACAAAAAATCATTTACATAATTTAATAGCCAAAAACATTGAGCAACTTATACGAAAACATCAAACAAATATCGTGTAAATTCAAAAAATTATGAAAGATAGGATGACGAGAATTTCAGTTCTCTTAAAGTAAAGGCTAAACTATAAGGTCTAAACTCACATTTTTATTTTATGATTCAATCAATGTCCAATCGTAATGCAGTGTTCGCTGATTGCAAATAAATATTGATAAAACCCCGTATCTTTTTTTTTTTTTTTTTTTTTTTTTTTTCTTTTTTCTTTTTTTTCTTTTTTTCTTTTTTGAGAAGAACTGAAATACTGTTCATTTAATTTCTCATTCTTTTTTAATTTACATGATATTTGTGCGAGGTTTTTATATAAGTTGCTCAATATTTGTGACTATTAAATTACGCAAATGAATTTTTTTAAAAGGTAGTGCATGCGTAGTTAAAAACTATTTAGTAAAAATGCTCATATTTCGCAAGATATTTAACATTTTCGCATTATAATTACAGTAAACTGTGTCTAACATTGTATGCCAAATTGCCTAAAAATGGTTTTGCACTGGATCTAATACCCTATGTGTTATAGTTAAAAAAGTGGAAATAAGAAAAAAAAACCTTATATCTCCATGAATATATATGATAGCCTCATAAATATTTATACAGATAATGAAAAAAAATGTCACAATCACACTCTACAGCCAAAACGCATTTAAAGCATTACTTTTTACAGTGTGATCCAAAACATAACTTTTTCCCCTTTTCCTCTTCAAGACAAAACTTTTGCTGAAAAATATGCAGTATAACACGTTCTTTACGCTGTCAAAGTTTCAAGATGATTCCTAAAGAACTTTTCTAGATATTTAAAGGGCCGCGGTAGCCCAGTCAGTAGAGCACCGGCCTCGTAATTGGAAGATTGCGGGTTCGGTACTCGAGCCGGCCAAAGATCGTCGTATACACTAATGGTGGCTTGTGTACGTAAAATCTGTCGTGGCCGCAATGTCCTCCATGTTCCCATCAAAAATTATACCTCTGGGGGTCACTGAAGCGGGAGAGCCGTCCCTTCCGTGGAGGATCAAAATTGCGATGGCATGTCTCCGGACCACCTCTAGGTGTGAGTCCCAAACCGTCGCCAATTGCCCATCTGCGTAGCACTA
Source organism: Salticus scenicus (assembly GCA_963930645.1). Classification (NCBI taxonomy): domain Eukaryota; kingdom Metazoa; phylum Arthropoda; class Arachnida; order Araneae; family Salticidae; genus Salticus; species Salticus scenicus. The sequence continues at coordinate 220,048,158 of OZ005662.1, forward strand.
GTGCGACGTAAAACCCAACCAACCTAGATATTTAAAAAAAAAATCTAAATTCGAAAGTGTCCAAATACTTATTGGTTAGATAGTGTATATATAAAAGGCAACATATCTTTAAAATTTTTAGTTTCACTCATTAAAGATTTTTTTTTTTTTTTTTTTTTTTTTTTTAAATTTTAAACATATTTTGCTGGGATTTTAAATCTTATATTCAAATTTTATTCATTTTGCTTATACCTTACGATTTTCTTTCTTTCTTTTTTTTCTTTTTTTTTTTTTTTCAGTAATTTGTGTGTGTCCAGTATATATTTTTAATTTGAGTAATATTGAGATTTTAGAATTTTTAAGGAATTAATCATGAATATACGTCCTAAAGATTTTCTTCTGAAATTCTTAAAGATAAATGACGTAGAAAAGATTCTTTATCTACATAAATATTTTATTGAAATATTGAATTTTATGAGATTGAACCAAATACTTAAAAAGGATGAATGAGTAAAATATAATATTTTAAATAAAAATTTATTTTATTTTAAAAAGTATTTGCTAAGGAGTTCAAAATTTCAGAAGTAAAAAAAACATTTTTTTAAATGAGATTATTCTTACGTTTAAGTTTTTATCTAAGTATTTCAGATAAGCAATGATTTATGGATTTTCATTTACTGGTTCATAATTTCTAAAATAATTTATTTTAAATTACACTTAATATATACAGAATAATCTAATTAAAATATTTTGAAACGTTTTTGATAAACCAGCTGTTTTAAAAACGCAAGAAACAGAATATTTGTTTGTTTGTTTGTTTAATTTTGTTTTAAATGTGGATATTTTACTACATTAGATTACATAAACACATTTAATTTTTTAAGAAGTATTGATACGCATAATACAAATAACTATATTATTCTAGCAATTTTTATTTATATCTTATTTTGTATCTGATAATTTTAGCGTGATTATGTTAAAAGAATGTTTATACTAATTGTACAATATTCAGAAAATAACATGCTTTTGTTTATCCAAATAATGCATCTTAATTGCTGTATATTTTCTGCATAATGAATATTCCTGTAATTAAGTCGATAGAAATGCAAAATTTGCTATAATTCCATGATACATTAACCTGACGTTAATTGGCTACAATGCTCAATATAATTTTCATTAGTGATAATAAAAGACTCAATTCGTGGTCCGAAACGACTCCATATACAAATCCGCTGTATATGCAGTTATACTGATCTTTAACCATATTGGTTCCTCGTGATTTTTATACTTTTTAACTTTTCTCAAAGATTCCTTGTAATTGCTAGGGGAAAAAATAATAATTATAAGATAAAAAAAACTTTTTATATACAATTTTTTTTTTTAATTTTCTGATGAATGATTACTAAAATACGCGAAAACAAAAAATATATTAGCATCGTGAACTACATTAGCATTTATCAATGTGTATAAAATTTTTAAAGTGATAATGACGTCAGTTTCGTGAGATGCATAATTTAACTTTTTATACTTTTTTAACGTTCACGTTGAGTTAAATGTATTTATTTTTATGTCGAAAGAAAATGAACTCGTATTTTTTTTTTTTTTTTTTTTTTTTGGCAACAATTAAATTATAGCTAATATTTTAATGGTTATTTTATTGCTATTAAGAGCTTATTGTTTTCATATTTTAATTAATTATAAAAAAAACTATTTTAAAATTCGAAAATCTGACTTCGAGGTATTGTATTGTCACCAGGTTCTGAGCTACTGTGAAAGTTTCAAATGTCTAACTAGTACGGAGGTTAGTTAAAAATAGATTTCAAGATTTGTACCGGACAAACAAACAAACAAGAATCGAAGTTAATAAAAACATGGTAAAATACGCGTGTGTTTCAATAATATCTGCACTTTTCTCGCGTACTTCAATCTTAAAACTTTTCATCTTCGCCAAAAAAACCCTTTCGTTTCGTAATAAATCTCACGTACGAATGGTCAGGCGCAATATAGAAATCTAGATATTTCTAAATAAGTGCGTTTAGCCTACATATCAATGATAACTCCATGCCTCTTCATTTCTTGCGTTAATTTATTATTTTCCATTTATGATCTGAAAACTAAATTTTTCTCCAGAATTATAGCCACATATGAGTGTCCTCAAGTCCCATATATCATATGTACTATTTTCAATGTAAAACATGATATAAAGATGATGAATAATATGCATCGTTTTCGATGCATTCTAAAGCTGTTTACGAAGAGAAGACAGCGATCACATATACGGATCTGAAATGTGTAAAAAAGGGTAATTAAAACTGATTAATATGTTTGAAATTTAACAGTATATGCGCTAATTTATAATAAGATTGATTGAGTGTTGAAAATCGAACTTATCTCTACCATATAAAAAAAGATATAATTATTGTTTTTTTTTTTTTTTTTTTGAAAAGGACTGAGGGCCTATTAGTCTCAATCTGGGATTTTTGCGTTGTCATTTTCGATAGTTGGACATTTATCAAAATCTAAAATTTATCGAAAATATAATTAAATAATTTGAAAGCGATGTTATAATTGGGAAGAAAAAAAAAACTAATAGTCATCCGTCCTAAACTAAATTCTGCTTTTGCCAGAATTTCACCAAAATAATTTTTTTTTATTATTATTATTGAAAGAAAAACAAAAGAAAATTAATAATAATCAGTATCGTTACACGCGATATCGAAAAAGTTTTTTTTAATAATTTTGAATTAGGAAATAAAAAGTGCGCGTGAAATAATATGAAATAAAAATAAGTAAAAAATGAATTTAATAATTTAATGTTTTTGTTTTTCGGGGCTGCTCATGCATATAAAAAATGCGCATTAAAACGAGTCGAAGAAGGAAGCGGAATAAGTATTGAGTTATATTACGATAAATACGATATATAATATGATACGATATATTAGACCTATCGTCCAGGGTTGGTAGGCATTTTCGTTGAAAGAAATAGTTTGTTCGTTCGGTGCAACTTGCACATTAGTCCCGTGAGGTACAACTTTCACATTAGTCCCTTGAGGTACAACTTTCACTTTAGTCCCGTCAGGTACAACTTGCACATTAGTCCCCTTTAATTTTCCTTTTTTTTTTTCATTTATGTGCAACAAAATAAAAATATAAAATTTGCCGATTTGCTATATTAAAATGTTTAAAAAACAACTATAAAAAAGATATAAAGTTTCGTGTTAATCCTTACAAGGAAACGTTCTTAAGCTAAACTCATTGAATTCACCGAAAAAATTACAGGTGATAGTAGATGGCTCAAAATATCTACAGTGAAAAAATTAGCTGCTTAATTGCAACGGAAAAGCGGTAAAAAATTAATAAAAGCCAACATTTTTATAGTCAAATGCAATCCTATTTGGTGAGGATACAGAGGAAAGCGCCAAGTTCTTAAATGAACTGCTCATGTGTCCTCAGTACCAGTTTAACGCTGTCTCAAAGTCACTTTTCGGTATTTTGCTTCGGTATATTTGAAGTTCAGTTTGAATAGATATTGTTTGTCTAATCTGAATATTTTCTATCCTTTTATTAGAAGTATATATTAGTGAGGTTCTATAAATATTTGTTTTTATTTAGTTTAATGCTGGAAAGTCCCTTGCATTATATATATATATATATATATATATATATATATATATATAAGTTAAAATTTAAATATAGGATAGAGTAAAACTAGAATTATTAAATATATAGAACTAGAACAGCATTTTTATAAACTAATGCGCAAATGCAGCAAAAGGAAATATAAAAATATAATAAATAAGCAAAATAATTAAAGCCAGATGAAACATTAATCCCAAAACACATGAGGGCCTTCATCAGGGGAGCTACCCCACGTAGGGAAAGAAAAATGAGAAGTTGAGGTATTATATTTTGTACTTGATTTCTGAATTTAATTGCTTTTTATGCTCTTTATGCTTTGTATTAATTAAAATTCGTTTGCTGTATGGTCTTGCTTCCATCTGTGAGAAATTGGGGGTTAGAAACGTGTTATTTGGTTAAATTACCAGCGTTTCATCGGTAACTTCTCATTTTCCTTTCCCTGCATGGGACAGCTCCCCTGATGAAGGCTCTCATGTGTTTTGGGATTAATATTTCATCTGGCTTTAATTATTTTGCATATATATATATATATACATATCAATATTTTGGAATTGATTTGTTTAACGAAGCAGTGACTTTTAAATAGAAAATGTCACCACATATTAAACTTCCCATCCTCTCCCAGAAGAAAATTCTGGTTATGTCACTGAATTACATTTTCTTAAAAACGTCAGTTTTTAAGAATTCGAAGTCGCCAATTGAGGCTAACTGGAAGGTTCTGGTAACCACGATTCAATTTACAACATCATTCTACACCTTTCCTAATGAACTTAAGCAGCTAATTTTCAGAATATGAATTTCCTATAACTTCTTCTAACACCTGTACCAATTTCATCGAATTCTATGAGTTTAGCTAAAGAAAGTTTCCTTGTTAGCCTTCATGAGCAGCACGAAACGTTTATGTTTTTATGTATTTTAACTTATTTTAACTTGTATTTTAATATGTATTTTAAATAAATGTCAGTTATAAAACTGTTTTTTAACCATTTAAAAATAAATAAATGAGACTTTTTTTAAATTGTCATATAGAATTGCCATACGAATTTCTTATATTTTTCTAATAAAAAATTAATGTTTTCATCATTGTTTGATAGTATCTTTATATATTTATAAGTTAAGATAAATTTTTAGATAATATTTTAAACTATATTAAAACGACTAGTTAAAAATTTCTTTCTATTACACTATTTTCAATTTTTTTATGAATTTTCATATGTAAAATAATATTGATTATATGTTTAGGATCTAACTTACAATTATCAAACTGAAAAATGCATATTTTTATATTTTTATATTTTTCTTTTTCACTTATGTATAACAAAATACATAAATAAAAAATAAATTTCTGTATTCTTCAAATAAATTCATATTTTCTTAAACATTAAAAACCTTTTACAAAAATAATTATTTTTAATGACCTGATGTTACGTTTAAACAGCTTGTAAAATAAATGATTTTCATTATAAGAAGGTAATACTTTTCACTCCATCTACTATCATACTCTGTGTTATATAAACTTTTATTTTTCTAATTATAGAAAACATTTCTCTTAAAAAATTATTTTTAATGACAGGACATCAGTTATTCGTTTAATTAACTTGTGAAAAAAGTACTTATCATTATCATAAACTCACAACATTTTCAAGTTAATAAGAACGATCGTAATCTGTTATCTCAACATCATATAAACTGACATAAAAATAACATTAAATTTTATTATTTTTAATGACATAGCATTAATTATTTAGTTAATCGGCTTATAGAATTTTTTATTTTATTTTAAGGTTAGGTAATATAACAGTTTGTTAATATTTTTTTTTTTTCTACGTAAGATTTTATATCAAAACTATTTGTATAAAGGTTACTTTTAATGATGAGGCATTAATTGTTTGCGTATAAAAATGAAAATATTTATTAAAACACAAAGAAAGTATTGATTAACACATAAAATATAATAAGTTATGAATATCTAAATAATAACGCTTTCCAAACATAAAATAAAGTTAAAGTTAAAATTACAGTGATTATTTATTAGAAAGAAAGTCGTTGAAAGTTTAACAATATTTAACAAAGTTGAAAATTATCAGTAATTTGCACAGAAAAACTGATTTTGGAAGGTAAAGAATAAAACAACCTGAAACAATTACTTAATATTTCAATATCTTGCAACAGTTGTTTTGGGTCAACATAGTAGAACGGCTCTTCATCAGACCAAAAAAGTGCACGAGTGGTGTATAAATGCATCAACGAATTTGCTTAAAGTATCTTTTATTTATGAAACTTAAACATGTTCATAGATCCTGCTATTTTGTCTGTATGCCCAAACACTTTTTTGTTACATAGGGTAAGTGCTCCAGTGATTCGCATGCCCCAGTAATTGACATATGTCCCGAAATAATTAATAAATAAGAAAAACAATAAAATCATATATTTTACAGGTAATAATTTTAACATTTTATGTTAAACACTGGAGCATAGGGTGCTAAAATGACTCGTAAAATGAATAACTTCAGTGTCAAACACTGGAACATAGGCGGCCAATTACTGATAAAATGAAAAACTGGCAGTGTCAATAACAGGAACATTGAGTGGGTGTCAAATAAAGATTCTTTTTTTTTTTTTTTTTATCAAATGTATGTATTTTAACATATATGTGGTTCTGAATGTCTTTCATACCTTATGTACTAACTTAAGATTTCTAAAAATATTTTCTCATGACTAGAACATTAAAAACATCAGAGATTGCTCTAAAAGCGTCAATCACTGGTGCACTTACCCTATTTTTAGAATATATTATTCGTCTTCATTAGAGTACATTTCCTAATTAGTATAGCATAAATATTAATGCCGTAATACTCTTTAAAACAATCATATAACGTTTATCATATATTCTGTAAAAATCTTTTATACATTTATTAATTTCTGTCACATTCGTTATTTTTAATGAAGTGTATTAAAATAATATTCAAAAAATACTTCTCACAGGCTTGAATGTTTCCATTTTTTCTTTCTTTTTTAATCCCTTTTAATTCCAAAAACCAATGTGTAATTTACAAAATTTTCAATAAAATCATTATGAACCTAAATAACATATATCAGTTTTAAATCATCCTTGAAATATAGTGGGAAATTATAATACAGATAGCTAGACGAACCGAAGTTTTAAGCATTTTCAACTTTGTTTTAAAAAATTAAAAAGATAATATTTTAAAGAAAATTACATATTCTGCACGAAGGAAGTAATTAAATATTTTGGTTAAAACTAATATACGAAAATGGATAGTTTAACTCTCTGAAATTTCGATAACTTCAATATCCCCTCAATATATTGATAATATTATCTAAGAAGGGAGATAATTCTACAACAGCAAGTAAAGAATCAAATAACACCTAATTATTAAAGATTATCAAATATTCTGATATTGATATCTGATCTGATATTACATTTATTAATATTAATATATGCACAATGATAACCTTAATTAATTTAGAAATGATATTTTCCAGAGAGATGCAAGTTTTAAACTTTTTAAAAAAGAAATAAATAAAAGTTTGTTCAATGTTTGTCAGATTAGCATTTAATTTTTGTCAGATTCTTAGACAAGCAGGGAAATATGATCAGAGAAAAAAATGTTAAAATATTAGTTAACTTTGTGATTTTAAACATCTCAATCGATTACTTTTTTTTTTTTTTTTTTTTTTTGTGAGCATGTTTACAAGTTATGTAATCGAATGTGGAACTCACACGACTTTCTGCTGTCGTGAACAAGCATATATAAACAGATTACAGATTAAAGGGTGTAGCAAATGTACTGTAAATGTACTTATACCAAAAACAGACTAAAATAGTTTTATAAACAATTATTTGACATACATGCCTGCGTGAGAAAGCCTTCTGCCTCCTCAACCCTCGCTCCTGTGATGTAGATTATCACATATTATAAAATTAATTCTCTCTCTAAAAGACAGGTAAATTCTTTAAATAAATTAAATTATAAATTAAATTATTTAATTTTAAACAACTATTTTAAATGTAACGATATAATCATTTTTAACCTATAAATAATAAATTTGCTATATGCTTTTTCTATGTTTTATATGTCCCCTTTAATATTTTTTTCAATGTAACTGAAATAAAATCTTTGATCGATTCCCGGTATTCATTTAACAATTCTAACGTAATGAAAAAAAAATTTCGCGCTGAAAAGGATATGTTTTGACTCATTTCTTTCTTTTGCTTTGTGAACCCATTAATTCGGCTTCTTTTAATCTTACATTGAAATATAACTCAATTGCCCTCTTGTCGCCTAATTTACATCATCATTTAGACAAAATATTTGCTTACCCAGGACTTAAAACTTGGCGAAATCATGCCAACATTCACTAACAACTGCCTATGAATTACTGGTCGCTTTTTCAAATATATATATATAAATATTCGTAACGATTACCGCAACCATTCTCGTTCTTAAACTTTGAACTTGGCAGAAATAAAATTAAACGCCAAAAGCAATGTCATTTTTCGCTCCAGCTTTGCCCAGCACTTACGATCATGATGTAGCTTAGGAAGGTTTGGGGCTTCGTGCCCGGTTCTGTTTCCCCACTCCATACAGTTATCGTTAAAATCTTAATGTCTCTTAATAGACTATGATCAGGTCCTTTGGAAAAGGTTTATGTTTATTAAAGGAACTCTCAATGGAACAAAATGTGTCTCTGTGTTTTTTTAATTTTCTTCAAAAAAAAAAAAAAAAAAAAAAAAAAAAATTAAGTTCTAATAATGTTTTTATTTTTCAGCCACCGTCATCAACCAAAATATTATCTTTACGGCAGCCGACTGAACTACGTAATAGCCACTTTTTCAATGTAGTACTTACAAAAGTCAAAAAAAAAAAAAAAAAAATAAGATTTATTTAATTTAAAAGTTTATTCCTAATTATCTAGATAACCTTCGAACACTCTAGTCTTGAAACTTACCAATTTTGATCTACTTTTCAAATGGAGAACTTATGTGTTCTTAAAAATACCAAATCTTAATTTTCTGAATATATTTATTTTTCACTTATGCTGATAAAAAACATACTCCTAAAACAAAGATGCTAAAATCTCGATTTCCGCTCTTAAGCGAACTCAAAATACGTTATTATAACAGAAAAAAAAAAAAAAAAAAAAAAAAAAAAAAAACTAAAGACTTTGGTGACTATGCCGATAGAAGTGAAAACTAAGTAACTTGTGAATTGCATCGTCGAGCTATTAGATTATTATTTTCGAATTATTTTTGGTTTCTAAAGAAATGTTTATGATCTGTATTATAGGATTCGGCACAATATTTGTAGCTAGCGAAATTAAATGAACTAAGCCTTATATTAGGTAAAAGTATTGTAATAGGACTAAAATAACTTTCTTTTTTTTAATATTTATTTGAAAATTTATACTGAAAGCAAAAAAAAAGAGAATATAACTGTCTGTATAAAAGTACGTGCTTGTACTTTGTGAACTATGTATATACTGTGGAAAAAGTACATACACACATAGAGTATAGAACTAGAAAGAGACAGATGCCAGTAGCCAGTATACTACTCGTATTAGTATACATTTTATACATACATATATATATATGAGGCATGCCGCGCCGTGCGCTACATATATGGATATATATGTAGAGAGATATACTCTTTGTATATGTATAATGTATACTAATAACGCACGGAGTTATATCTATGTACATATATACACAGTATACATATAGCTCATGGAAAGCGTTCGGTGACGATGAGGCGAGTTCCATGATTTTTGTTCACGCAAAAAGTGCTCAACGCGCTAAAGAAGTTTTCACTTCAAAGGGTTCGGTGACGATGACGCAAGTTCCATGATTTTTGTTCACCTAAAAATGCTCAACGCGCCTAAAGAAGTTTTCACTTAAAAAAAAAATCCGCTTGTAATTTGTACTTTAAAGGATAATTTGACTACCGTATGCATATGAAAAACTAATTATCATTCTCAGCAGCGTTTCTGAACTTTGTAAAATTTAGTAAAGCCCTTATATCAGTAAAATCCATTAGAAAAATTTATTTTCGTATCGTTTTGGGTATATTGTATGTTAGTTATAAACACACCACTAAGTCTTCTTCAGTTTAACACAGTAGAAAAAATACAGAGCTTGAAATACACTTCAGCAGTTTCCATAGCCCTAATGTATCTGAATTTATTTGGGTGGCTCTAAAGACGAATATTGAAGGATTTTCATTGCATATTGTATAAGAAAATTGCTTCTATTCATATAAAAAATATATGCTTATTTGAATTAGTTTAGTGTAGCTAAAGATTTTACCTTTATCTACCAGAAATTTCGTCTATGGACGTAATATGTCAGAATGCTTTTGAGTATCCCTGTAGGAGACCCATTTGTCCGTGTACAATAAAAAGTATCAAGTAGCATCCTTATATGATACAGTGTTAGAATATTGAGTTTGATTTTCCTGCTATTATTTTTACTTCCTCTTACCCATAAGGTAGAGAAAGTATTGTTTTTGGGTCAAATTTTCGAAAGTGAGATTTTGTTATGTTTACACGTTTTGAGGCCTCCTGAATACGAAAATCATGTTTTTAGCGGTTGGTCTGTGTGTCTGTCTGTTATCAACATATCTCAAAAACAAATTAGCGCAGAAAGTTCAAACTTGGTATTCTAAATGTGTACCATATAAGGATGCTACACTAAACTTTTCGTTAAGATCAAGCAAATGGTTCGTGTACAGGGACATTGAAAAGTATTCAAATACATTACGTCTATGGGGGAAATCGCAGGTAAGTAGAGTTTAACATCTATAGACTGCACTAAACCAAATGAAACGAATATTTATTTTTTTGTAATAGAGATAATCAACTAGGAAAAAAAGTTGTGTATGTAGGAGCCTTGCCTCACCCTCTGGGGGGAAGTCCCCCCTCGGGGGGTGTAAATTTTCATGATGGGTATCTTTCAAAAGAGCTCGCCAATACCTTTAAAACAAATGGTTGAACCATCGATCTGCGATATTTTAAAATAAGTTATCGTTTTTTTTTCATTTTTAACATTTTATATATATATATATATATATATATATATATATATATAATATTGAGAATAAATTCAACTTTTTATATATATATATATTTAGTGTTATACTACTTCTCTTATATGGAAATCGTCGATAATTGTTTTAGATAATAATTTGAATAAATTATTTTTTTAAAAACAGAATTATTTTTTAACAACCGAATTAAATTCTATATAAATGTAGGTGCATTAATGTAACGGGGGGGTTGAGGGGGGTGGTAGACCCCTCTCACAGAACTAATTATTATATAAAACTCTCCCGAAGCCTAATTTGAATTGTTCAACGTAGGTTTACATAACATCGTTATCTTACTTCTTAATCTCCAACCTGTATTTATAGTATTAAATTTCAGGGTAAGAGAAAGTCGTGTGAGGGACACACCAGATTTTTTTTTTTTTTTTTTCAAAATATGTTAAACCATAGTATTATATAAAATGAAAATTTTGCTATATATATGTATATATATATATTTTTCTTGCAAAATCTTTAAATTTGCAAAGTGGACTCTTTAGGCCATTGCTCATGAATTCGATATTGTCAACTCTGTGCCTGACGAAGGAGAAAATATTATTTATAAGACACGACCTCAAGACAAAACTTCCTCTATTATATAAATAATGGGTAGCAGAAAGTTAAAAATATATTAAGTGTAAATTATAAATCAGACCCTAGGTAAATGCAAGAACTGATATTTATTGCTTAAGATCAACTCAAGAAACTTCGTAACGAAATTGTTAATGATTTAATACCTTCACTGTTTTCTAAATGCATGGATAATAACGACAGAGCGTAGAAATAATGACTCTGAAAATAAAATGTCGATAAAATTTTCATATGAGAATAACCACGCACTAAGAACAGACGATAAAAGTTTACGAAAGAAAAATAATGTTTTGACATTTTCATCGAAGCATATTGAAGTTCTTCAATGCAATTTACGTATTACTACATTAGTTTAAAAGTTAATTATTCTTGTAAGGAAATTTTACGTCAGCACAAATTTGTAAATTAACGAACAGATATTATAATAAACATTATATTTACTTTAAAACAATCACAACCATACAACTATGATATAGTTACTCGCAGAATTATTCCGCTTCCCTGATTATTAGATTTAGATGATGAATTTAAAAGGAAACAAACCTCTTTTTTTTATATATAATTTTATATAATTTGGCAATTACGTATAATTTTGGACTTTAAAACTATAAAGCGTGTTTTTTTTTTTTTTTTTTTTTTTTTTTTACTAAAATAAATACATGTGATGATATTAATACTTAGTAGCTCAGAATAAAATAATAATAAAAAGAATAATAACCAAATATTTGACTAGAAAATCACTTTTTCAATGCGAAACATTCATAAAAATACTATTCTTGAATATGTAAACTACAGAAATACAGAAACTAACTTATCTCTGCAATGTATTATTATTATTATTATTATTATTTTTTTAGGTCCAAAACATTTAATAACTATTTTTTGTCAAACATCGAACTCATGGATATGGTTCATATTTCAAATTATTTTGGCAATAAAAAGAACAGCAGTGACATCAATAGATACACTGTTAAAAATGGTTTCTTAAAAATGAGCTAATTGTCTCAAAATAGCTCCGAAACAATATATACTTAAATTTGAAAACTCATGTACACAATTTCGAGTATATTGACATGTCAAACATGGGGATTTTGGGATTCTTATTGTTCAACCCCATTTTTGAGCCTGTCAATATACTAGAAAATAAGTACATGTGTTTTCAAATTTAAGTATATTGTTTCGTAGCTATTTTGAGACAATTTAGCTCATTTTTAAGAACCCATTTTTAACTGTGTAATTACTTGAATTATGTAATTTTTATGTATGTATAGTTACTCTCAAATACCGATAGAAGTCTACACCAGTATTTCTTAGTGGTGGAAGAACATTTAAAGTGGTTGTTCTACATATGGCATCATGAACTTTCTAGGGTCAGGCTTTCTGTAACCTATTCTGCTGCCGCAATCTATATTTTGAAGCCTAGCTACTTCAAACAATTGACGCTGCTGTAGACCGAATTTTTTTTAGCAGTACATTGTATTTTAAATTGCTTTCGCTTTGTATTTTAAGCTGATATCATCTTAACTACCTGGAATTATTTAATTTAAATAGCCAACTGGAAATCCTTGGTTATTTAGCACCTTTTGGTCTTTTCTGTGCCTTTATGCGTTCAGGATCAGTTAAAAGGTAGCCTAACATACAAAGTCGCATTTTAATAGTATAATGCATAATACATTTATGCTTAATTAAGTACATATAAAATAAAAACAACTCTTATAAAAGATGTAAAATGGACGTCTAAGGGGATTGGGCACCATTGCCGGCAACATTCAATCGGTTTTCATAAAAAGGCTAATATTTCCAGTTAATATTTATAAATTGAACTATATTAGTTTTTTTTTTTTTTTTTTTTTTTTTTTTCAAATAAAATGTATATTCAGTCAACAGTTTTTATGGTATTTGATATATTTTTTACATATTTGAAATCTTAAAATAGGGTTTTTACATTTTGTATTTTTTCATGATTTTATGATCTTCAAAATGATTAAATTTCTACACATAATTAGTAAAGGACATAATATTATTTTGGATATTTAATGGAACCTACGTAAAAGAATCAGGGATGTGTTTTTAAATTTATTAGTTTCCGAGAAAAAAAAAAATAAATAAAAAGTGTATGCCTATGTAAAAGTTTGGGGAGAAATATGATTTTTGTTAGTTTTTTTAATTTATATATATTTTTTAAAGACATTGCAAAATCCATTCCAAATTCTTTTAGGTAGGTCCTATTGAATATCCAGAAAAAAAAAATTAAGTTCTTTCTTAAACATCTGTAGTAATTTAAACATTTTGAAGATCGTTAATTCATGAAAAAATTCAAATTAAGAAAACACAATTTAAAGATTTCAAGTCTGTAAAAACTATATCAAAAATCCTAGGAATTTTTACCTCTATGTATATTTTATTGAACAAACCTAATATAGTTCAATTTATAAATATTAAATGAAAATATCTTACACTATTAAGTGAGAAATATTTGTATATATATGTGTATATTTCACTGTTCTCGAAAACGGTAGCTCAGACAGTCACGTGATTTAACACAAAGGCGCCCTCCGAAAGGTCATTGTGCACATCGAAGTCAGATTTTCAAATTTTTGATTAGTTTTCTTTTAATTAATAAAAATAAAAATAAAGCATCCCATTTCTATGATGATGCAGAATGGAGAATCTTAGGAGAGATTTGTGGTTGGTTTATTTGAATGTATTTTACATTAAGCTACAGCTACGTTATGAGGAATTACAAGAGATTTGACTGGTTTATTTCATTTTCATTGATTTGAGTGTATTTTACGTTGAACTAGAACTACGTTATGAGGAATTACGAAAGATTGTATTGGTTTATTTGATTTTCATTGATTTGAGTGTATTTTACGTTGAACTACAGCTACGTTATGAGGAATTACGAGAGATTTGAATGGTTTATTTGATTTTCATTGATTTGAAGTAGCGGTGTCCAGTGATTTTTTTTTTTTTTTAACGTGCGTGATAGTGATTGCCGCGAAACCGAGTTACGTGCGTTTTCAGATTCATGCACACCAATTTAAGACTGCCCAGTGATGTATTTTGGTATTAACATGCGTGATAGTGATTGCTGTGGAACCGAGTTTCGTGTGTTCTGAGATTCATGCACAGCGATATACGGCTGTCCAGTGATCCAGAATATTCGAAGAATTAACATTTCTATTTGACTGTTTTCGAGAATATTCGTTTTAATAATAGTTTTATTGAACAGATTCGAGAAGTTCAAAAAATTTTGATATTCTCAAGGAGATCTCATACTAAAACTGTGAAGAAAATAGTCGCCAATCGAAATATATTTATTTAAACGTTTCAATTATTCAATTAAAGAGAAAACCTTTAAATATAGTGCCATGCTAGTAAGCTTTTATATGAAACATACTACAACGTTACAGTCAAAGGTGCCAAGACCCCTTATGCTTAAAATATATTTAATATAGGTAAGCCGTCGTTTTTTTATTTAAAATTACTATAAAGTCTCCTGTTGGTTATATTTGCTATTTCTTAATCTCTTGTGAAAATTTATACTTTTGCGGACACATTAAAAATATATCTAACTTCAAAAATATTATAAAAACTTTCACTCTCAGAAATAATATACTCAATTTTGACGATTCAGACATCCTCGGGCATAATTTCGTTGTTTTTGACAACCATTTCGTCAAGCGTTCACGTGATTTTTGAGGAAACGTGAACTCTCAAATATTTGACGAAATTATTTACTCACAATAGCATGTGCTAGCTTTCATTACCACCATATTGGGTTTTTTTCTGTGTTGTTTCAACTTTACGTTACAAGGACTTTTATTTGCCGGCCTGGTGGTTCGGTCGGTAGGACACTGCCTTCTGGATTCCCAGGTCTCGGTTTCGATTCCTGATGCGAGCATGGATGTTTGTGATGTCCTATGTCTACAAAATATTGTGTGCGCTTGTTTCTGTGAATTTCTGTAAAAATATGAACCAATTGAGACATGAGTCATTGTAACTATAGGTCTCAAAGCTGTCAAATAAATGACTTTTATTTGCTTGCTCTGTTGTATTTATATTTTCATTAAATATAATTAGGATTTAATGTCTAAAGCAATGAACTTGCAGGTAATTTTATAATTTTATATATTGTATTTTATTCTGTATCACGAAACTAGGATGAAAAAATGTATCGTTACTTTTGACGAAATTCGTATGTACAAACAAGTGACGAAAGTAATTTTCACAATTTGACGAAATATTCGCTCGGAGTATTTCCCTGGAAACGGTTTCGTGAAAATTGAAAAAAATTTCGTGAAATTTGAGTATCCATTTCTGAGAGTGTTGGAATAAATGTTTTCCTTAACGCTTTCCTTTCGGCAAGATATCCCAATCTTTGGATAACATAAAATCAAGTATCTTATAGTAAAATCAAGTGTAAGATTACAAATAAAAACATGAAATAAAAAATTTATTAAAAGAATTAAAAGATTTTCAAAGCTTTAATTTTTTCTTAATTTGTGGATCTAAAAAAAGTAATAATAACATAACATCGGAATACATCTACTTTAATAACAAGCGCTTTAGAAGAAATTAAAATATTCAAACAAGTTTGCATATTTTACTACATAATACTGCCAATTTATGTCTGATTATTACATTTTATAATACATACATTAAACTTTTTGCGAATAATTAAACAAGTTACTTGTATTTTAAAGAATATTATTTATTGAAAAAACAATATTTTGAATAATCCTAATCAGTGAAACATATCGCCTAATACAATAATTTCTTAGAAAAAGATATATTTTAACAAGCGAGCCAAAACGGATTAAAATGCACCTAGATACTGATCTGTGCATTATCTCTTTGGAATTTATATCATAATTCTTAGAGTTTCGTGTCTGGTTTCTAAGATTTTCGTTTTAATCCTCTTACAATTTCTTCTTAAAATCCTCTTATTTTAATAACCATGCATTCCTGCAAAGGTTTATATTTTCTTCTGTTCAAGTTTACTTAAGTATTCTTACTTGTGAACGAAGCAAACGTAACAATTTAATTTGTGCTTTGGAGAAGACTATAATCTGCTGATCTCATCTTTTCAGCGTAATTTTAATTGAATATGGAAAAATAAGCGAAATGTTAACTTAGTGCCATTACATATTTACTTTCTTCTATATTCAATAGAAGAAAGTATTGGATTCGTAAAAATTTTCGACCTCGGGATTTTGATGGATTTACACGTTTCGAGAGCTGTAGAACACGATTTGACCATTTTTAGAAAATGTCCGTGTGTCTGTCTCTGTGTGTGTGTGTGACAAAATTTTGTGGCAACTGTATCTCAGGAACTACTGCACAGAATTTCATACAAGTTGGTATGTAGTTGCACCTTGACATAAATTAGTGCCTATCAACTTCTGGTAAAAATTGTCTTACAGGTTGCGTTGCCATCCCGCTTTTTCTAAATTTTTAACATGGTGATATAGGACAAAATTTTTTATAAATGTGCATAAAGAGAATTATTTTTTAGTAATCATTATGAAATTTACAAGAATTATTTATAATTGAGGTAGTCAACTGGGAAAAAAATTTTGTTTGTGTTGGAGCCTCGTCACCCCCTCTGGGGGGGGAAGTTCCCCCTCGAGGGGAGTAAATTTTCAAGATGGGTAGCTTTCGAAAGGTCTCGTCAATACCTTTAAAACGAATGGTTGAACTATAAATCTGTGATAATTTAAAACAAAATTATCGATTTTTGTTTACTTTTAACAAAAAAAAAACTTTGAAAAAAAAATCGCTTTTTTTTTTTAAAACGAATTTTAACCAAGCTTGGTATTTAGTTAGCCCCTGACATAAACTGGTGCTGATTAGATTTGGGGATCAATCGCTCAACAGGTGGCGCTGTGATCGTATTTTTTTCTAAATTTTTAACATGGCAGTATAGGACAAAATTCCGTATAAATGTACATAATGAGAGTTATTCTTAACCTGTGATTGTAAAAACAAAGTTATCGATTTTTTTACGTTTAACAAAAAAAAAAAAAAAAAAAAAAAACTTGGAAAAAAATTGTATTTTTTTTTTTTTTTTAATTATTGAGTGAATTTGTATAGGAAAATATAGAAGAAAGTTCTGTGGTGGCCACAACATACTAGTTCATTTGAAGATAAACCAAGACGAGTATAAAGCACAATTAACAAAAAATGTAAGATTTGATTTTTAAAACATATTTAAAAAAAAAATAATAATAATTAAATATCATCTAAAATGACATCGTTTGTAAAACATCTTTATTATAATAAACTTTTTCTTTTTTTAATATTTTAAATCGAAAGAATTGGAAAGTTATAATTCAGTTTTCCTTATGCAGATTGTTTTTCCAACATAGAAATACTATGAATTCATATCAGTTTCAAATCTCATGTTAAAACAAAAGAACCATATTTTCTACATTTTAGTAAAAAAAAAAAATAAAAAAGTCAATTAATTGAATTTTTCAAAGATTCCTCGTTAAGTTTAAATTTTGCAGGCTTAATTATTTATTCATTTATTATTATTGCTGTTGTTATTGTTATTATTGTTATAGTTATTGTTATTATTGAAATAATTGACATATTTGTTTTAACAATTTTTCTTTGATATTATATGATCTAGCAGAGGATTTGAGGAAAGTTGGGTGCTCGCCACGGTGACCTCTGCTCCTTCTTTTAGTTATTAATTTAATTTAGTTTTTTTTTCTGTCATACATTGTTCATGCTTTTTATACATAATCTCGTCTGTCAATGTCTCAGGTGACACTCATATAAACACTTTCAATATCTTTTGATTTGTATAAGGCTTCACTTCCATGTGTAATTGCATAATGAAAAATACAAATCTATATGATCATTGTAATGCTGGATAATTATTGTTACTATTATGTAATAAGTTGAAAACATTAAAAAACAATTTTCCTACATCTTACTATAAAGTTTTCATCTTAGATTTTATGACATACGCTTTACTGTACAATTGTACCTTTAATTTGTGATGTAACTTCTTCATACTCATATATAAATTCGAATTATAATTCAACCTTACTGATTGTCTTGTATAGAACATTAAAGAATCTCTAAAAATGCCATATGCATACACAACGAAAATGAGAAATATTTTGTATGTCTATTGCGTTATTATTTGATAAAACAAATTATGAAATGATTTAACAAGGAGGAGGTGCCGCTCACCACTCTAAGAGTGGTGTCGAGCGCTTTTAGCTATGCTAGGCCCCTACTCTGGAACGTTTATTTAAAAACTAAAAAAGAAAAAATTACAAGGTTCGCCAGAATGAAGTTAACACACGGCAAGGGTCGACATATAAGCCGCTGAAACAACATTCTGTCACGACATATGGCGAAGAAAAGCATAGTAATTTGAATGTTTATACAGTTATCTAATTTCAACATATTTGAATAAGTACAGAGAGAGAGGGTAGGATATCGGCAGAGGGTAAAATTCAGCAGAACAATATTCCCGCGCGACATTTGGCGAAGTATTACAAATATTTAATAATTATTAACAAACTTAAATAATAATAATAATAATAATACACAAAGGTAAAATTCGCCTGTACAGAGTACTCACGCGACAGGGAGGCGAAATAAAATAAATCTTGAAAACTCAAAAGAACAATCAGCTAGAATTGAACTGGAAGGAGGGAGAATTATTTACAAACAAATCAGTTCGCCAGAACAAGGTTCCCACACGCTGATTAGACAAACATTTTTGTTTAATATAATAATACCTTAAATAATCTGGTGTGTCACTCACACGACTTTCTCTTACCCTGAAATTTAATACTATAAATACAGGTTGGAGATTAAGAGGTAAGATAACGAGTACTGTTATGTAAACCTATGTAAAACAATTCATATTAGGCTTCTGAAGAGTTTTATATGATAATTAGTTCTGTGTGAGGGGGGCTACCGCCCCCCTCAACCCCCCGTTTCATTAATGCACCTACATTTATATAGAATTTAATTCGGTTATTAAAAATATTTCTCTCTTTAAAAAATAATTTATTAAAATTATCTTTTATGATAAAGCAGACGATTTCCATATTAGAGAAGTAGTTTAAGAACAAATATCCAAAAAAAGTCCATTTTATTCTCAATATTAAAAAAAAAAAAAAAAAGGTACGATTTTTTTCGTTAAAAGTAAAAAAAATCGATAACTTTGTTTTAAATTATCGCAGATCGATGGTTCAACCATTCGTTTTAAAGGTATTTTCGAGCTCTTTTGAAAGATACCCATCATGAAAATTTACACCCCTCGAGGGGGGACTCCCCCCCAGGGGGGGGGGGCGAGGCTCCTACATACACAAAAAAATTTCCCAGTTAACTGTCTCTATTACAAAAGATATATATTCGTTTCATTTGGTTTAGTGCAGTCTATAGACGTTAAACTCTATTTTCCTGCAATTTCCCCCATAGACGTAATGTATTAGAATTCTCTTGATTGTCCCTGTACACGAACCATTTGCTTGATCTTAACGAAAAGCTTACTGTAGCATCCCTATATGATACACATTTACAATACCAAGTTTGAATTTTCTGCCATAATTTGTTTTTGAGATATGATGATAACAGACAGACACACAGACACACACACAGACCATTTGCTAAAAACATGATTTTCGTATTCAGGGGACCTCAGAACGTGTAAATATAACAAAATCTCGCGTTCGAAAATTTGACCCAAAAACAATACTTTCTCTACCTTATGGGTAAGAGAAAGTAAAAAAACAATACTTTCTCTACCTTATGGGTAAGAGAAAGTAAATAATCTGGT
The DNA here is from genome assembly GCA_963930645.1 of Salticus scenicus. Taxonomy (NCBI): domain Eukaryota; kingdom Metazoa; phylum Arthropoda; class Arachnida; order Araneae; family Salticidae; genus Salticus; species Salticus scenicus. Next base: position 220,068,285 of record OZ005662.1, read on the forward strand.
GTGTCACTCACACGACTTTCTCTTACCCTGAAATTTAATACTATAAATACAGGTTGCAGATTAAAAGGTAAGATAACGAGTACTGTTATGTAAACCTGTGTTAGGGGGGCTACCGCCCCCCTCAACCCCCCGTTTCATTGATGCACCCACTTTTATATAGAATTTAATTCGGTTATTAAAAAATAATTCTGTTTTTAAAAAATAATTTATTAAAATTCATATTTAAAAAAATTATCTTTTATGATAATGCAGACGATTTCCATATTAGAGAAGTAGTATAACACCAAATATCCAAAAAAAAGTCCATTTTATTCTCAATATTTAAAAAAAAAAAAAAAAAAAAAAAAGTTTTTTTTGTTAAAAGTAAAAAAAAATCGATAACTTTGTTTTAAATTATCGCAGATTGATGGTTCAACCATTCGTTTTAAAAGTATTGGCGATCTCTTTTGAAAGATACCCATCATGAAAATTTACTCCCCTCGAGGGGGGACTTCCCCCCCAAGGGGGGGGAGGCGAGGCCCCTACATGCACAATTTTTTTTCCCAGTTAACTATCTCTATTACAAAAAATATATATTCATTTCATTTGGTTTAGTGCAGTCTATAGACGTTAAACTCTACTTACCTGCAATTTCTCTCATATACGTAATGTATTTTAATACTTTTGAGCGCCCCTGTACACGAACCATTTGCTTGATCTTAACGAAAAGCTTACTGTAGCATCCCTATATGATACACATTTAGAATACCAAGTTTGAACTTTCTGCCATAATTTGTTTTTGAGATATGCTGATAACAGACAGACACACACACAGACACACACACAGACACACAGACACACAGACACACACACAGACACACACACACACACAGACATACACACAGACCATTTGCTAAAAACATGATTTTTCGTATTCAGGGACCTCAAAACGTGTAAATATAACAAAATCTCGCATTCGAAAATTTGACCCAAAAACAATACTTTCTCTACCTTATGGGTAAGAGAAAGTAAAAAGGACTTTTTAACAAGCTATTTAAAGACGGATTAAAATGCGTCCAAATATCGATCTATATATTATTACATTTCCTTTATTTTTTTCGTCACAATTCTCAGAGTCTCGTGTCTTGTTCCTAAGCCTTTCCTTTTAATCCTCTTACAACTTCCTCTTAAAAACATCTGAATTTTATAAATTTGCATTTCCTAAAAGGTTTTAATTTTTTTTCCTACTTAAATTTTTTTACGCGCTTTTACTTGAAATTTTACTTTTAAATAAACGTAGCTATTTAATTTATATTCTGGAGAAAACTATAATCTTCTGATCTCCTCTTTTCTTGCTAATTGTACAGCACATCTTTTGGTATCTGTAAGAAAATAAACTGAACGCATTAAAAATAACAATAATAATAATAAGTTTTTAATTTTGGATTTTTTAACTTTTTCTTCACAATGCATTTTTACTGTAACATTTTATCTACCGCATTACGATACAGACAATCTATATAATATTTCTCTAACGTGGACCAGTTTCAATTATTTTTTTGTCGAAACGATACGATACGCGAGGATATTTTAAAGATATATACTGAATATGAACTTTTGTGTCATAAATTGACTAAAAAATACAATCATAAAAAATATAATCAAAATAGGAATTAGTTTATTTATTTATTAATGTATATATATATACCAAAATTAATAAAAAGTTATCGCCAACATGGCGACAAAAATTTAAAAGGCGTCATGGGAGTCCTATACTAAAACTGTACTGCCTGTGGAAGTATAAAAATTGGGTCGTGAACCATGAATTTTATTTGGAAACCTTTCTTTGAGTGATTTTGGTTTCACTATTGTGCAATATTAATTTGGTTTTAATAATAATTTGGCTTCTGGTAAATTAGAATTTTAATTAGGTGGTGAAATTTGTATAACATTTATGAGTTTCAAATTTTAAAGGTAAATAAGAAAAGAAATAAAGTGCGAATATTTCGCACGGATTTGCTAGTAAAAAAATAAAGGTATTTGAAACATATTATTACTTACAAACTTTGAATAAACACCATAAAATGCAATAAACTCGCAACAATTGTTTCGGGTCGAAAAAACACACGACCCTTCATCAGGCGAACAAAGTAAGCACGAGTGCTGCAGTCAAAGCGGCAACGCACAAAATCTCCAAAACTAACATAATTTCATCTCCTGTCTGTTCCTCCCATTTGGATATTCAGGAAGCATTCTACATATTTAAAAATTCGAAAAATCTTGTTAATAATATTTCTTCCACTCCTTTCTTCTCTGATGCTTGGAAATTACTCACGTAACTTAGATTTTAGTTTAATTTTTGTTATCCTTAGATTGTTATATGTTTAATCTCACTCATTTATTTATTTTCTTGTTTTTTGTTCAATTCTACTCACACCAGTAGCTATATTTACTTTCTACTTCATAAACTTTTTCTTTTCATTTTAAACGATTTTGTGCGTTGCCGCTTTGACTGCAGCACTCGTGCTTACTTTGTTCGCCTGATGAAGGGTCGTGTGTTTTTTCGACCCGAAACAATTGTTGCGAGTTTATTGCATTTTATGGTGTTTATTCAAAGTTTGTAAGTAATAATTTTTACAACGCCAGTTTTGTGATGCTTCTTTATTAAAATTTGAAACATATATTTATTAGATACATAAGAGTAATTTTTAAAGATATGTGTAATAAAAATTATGCTTAATTCATCGTAGTAATTATGAGGATTAAGTGAAATGGTTGTACCATTCGTACATAGAGGTTTAATAGATATTAGAATTTTACAAAAGGTAGAAAAAAGTATTTACCCTTTATATTCCTTATACACTGAGAAAAAATTCTGTAGCTGACATCTAGAATCCAAATTGTGGCTGTAGAAAAAATAGTTCCATGTTATCTTTATAAATTCTAGTGCCCTTTGAAAGCGAGTTTTTTAGACCCCTGTTAGAATTCTAGAGCGTCTACCTATATTATAGAGAGCAAAGTTATTTAAAAATCTCTGCAAATAAATGCGAATACAAGAGGCGGGTTTCAGCAACTGTAATCTTGGTTTATTACTTAATTTTAGAAAATCAAGCGAGAATTTCTCGCATTACAAAGAATATTCATGATATTTAGAATATTGTTTCACCATCTAGAAATGTGTAGACTAGAAATTCTCTATCATTTCGTCTATTCAGTTTATTGGCGTGCCTTAAGCGCATAGCTCGGACATCTATATTTCTAATTTAGGGATTTAGAAAATGACCACTTATTCATTCTAGATGAAGGCGGTACATATATTTTTTTTCTCAGTGTATTTTTTCTAATATTGATGGGAAATTCTTGAGGTAGTATATGAATTCATTATAACACACGTGTGAAGATCGTGAAATATACCAAGCAAAAAACAACATAAGCACTTTATAAAATCCTTTCTGAAACAAAAAAGACTACATATAGCGTCTAGTGCCATGTGGTGATATTTAAGGGAGATATGTACGTTCTACATGAGAAAAAGGTATATACGTTCTATTTTTAAAATGCCTTTGATCTTTTTTACATAAATTCGATTTTATCAGTTTTTTAAACTAATGGTACTTTAAAGTACCATCATCAGATAAAGTGTTAAACCGTGATTTAACTTCTCATTTCGCAAATACCATTCTCAGCTTTAATTACGCAAAACTCGCAAGATTGTATGAACATCTACAAAAATGCCATAATGTATGCACTACGAAAATTAGAAGTACTTTGTATTTATGATAATTTCCTTTTATTGATAAAATAATGTTTAAAAAGTAATTCTAATTAGTGAAATATCTTACTTAATATAATAACTTCTTTACAAGGGAATATCTTAGCAAACAATGGAAAAAGATTTAAATTTACTCTGATATTGATCTATATATTATTACATTTCCTTTTGGGTTTACTTCATAGTTCTTCTAGTTTCGTGTCTGGATTCTAAGCTTTTCATTTTAATCTTCTTACAACTCTTCTTAATGACATCTTATTTTAATAAGCTTGCATTTCCTATAAAGGTTTATATTTTTCTCTATTTTAGTTTATTTATGCGTTTTCACATGTGAATAATAGAAACGCAACAATTTAATTTGTGCTTTAGGAAAGCTATAATCTGCTGATCTGTTTCCGTACTAAATTAAATAAACATAGCAAAATTATATAGTGCAACCACGTTTCCTATGACTAGTCTTTAAGGCCGGTTTCCACTGGAGTTGGAGCTTCCAGGTCCAAAAAACCATTAATCATGCTCCGCACACAAAGAGCCAAATGTCTTGTCATCAGTTGTAACCTTTTCTTATCAGATTGCGCAGTTACTTCAAAGGAAAGCATGCAAAATTGACAAAGATATCTGCCTCTGGCCCTTCAATTATCTCAGCTGGGGGTTAGAACCAGGGACTTCCAACTACGTTCGAGGGTTTTGAGCCCTGCTGACCACATCAAAGGATTCTGAATAGAAGCCGTTGAAAGAGCCACCAGTGGAAACCGAACTTTAGGACGAATCCAGAGCCATTGAGAGGTGCCAAAGTGGCCGACAGATTGGGATTTGGTAAACATTCAGTCATCGGTGTTCCCTTATCGCTTATATTCTCAACGACAAGGCTTATCACCCCTCTTTAAACAATGGTCTCGTTCAATCCACACTTGCGTATCTTTAGAGACCTTTCAAATTTATGGCTTAATGAATAATTATACAAAAAACTAACAACTAAGAATATTAGTCTCGAATGTTTTTTAAAAATATTTCGAATATTTAAAAATATTCATCTCTTGCAAAAGTGAATTATCTATATCTTTCTCTAAAATTTCCTTAGTGTTAAAACTTTCATTTCTTTATAGAATGCCTTTGACACAATAAATTTTTATTTTTTGCATTTTAGGGCTTCACAATAAAAAACTTCTAATTTAAAAAAATATATATATATATATTTTTTTTTAGTGCTTGAGGCCTATTTCAGTCGGTACAGTTGTCGAATTTTTATAATACACTCTTAATAGTGCTAAGGGCCTATTTCAGTCGGTTTATTGAATGGGGATTTATTGAATGAAGTCCCCCCAAGGCACAACTTTGACATGAGTCCCCCCCCAGGCCCAACTTTGACATGAGTCCCCCCCCAATGTACCCCTATTTCAGTCGGTACAGCGTTGTCGAATTTTTATACGTCACGCTTAATAGTGCTAAGGGCCTATTTCAGTCGGTTTATTGAATGGGGATTTATTGAATGAAGTCCCCCCCAAGGCACAACTTTGACATGAGTCCCCCCCAAGGTACCCCTATTTCAGTCGGTACAGCGTTGTCGAATTTTTATACGTCACTCTTAATAGTGCTAAGGGCCTATTTTAGTCGGTTTATTGAATGGGGATTTATTGAATGAAGTCCCCCCAAAGCACAACTTTGACATGAGTCCCCCCCAGGCCCAACTTTGACATGAGTCCCCCCCAAGGTACAACTTTGACATGAGTCCCCCCAAGGCCCAACTTTGACATGAGTCTCCCCAAGGCCCAACTTTGACATGATTCCCCCCCAAGGTACAACTTTGACATGAGTCCCCCCCCAAGGCACACCTTTGACATGAGTCCCCCCCAAAGCACACCTCCCCCTCATTGGGAAAAAGAGAAAAAACGTTGTTTTGCGGCTATAAGACAGTTTGGACTTCCAACGTTATTTGTTACAGTATCTGCAGATGAAACACATTGGTTTGATTTAATGAAAACTTTATCATGGAATTTAGATCGTCACGAATTAACTAAAGAAGAATTTGTCGATATTAACACGTTTAGCAGTAGGCCTCTGGCACTAAATTAAAATCGGTCAATGTCAGATTTTCATGTTTTAAATAATGAAATAATGTCGTGTCTGTATAATTTTTTTTTTTTTTTTTGTTTTGTTTTTGTTTTTTAAACTTAAATATTTATTTAAGTTCACCTATGCTTTCTGACTCTGAATGAAACAAACATAGCAATTCAATCTGTGTATTAAAGAAAAACTATAAACTGTTCATATTATTATTTCATGACATCCATAAATGAAAATGGCAGATGTGAGCGATATGATATCTAACATGGAGCACTCACGACCTGAAACACATTGATTGTAACTGAAATTTACAGGTAGTTAAAGAGTATCAAAATTTACACCCCTATCAATTTATGTTAAAAATCGTTACTTCAGAAAAGAGATATCGGAAAATTTCCGCCATTCATTTTGAACTTGTGACGTCATTCTCTTTATATATTTGACTTTCGTAATTTTTTTTATTCGTTTTGGTCGACATCGATTGTGTACCTCACATTAAGAATTTTCGATTTATTTCAACAATCTGTCATAAACGCATCTTCCTAGAGGGATAGTGTACAAGAAACAGAAATGAAATCTTTCAGTGAGGCAATCGCTGTGCCGCCATAATACATTTCTTTAGTTTGAAATATTGTCAATATATAACGTTGTCAATATTATTGTAGAACTTAACCCTACACGGCTCAATTTTTTTTTAGAGCGCGACAAAATTATATAGGTTGTAATTAGTGATCAGAAGATAGGGAAAACTTATAAAAATAAAAATAAAACCATATTCTACGGAAAAATCAACTTTTTAGCTCAACGTGCCGTATGTGGAATATACTTAAAAATATGATTTACTAATACGTTTACTATTGTAATATAAAAAAATCAACTTACCTCTGCAAAATATACACTTCCTTATAACACACGGTATTTTTTTTTTCGAGTCAAGACTGTTCAGTAACTATTCTTTTTTTATTTTTGAATTCAGACAAACGACTAACGTATCACTTTCATTCAAATTTCACACTGAGTGCACTATAACAAAAACACGAACGACATCTTTAGGTAAAGGTTCGTATTACTACATTGCTAAATGTCAGTAGCTTCTATCAAGATGTCAAGAGATGTCGCAACTAATAGTTTTATAGCTAAAGGAACGATTAAAGTCGGTGTTCCACATATGGAACCGGGTGCCTTATAGGGTTAAGATCAAAAATTCAAAATTAAAGAACTGGTATACAATAAATATTTAAGCATAGAAACTTCTTCACACACTATAAAATAAAGGGAAGCACTACTGGTTTCTAAAGGACGTGCCCTTTCGAAACCGGCAATGTTTCCCTCTATTTTATGGTGTGTGCAAGACGTTTTAATGTTTAAATACAATTCATTGTGGTTCAACAAAATTTACAGCGGGAAAATAATTCGGGATTCAGTAACTGTAAAAAAGTTTTAGAATACAGCAGATGAATTAAGCAGAATCAATGGATTAAACACACATTAAACAGAAACAAACTGAACTAACAAAGAAAAATATGAGTTTCAGGCAAAAAACTTCTAGATTAGCCTTATTGAATCTATGATTTCAAAAGGAAGTAAGGTAAAAACATCAGTGCTCGCCACTCCTAAAATTTGCATCAGTGTTCGTTCCCCTCATAAAAGCCGTGTTAAAATAACTGTTAATTAACATCTATGAAATTGAACCCGCTGGAGCTAGATCGTCCGGTTAAATCTATCGCAGGCGGAATTAAATTCCTAAATGTTAATTAAGTTATTTTAACACGGCTTATGTAAGGGTGACGAACACTGGTGCAAATTTAAGGGGTGACGAACACAGTTGTCTTTCCGTCTTATGGGTATTTTTGGTTTTAGACAAATTTATCTTTCAGTCATTGTTTTATCCATATATATTAAAGTTTTTTTTTTTTTTTTTTTTTCCTCTCTCATTTTTCAATATTTATACATAGATTTTAAAAAAAAGTGTAGCTTAATAAAGTTATAATCTAAATTTATTCTATATTTATGAATTCTGAGGGCTGATAGCGTAAAGATTGTGCTTAAACATGTTTTGCTATACACATCTCTTTAATGCGGACATAACTTAAAGCAAAAATAGAAAATTATGAAAATTATATAAAATTGTATTAATGTAAATATACGCTGCACTTTCCTTATGCTGCAAAATCCCTCATTATATGATTAAATATCAGTTTTAATATTTTTTTTTCCCTTGTCATATGCACTTGAGTTGTAGATCTCTAGAAGATCTACAACACACGTGTACAGTAGATCGCAGATATAATGATTTAAAGATACGTGCGGCGAAAGTACGATTACAGGGGAGGTTTAATAATTAATTTTGATCTATAATTCTGTACTGATAAGTATAAAAGATTTAAGTCCAAAAATGTCGATTTTGAGTTAAGTACATAGTCAGACTCAGAAAAAAAATTCTCTATCGATTGGTATAAAGGATTTAAATCCATGTCATTTAGTCTTTGAGAAAATCCATTGGTAAAAAATGATTCAAGTCAGAAATTTACCATTCATGTATGGTATAAAATATTTAATTCAAATTTTCCCTTTATTAAATGAAGATTGACAATCACTGAATGGTATAAAGCGTATAAACCAACATAATCCCTTTTTCCTAATTGATTCTGCTCATTAGTTTTTAGTTAGTTTAACTTTATTTTTCGTCTCCTGAAAAATCAAGAATATGGACTTAAATCTTTTATACTTATCAGTACAGAATTTTACATGGGTTTTTCTTGACTTCAATATTCAAAAATATACTATTTTTTTATATATTGTCAAAAAAAAAAATAATAATAAGTACTTTATTTTAAACAGATAATTATATAATAGAGGTTACTTTATTCCAAAAACTACTCAAAAGAAGCATGATTTCTTTTATTTTCAGCCCCATCCTTAGCAGTGTACAAATGATTTTAAAAGGATAAAAATGAATAAAAGAAGACATAAAATGTTTAATAATCAATAGAAATGCTGGAAGAATATAAAGAGAGGTGATAATGAGTAACAAAGAGAAAATTCATTTGAATGAAGTTAATAATCGAATATTAATTTCCTTACTAATTTTCAAATCGTCTGATATATTGCGAAAAAAACTTCCATTTTGGAAATCGATCTTTTTTATATCACGTATTTTAAATTTTAAATAAAAATACTTTATTCTATTAAACATAAAAATTTTACTTTAACTTAAATGTTATAATTAACGTACAAAAACATCAAACCGTCTCAATTATATATATTAAAAGCAAAAACTGTTTTATTTAAGAGACAAAAATTTTAAGTTAAAATACATATAAAAAACAAAAAATACATATAAAAACAATTAAAATCCAGACGTTTCGAAACCCGTCCGGGTTTCCTCATCAGTAATTACAACACAATATGCAAACATTACATGAATACTCAAGGAATTTAAAGGAGTACCGAATATTGAGGAGCCAGTGCGCATGCTTCATTGATAGACACAGCACATTGATTGCACAGACGATCTTTTAAAAATTGCAACCAAAATTCTAAAATTGTAATCCATTCAATAGAAACCGATCATATTCCAGACTTCGATAATATGAAAATTCTAAATTCTGGTTTTCATAATTATAAATCGCGTATTTTACTTGAGATCTGGCACACTGCCAAGCATCTCCACGCTATCAATGAAGCATGCGCACTGGCTCCTCAATATTTGGTGCTCCTTTAAATTCCTTGAGTGTTCATGTAATGTTTGCATATTGTATTGTAATCACTGATGAGGAAGCCCGGACGGGTTTCGAAACGTCTAGATTTTAATTGTTTTTATATGTATTTTTTGTTTTTTAAATGTATTTTAACCTAAAATCTTTGTCTCTTAAATAAAACAGTTTTTGCTTTTAATTAAATGTTATAAATTCAAATAAAAGGTAGAAAGTAGAAAAGATGTATACTAAGAGACAAAAAATAAAAAAATAAATAAAGCTGCACTTGGATATTTTTCTTTCTTCTTTCTGCAGCCGCCAATTTATAGTTCAAAAAGCAAGATTTCCAGCAGCCTATATTTTGAAAGCATTTTTCTAAGTTTAAAAAAATTGTAGAAAGTAAATTATTAATCAATAGTGTTTTATTTTTAGTCCTTATTTATAAGAATTAAAAAATACATCCGTAATTGGATAATTGTAGCAACTTTCAACGCCTCTCTATTATAAAAGTATTCTGATCTAGTCAGCCTAATTATACGTATAAGTGCTTTGTATTATACACAAAATTCTTTTCTTAAAATTCTGTTTTAAAGTTTAAAACACATATCTTTTATTTTTTATACTTACTAGAAAACCAGCATTATTTCATAATAACCCTGATTGTTGGTTTTTCTGAAAATTTATTATTATTATTATTATTATTTTTTTTTTTTTTTCGAGGTTAAAAAAAAAAAAAAAAAAAAAAAAAAAAAAATATCGAAAAATTAAGAATGAATATAAATAATCTCTAAAGAAAGAGTTAATTTGAACACGTGTAATTTGTTAATTTTATAAAAAAACACTTTAAACACACGTAAAATTAAATTTTATTTAAATGATGTTAAAAAAAATTATCCGAAACATTTCGCTTTAGAAACAAATAATAAAAATCCCTGATGATGCTTTAATATTAAAGCGAAAAGCTTCGGATAAATTTTTTTAACATCTTTTAAATAAAATTTAATTTTACGTGTGTTTAAAGTGTTTTTTATAAAATTAAAAATGAATACATATATTTTCCATATACTTTAATTTACACAATTTTCTTGAATAGTAATAATAATAAAAAAAAATAGACACGTTTTTACCGTTTTCTTAAAAATTACTAGATTGTTAGGGGTTTAAAATCCACTCCCGAAGGCATCCTACGTATGCCTATAGATCTCAGTTCTAAACAATCAGCCTTAAATTCTACAACAACTACTCGACATCGATTGAAGTCATCAAGATTAAATCTTCTGGATTTTGTATCGTACATATCACAGGATACCATCAGAATGTTTTTTAAATTACCCTACTTGGTTTAACTTTCTTAAAATTACTGGACGCCGGCCACCGAGTTTCTTTATAATATTGCAATAATATACCTGCTAGAGTGTACACTATATATGCATATTCACAACTGTACTGAATTAATTTACCTCCTGACTCGTTTTCCATTCCGTTCTGAGGCTTGATTAATTTTTATACTCATTTATTCGCTTCTTCTTTATTTTTGTTTATCCTTTATGTTAGTTATAATTAATTTTTAAAGAGCAAATTTTACAACAATGGATTAAAATATAAAAGGATATTTCAAACTTGATAAATTTATAGTAATTCAATTGGTTATATGCATTTTTATCTCATTAAAAGCTGTCTATAAAATTGTAAAACTTAAAATATTTTATAAAAAACAATATATCGGTATATATTTTTTATCACACTGTTATTAATGTAGTGAGACAAGTATTCACATTACGCTGAAAATGTATACTACTTTTAAAATTTTTTTGAAATATCTGAGAAAAATAATTTCGTTCGCTTATATAGAAAATATACATTTAGTTGATTTACAAAAATATTCAAAATCAATTTGAAATTCTATTAAACATTGTACACTGAATATTGATAAATACGCCAAAAGAATTTGAATATGCTTGACTTTTGAATACTTTAACAGAATTACTAGTTCGTGTTTAACTTGGGTCATATTTGTTAAATAACTATTACTTTTAGTAATTTCTACATAAGCAATTAATTCAAAACTTTAAATGACAAAATCACCTTTAGAGAAAAAAAACGTGATCACACAATCTTAGTTAACAGAATTCTCAAAGAATCGGTTACAAACACATCCTTTTATGCCAGTCATAAAACATCGAAAGGGTATGTAATAACCACTATAAAATCTGCAATATCCACAAAGAGGATCACGAACAGGGTAAAACAAACCTACTTGAAGGAACTTAATCTTCTTCAAATATTGACTTTCTTCAAGATGTATAATTCATTGCGAATCGTATCTTCGTATTGGAAATCTTATTTTACCCGAAAAGGGTCATAACTCTCAAAGCAAATAATATTTTTGTAATATACTGTAATTGAAAAGCTAACTCGAAATTCAGAAATTAAATATTTACTGTTAAATACAACTGAGTTGTTTTATATATACTCGAATAAGATTAGTATAAAATTTAGGGTTAAAATATTAAAACAAGCAAAGATCTAATATTGATTATATGTTTAGGGATTGGCTATATTGTCACATAGATTACACTTACATAATTGTTTGTGGAGAAATACTAAGCGATATAATACAGAGAATTTTAAGCTCAACTCGAGACTTTATTTTTCAACTCAACTGAATTTTACCTTCCTTATATACACTTGATGAATCTTCTAGAACAGAATATTCTAGAATTCTAAAAGTCTAGATATTACATAGCACTAACTGAATAATTAACATAAACATAATTAACATAATGACATAATGAATAAACGAGAAATAAACAGAAACCATTTTTAAACAAGTTTCTTTTTAACAGGGACCAAACGCACGACATCTGGATTGGTAGACGGGCGCTTTACCACGGCATTCACGGGTGAAACGACTTTTGTTACAATATGGATATATATTAGGTGATTAAAAATATTTGTGTTGTTTTTATAAATGAATATATCCATGATTTATTAATTATACTTCATAAATTACCACTAAAAAGATTACTGTCACACTAAATATTGACAATTCTACTGTGTATCGTTATATAATGTAATTGGTTACGTTTAAAACCCAATGTACACTAAGAAAAAATTCTGTAACTGACATCTAGAATCTAAATTGTGGCTCTAGAAAAAAAAATAGTTCCATGCCATCCTTATAAATTCTAATCCCCTTTGAAAGCGAGTACTAGAAACCCCTTTTAGAATTCTAGAGAGTTTGTCTATATTATCGAGGTCAAACTTATTTGAAAATATCTCCAAATAAATACGAAAACAAGAGGTGGGATTCAGAAACTATAATCTTGGTTTATGGCCCAATTCTAGATAATCAAGCGAGAATTTCTCGCTATACAAAAGATTCAGAATATTGTTTCACCATCTAGAAATGTGTAGACTAGAAATTCTCGATCCTTTCGTCTATTCAGTTTATTAGCGTGTCTAATGCGCAAATCTATATTTCTATTTAAGGGATTCAGAAAATGACCACTTATTCATTCTAGAAGAAGGCGGTATGTTTTTTTTCTCAGTGTATAGATTCCGCACGTTTTGACAGAGAAAATTTAACTGAAGTGTATTTTAAATGTTTCTATCGTTCCCGGTGAACAAATCGAATAGTTCTTAAATCAAGTCATAACTGGAAATTAAATATGGGTTTGGCAAAACAACGAAAAAAGAAAGATGGAAGTTGAAGGTTCATCAAATTATGTTTCGAGATGTATCTAAATTCTTTAAATGGTAAAAAAAAAAAAAAAAAAAAATGCAATTTACAATATTTAGTCTGTAAGTAATCTTTCCAGTAGTTACCTATGAAGTAAAATTAATTTAGTCATGGATTAAGTCATTTACACTGACAAAAAAAATTCTGTGACAGACATCTAGAAACTAAATTGTGGTTCCAGTAAAAATATTTCCATGTCATCCTTATAAGTTCATAGTTCCCTTAGCTAAGAAGTTCTAAAAACCCGAATTAAAATTCTAGATCGTTTTCCTATAATATCGCGGTCAAATTTATTTAAAAATCTCTAAAAATAAATGCGAACTCAAGAGGCGAGTTTCAGTAACTATAATATCGGTTTATGAGTCAATTCTTGGACATCAAGCAAGGATTTCTCGCAATACAAAGGATTCCCAGAATTCATAATATTCATAACATTGTTTCATCATCTAGAAAAGCATAAACTAGACATTCTCGATTATTTAGTCTATCTCTAGCTTACCTTACATTCATAATTCTAGATCGTTTTCCTATAATATCATGGTCAAATTTATCTGAAAATAAATGCGAACTCAAGAGGTGAGTTTCAGTAACTATAATATCGGTTTATGAATTAATTCTAGGAAATCAAGCAAGGATTTCTCGCAATACAAAGGATTCCCAGAATTCATAATATTCATAACATTGTTTCATCATCTAGAAAAGCATAAACTAGACATTCTCGATTATTTAGTCTATCTCTAGCTTACCTTACATTCATAATTCTAGATCGTTTTCCTATAATATCATGGTCAAATTTATCTGAAAATAAATGCGAACTCAAGAGGTGAGTTTCAGTAACTATAATATCGGTTTATGAATTAATTCTAGGAAATCAAGCAAGGATTTCTCGCAATACAAAGGATTCCCAGAATTCATAATATTCATAACATTGTTTCATCATCTAGAAAAGCATAAACTAGACATTCTCGATTATTTAGTCTATCTCTAGCTTACCTTACATTCATAATTCTAGATCGTTTTCCTATAATATCGTGGTCAAATTTATTTAAAAATCTCTGAAAATAAATGTGAACTCAAGAGGCTAGTTTCAGTAACTATAATATCGGTTTATGAGTCAATTCTAGGAAATCAAGCAAGGATTTCTCGCAATACAAAGGATTCCCAGAATTCATAATATTCATAGCATTGTTTCATCATCTAGAAAAGTATAAAGTAGAAATTATCGATTATTTAGTCTATCTCTAGTTTACCTTACATTCATAATTCGGAAATCTATATTTCTAGTCTAGGGATTCAGAAAATGACTACTTTTTGTTCTAGATGTAGACTGTATATATATTTTGTTTTCTCTATGCATGAAATAAAGTATGAACTTTCACTATCACCCAATAATATGGATTAACATGTCGGATTGGGGTTGTGAAATAGTATCATTTTATAATCTATATATTAATTTGAAACATGTTTTTGTCTGTCTCCACTATATTGAGAGAACTACTTGGTGTAAAAATTTGGTTGAGGTGTCTAAAAAAAGGTCTTGGTCTGTAGATGTGCTATGAGAAGAGAAAAATAAAAAAAAAGTCGAACGGTTCCCCCCACCGGGGGAAAAACCGTTTCTCCCCCGGGGGAAACGGGTGGGAAACCGTTTCCCTCCCTTTTGGGTTAAAAACACGTTTACGAGCTTAACTAAGCTTCAAATTACATCACGGTGAAGAAATTGTACATATGGGGACTAGAGTCGAATACTAAAAAATCAATATCTGCGAATTTGGAATTTTCGATTTTAAAGGGGGGGGAAGGGGGAAAGTAGATTTGGAGGGGAGGGGAAAGGGGGGAAATTAGTTTGAGAGAGAAATCCGTTCTAGACCCACACATGTAGCACCTCATTTTAAAGGTCTTGAAATTTCATGTCGATTGGGGATGTTTGTATACAGCATAGTGCGACCCCTGGTGGTGAAAAATGGAACTAAGTAATTTTGCTGTAGACCATATCATGTTGCACCTTATTTTAAAGGTCTTGGTATTTCCTGACGGTTGGTGATCTTCGTACAGAACGAACTGTGCCCCCTGGTGGTGGAAAATGCAACTAAAGGATTTTGCAGTTGACACCACCATGTGACACTTTATTTGAAAGGTCTTGGAAATTCAAGGCGATTGTTGATAGAGGTCTTGAAATTTCATGTTGATTGGGGATGTTTGTATACAATATAGTGCGCCCCCTGGTGGTTAAAAGTGGAACTAGGTGATTTTGCAGTAGACCCTATCATGTTACAACTTATTTTAAAGGTCTTGATATTTCCTGACCGTTGGTGTTTATGTATAGAATACGCTGCGCCCCCTGGCGATGGAAAGTGTAACTAAAGGATTTTGCAGTTGACACCACCATGTGACACCTTATTTGAAAGGTCTTGGAAATTCAAGGCGATTGGTGATGTTCGTGTACAACATACTGCACTCCCTGGTGGAGGAAAGTGGATTTTGCAGCGCGTGCGTAGCATGCCTGCTATACGGTGACGCTGCCACAGGCAGCGGTAACACGAGTCAGAGGTTTGTTCGGTTCAAGGTTAATTTTTGAGAATTTTTCCATGTTATTAGCGGCCTGCATATACGTGCCGCAGGCACTGGATCACGAACCCGAGTTCCGTTCTGTTTGAGGTAATTTTTTTTTGTTACAGATGATTATTTATTTTGTGATGTTTTCATTTAAAAATAGAAATTCAAAGAAAATCGAGTTAAAGATATAAAACCAAACAAATTTAAGGTTCATTTAAGGTTATTATCAAGGGCCCGGGCATTGCCGGGCGGGTTCGTTCGGTTCCAGGTTAATTTTTGGGAATTTTTTTTTATGTTGATAGCGGCCCGCGTATGCACTGCCACAGGCACCGTGGTCAGAAGGCAGAGTTTCGTTCGGTTCGAGGTAATTATTTTTTGTTACAGCTGATTATGTCTTTTCGCAATGCTTTTATTTAAAAATAGAATTTCAAACAAATTCGAGTTAAAGATATAAAATCTAACAAATTTAAGGTTCATTTAAGGTTATTATCACGGGCTCAGGCATTGCCGGGCTGGTTCGTTCGGTTCCAGGTTAATTTTTGGGAATTTTTTTTATGTTGTTAGCGCCGTGTATGCGCTGCTGCAAGCACCGAGGTCACAAGGCAGAGTTTCGTTCGGATCGAGGTAATTGGTTTGTTACAGATGATTATTTTTTTCGTGATCTTTCATTTAAAAACAGAAATTCAAACAAAATCGAGTTAAAGGTATAAAATAATACAAATTTAAGGGTTTTTTAAGGTATCATGGGCCCGGGCAACGCCGGACGGGTCAGCTAACATATAGTCTTAATATTAAACGAATAGAAAATAAAAGATAGCATCTGTTTATTTGAAATCAGTTTGACGTCACATTGAGAGTACATTGTAGAACGTGATGTCATATATAGTATTTCGATTTATAAGCATTTTTCCGACTTTCTTTTTTTAAGTGAAATGTCGTAAATTATATTAGATGTTTTAACATGAAATACATTTAAATAATGATGCGACGGTTTTTGAAATATTACGGTCAATAAAGTGATCGTCGAATTCGACGGGTTCCAGCTAGTTATTATTCTTTTAAAAGAAGACCATTTCGTTTACTAATTTTTACCTAGAATCGGTATAGCTGAAATTATTGTTAAAAAGTGCAAAAACTTTTCTCAAAAAATTTGAAAGAGATCGAAGAAATAATTTTGAGAATTAATTATTTAGGTTTTTTTTTTTTTTTTTTTTTTTTTTTTTTTTCCATTTCAAATAAAATAATAGAACAAAATGCATGCAACTTTGGTAGATTTACAATCTTATTGTTCATTCGAAGACAATTTTAATTATACTTTAGAGGTTTATGCAATTTTGTTACATTTAATTAACTTAATTTAATTACCTCGATGAGCTCTCTGAAGAAAATGACATCTTGGAGAACAAGCAAGATATATTTTGAAAAAAAAAAAAAAAGGTTTCTGCAACCTGTATTTTTTCCCTAACTATTCAACCTGTTTTATTATTACTATTTATTTACTCATTTATTTATTTTAATATATGAATACAGTAATCTTCAGTATGTATTTCTACTATTGATTAAGTTAAAAATTATGGTATGAATATTTTGGTGGAAGAGTCGGAGAAAAAAGGCCGGTCAGGAGTAATCCTGATGGAACATTAAACTTATAACTATGAAAGATATTCGTTTAGCTTTAAAATGTAAAAATTATTTATTTTCTATTTAACAACAACAACATCAAAAAATAATGATCTTGTGTGTCACTCACACGACTTTCTCTTACCCTGAAATTTAATACTATAAATACAAGTTGGAGATCAAGAGGTAAGATAACGAGTACTGTTATGTAAACCTGTGTTAAACAATTCAAATTAGGCATCGGAAGAGTTTTATGTGATAATTAGTTCTATGTGAGGGGGTCTGCCCCCGCCCTTAATTCCCCCCCCCCCCGTTTCGTTAATTCACCTACATTTATATAGAATTTAATTCTGTTATAAAAAAATAATTCTGTTTTATTATTATTATTATTATTATTATTATTATTATTATTATTATTAAAATTATTATTTAAACAAATTATCTTTTATGATAATCCAGACGATTTCCATATTAGAGAAGTAATATAACACTAAATATCCGAAACAAATTTGAATTTATTCTCAATATTACATATTAAAAAAAATGTTAAAAATGAAAAAAATTAATAACTTTATTTTAAATTATCGCAGATCGATGGTTCAACCATTCGTTTTAAAGGCATTGACGAACTCTTTTGAAAGATACCCATCATGGAAATTTACTCCATTCGAGGGGGGACTCCCCCCCCCAGGGGGGAGGCGAGGCTCCTACATACACAATTTTTTTTCCCGGTTGACTATCTCTATTACAAAAAGTATACATTCGTTTCATTTTGTTTAGTGCAGTCTATAGATGTTAAACTGTACTTACCTGTAATTTCCCTCATATACGTAATGTATTTGAATAATTTTGAGTGCCCCTGTACACGAACCATTTGCTTCATCTCAACTAAAAGCTTACTGTAGCATCCCTATATGATACACATTTAGAATACCGAGTTTGGAAATTCTGCTACTATTTGTTCTAGAGATATGCTGATAACAGACACACACAGAGACAGACCATTCGCTAAAATCATGATTTTCGTATTCAGGGAACCTCAGAACATGTAAATATAACAAAAACTCACGTTCGAAAATTTGACCCTAAAACAATACTTTCTCGACCGTATGTGTAAGAGAAGGTAAAAAAATAACTAATTAGTTTTCATGTATTTTGCTTTGATTAATTAAGATTACTTATAATCAAAAGTTTTTGTGATATGATGATATTTGAAAATTTAGCTGTTAAATGACGTAATGAAAAAATAACATAAAATCATATTTTAATTAGTAATTTTTGTAATTTTCTAAAACAAATAAATAAACGACGTTAGGGGTTTTCAGTTTACTTTAATTTATAATGTAAATTAATTATATTTTTAATTATTTATATGTTCTAGCGGTTAAAGAGAAAAAACGAAAAATTTTGTATGCAAATGCATATTTGTATGTCTGTGTGTGCGCTAAGATAGATCTTTGACAATATCGTAAAATTAATACAAAGAAATGTTTTAAGTTTTATTAATAAACGGTATTTATAAAATCTTTTTCGAAAGATTTCGGTTAATATATTTTCAACCCCAAAAACTTTTTTAATCAAAAGGACAAACTTATTCAACATTAGTTATAAAGAAAAAGTTTAATATTTCGCGAAATATTTTGAACTTTATTTGTCATATTTAAAGAATAAGTAAATTTTTCAAATTAAAGAATTTATTTAATCTGAATTAAAATTCAACATTTTTTACGAAAATGTAACAGATTAAATTTTATATTTAATTACAAATTTGAGAATATAACAACTTTTTCAGTTTTAATTGTTTTAAAAACTCTTTTAGCACAATTCCCCATTAAATAAATGCTTTTAAATTGTTTACAACGTATATTATATTCCAAAATGTAGTTATCATTTTAAAGTATAAATTGTATGTCTCATGACAGCCCACAAGTTTCTTTAGAAAAAATTACGATTTATTGCGATTGAAAATAATAGTAAAAATATTTCCAACTTTCGATTTATCGTAATTCATTTTTGAAATTTATTTAACGCATCCATATTTAAACTTCAGTTACACTTGAAAGTATACACATAATATTTTTTATATGGCATTATAAATTATAATTTTTCCTCTATTGATTAAAAATTAAAAGTTACTAAAAATTCATAAATGAATTCTAAAATATATTCATAAAGGCATTCAGTTAAAGAATTTAGAAATTTCTGACCGTTCATTGTACCGCGGAATTTGTTTAAGCGAACTATCCATTATATATTTACCTCGAACTACCAAACAATGTCACCGAATTTCACCACTTTTGGTATATTTAGAAAAGTAAGTAGAGAAAGTAGGTTTACAGTTTTCAGGAAATTAGAGCTCTCGTGACAACTTACATGAACTCTATTATAAACAATTATCGTGTACAAACTATTGCATCATGAGAATACAATGAAAGTAGAATATTTTTAGCGTTTTTTAATTTATATAGAACAAATGCATACACATATACACACACACACAAAAAAAAAAAAAAAAAAAAAAAAAAAGAAAGAAAGAAAGAAAAGTAAAAGAAGAGAAATCGAAGGCTAAATTTGTTTTCTAAGCGATAAATGAAACGTTCTGAACAAAACAAAATTAAATTTAGTACGACAGGACTTTTTTTTTAGTCTGTTTGTCCATATAAAGGTTTGCAGTAGCTATATAGCGTTCCTTAGCAACGGTTACTATATTCATTTCTTAAAAAAAAAAATTCATGATTTCTGTATTTTATTTCAATTGGTTTAAATATACAGAAAACTTAAAAAATAAATAAATAAATATCTTTCTCTTATATTAAAGTCGCTTGTCTTTGCTGGTACAATATAGCAGAAATCTGGTCTTCTAGGAAACTGCTTGAACAGTTTTGACAAGAAATTATAGTTTTAGATTTGGTATGATAATTTGATTTCAATTTTTCTTATCTCCAAGAAAATTAGTTTTTAATGGTAACCCGTACCCCGTTCTGGGCCAAAAAATAAGAAATATAATTATCTAAAAACAAATCACTGTACCTGCACTACAAATGATTTTTACAATAAAACCAGGTGACTCGGTCATCCAGGTATTATATATATATAATTTAAAAAAAAAAAAACTGATTTACTTTCAAATATGAATTTGCGTTCCTTAGCAACGGCTATTGTATTCATTTCTTAACATTTATTTCTCAGGTTTTATCTGAATGTTAATTCAATATTTTTAACTTTTTGCCAAATAGAAAAGCACACTGATTTATTTAAAGCAAAGCATTAGTAAACGACGCGAAATGTAAGATTAAAAGCAATAGTCTTGTCGTACAAAAATAAATAAATAAATAAAAATAAAATAAAATCTAAAGCTTTATAAACTTGTGAAGTATTATTAGCTTTATCTAAATCAATCGCATTTCCCAATCTCTTGAAATCTTTTACTTTAAAAAAGTCAGGAAATAAAGTATTTCAAAAGTCAGAGATTGTAATAAAGAAGAAAAGAAAGTGAAAAAGAAAGAAACTCTGCTAAAGACGTCTTTTTTGTATTATAAACAAAGAGCTTAAAAAGATGTACAGCCATGATGACATGGGATTGCAATTAAACTAAAACAGAGTTTTCTCATTAAATGAAAATACGATTCAGAAATTTACATATTCCACTTAAAAGGAATCAATGCAAATAATAAAATCAAAGGAAGCATTTACTGAACTTTTTGAAGAATAATAGGATAAAAGAATAAAAGTTAGATGGAAACATAAATGAAACTGTTTCATAAATGTATCAATCTGCTGACATAAAAACATAAAACTCTTTAACTTTATAGGAAATAAAAGTTTTTTTAAGTTACTTTTATTTCTGTTATTATTATTATTAAAAGAAAACAGTAATTCATTTCTATTAACTTTTCTTTTTTTTTCCAATGGGCGACATGCTTCTCTGACATCATTCGACGTCATGATAACAATTTTTTTTCATTTAATCTATAGGAGTCTTAATTTAATCCACAAACAGTTGAACCAATCAAAGCACACGTTTTCCATACAAACATTAACTCCGCGTATCCATTTTTAACGTTATTTCAATATATACTCTATACGAAAAAAAAAAAAAAAAAAAAAAAAAAATCGACGCACAAAGAAGGAGTTATCCAAATGAGACGAAAATCAGTAGATGTGGTGCACATGCGAAGAAAAACAAATAATTATATTTTCAGAAAATTTGGATGGTTTAATCAAGAGAAACGGCCTCACAAATGTCAACAAGTCAATAACGCATTGATCCACTTCTGACCCTTATGTAAGTATTTATTCGGCTTGGCATTCATTAATAGAGTTGGCAGATATGCTGCTGCGAGATATCATGCCAAATTCTGTCCAACTGATGCGTTAGATTGACAAAATCCTGAGCTAGTTGTAGGACCCTTTTCATGATGCTCCAAATGTCCTCAGTAGGAGAGAGATCCGGCTTCTTTACTGGCTAAAATAATGTTAGGCAAGCAGGAAAACAAGCAGTAGAAACTATCTCTGCGCAAGCGAGCATTATGCTGAAATATACGGTCAGGACTGCGTGATATGAAGGGAAACATAACGGGACGTAGAATGTCGTCTACTTACCGCTGTGCTGTAAAGATGCCACGTATGACAACCAAAGAGGTCCTGCTATGAAATAAAATGACATTCCAGACCATCACTGCTGGTTATCGGGCTGTATAGCTGGCGAAATTCGGGTTGGAATCCCCCTTTTTTCGGGGCATCCTCAGACACGTCTTCGTTGGTCATCGGGGCTCAAATGGAAGTGTGACTCATCACTAAAGACAATTCTACTCCATTCAGTGACATTCCAGTTCGAATGATCCCGATATCACAGCAAACGTGTTTATCGGTATACAAAGTTTAATAGCAGTCCGCATAAGGGGCTCCGTGAGCTCAACCCATTTCACTGAGCCGCCTATTAATGGTCTTTGTACTGAAGTACCATTTGCACGTAAGACCGATGACAATGATGAATTTGGGCCTTTGAGTACCGCTCTGACGATTAATTGGTTCTCACGTGCTGTCCGTTCTCTAGGTCGACCGCTTCCTCTCCGACGGTGCGTTCGGCCATGGTTCACCCATTTCGCCAATATCATCTAATAGTGGCATCGCTTTTATCCAAATGTCAAACAATTCCGTAGATTAAACCAACTGGCTTATTTTAGCACAACTACACACCTCTCTCAAATGTTGTCATCTGCGCAACCTGTATGCGAGGCATAGTTACTGTCTCCAAAACTAAATGCAAAAACTGGCGTACAATGAATAGAAAGATATTTAAACTTCTTCATACACCATAAATTTTAAGTCAGCACAACCGGTTTCGAAAGGACGTAGCCTTTCTTCATCAGGTGCAAACACGTGCTACTGCCTTGGAGGCAGTATTTAAAATAATTATATACATGATTAACTTACTACATAAATAGATATGATTATGAAAGGGACTACAGCCCCCCCCCCAAACCACATTGTATCCGTCTGTTTATATTTTTGACAATATATAATATTTACTTGTAACTCACAGCCTTGTTTTAATTCCCTTTAACTCATAAACACTTGTACCAAATGTCATGCAAAATGATTAAATTTTCGAAATACTTTTGTGTGATCCTATAAATAATTTATTTAGTCTATACATATCTTTTTTCTAGAGAAAACATCTTTTAAGCAACTTAATATTGTATGTTAATTCTATTTTGTTGCACGCAGCATAAACGCGTTCAAATACCTTAATGAAAATCTGGCAATAAGTTCTAATGTCACGAAATTCTTTTCTGCGTCCTTGCCAACGAGCCATGAACGTTATATAAACCAATGAAAAATATACAACTTATTCTATGTAGCTTATGAATGACTATCCGAAATTTGATATGATTTGGATAATTACGTGACATCGTAGAAACGCTTTTATGAGACCCTGTACATTAATTTTAAGTATAAGCGACATTTTTTACAGGAAACCGGCTTTTAATCATCTCTCTCTCATTTTGTTAAATGCAGTGCAATTATGCTAAAGTGAGTTTGATATCTTTCTCATAAGCCGTAATGTTAAGAAAACCTTTGTGTGTCCTTGTCCTTGGTCACAATACATAAATAATGTAGGCACCAAAATGTATACAGCTATTTGTGTGTAGCGCTTAAATATGTGTACCAATTTTCAGGTCAATCCAAATGTTTTTGCGCTTGTCATTGCGGCACACACAAAATCTGTCCTGTCTGACTGTAATTTATGCCATAACAGTGTATATTAGAAATACTTTTTGCTTTTTATGTAATAACATACTTGATATCATACATAAAGATTTCTTTCTTTTCCTGTACAGAAATGTAGTATGAACTTCAAATAGTTTTTTTTTTTTCCTTTTGAAAACATAATTAATTGCATGTAAGTAGGGTAAGCATACATTGATTTTTAGATGTATATATTGAACACAGAGAGGCTTTATTTCCCTCTTACTGTCTGCTCACGGATGCCAACTGTAAACAAACAGAGAAATTCTATTACAAGAAGGGATGACCGCTAGGGCTACGCAGGCACTAAACTATTTCTGTTGATAAAAATTAAAGATCCATTTTCTTTCCTCACACTTATTTTGAAAAAAATCATAGAAGACCTGACATGGATTAGAATCCTCTACGAAAACGGACAGTAGAAGTTTTTTAGTCGAGGTAGATGGAAATTAACATTTCAAATACAATTAGTTTGAAGGTAAAAAAAATAAAAAAATAAAATAAAATAAGTAAATTCAATTGAAATGTCAGATCAGTATCCGCCACACAAACAGTAAGCTATAAATGTTATCTGAAATTCTAATTCCAATACTATAACGCACCAGTGTAAGCAAAGTATATGTTTAGTATCAAATTATCTGACAATGGGGGACAGTGAAATTTGCTTCTCTACATCTAGAAGACAGAAAGTTTAAAAAAAGTATAATTCAACATTGCAAAGACTAAAATTAATTAAGTTCTGGAATAACTGTGCATATATTGTTTTGTTTTGTGCATGAAAGTATGCTATAAATTTCGAATTATAATTTTTTTTTTTTTCTATCTACATAACCTGATATGCATTCATATCTGTTATATATATATATATATATATATATAATTTATGGATGGTTGGATTTTACGTCGCACTTGTGCAATTGGCGATATTCTGGGACACACCCCTAGAGCTGGTCCGGAGACATGCCATCACAATTCTGATCATCCACGGAAGGGATGGCTGTCCCGCTTCAGTGACCCCCAGAGGTATAATGTTTGATGGGAACATGGAGGACATTGCGGCCATGACAGATTTCACGTGCACCAGCCAACATTAGTTTACACGACTGTCTTTGGCCGGCTCGAGTACCGAACCCGCAATCTTCCAATTACGATGCCGGCGCTCTACCGACTGGGCTACCGCGGCCCTATATAATTTATGATAATCACTGAAATAGAAGTGCAGAAATAACATGCAATATGTTACATGTTAAATAAATTAAAAATTTTACGAATGCATTAATTTGTGCACATTAATATTATACTAAATAAATTACTAAGCATTAAAAGCCGAAATAATCTGCATTAAGTATTTGTAGTAAATTTTATTCAAAAGAACTAAAAGACAATTTTTTAAATACAAATATCCACGAAAATATTTCGCCGAAATAGATATATTCACTATTCCTAACCTTAAATATATGCAGAACTGGAAGAGAAACCTTTTCCATGATAGAAACCTTTTGGTTGAAACGATCGAAAGTCAGCGTTTCAGATACAATTAACATTAAAATCTGAAACCAGCGAATTCAATTTAAATGTCAGTATCAGTCACACCAACAGTAAACTGTGATGATAATCCAAATTTCTAATTTCTGTACCATAATGTGGCAGTGTAAGCACAGTATTGTGTTCAGTGTATAATCAGAGCCTCCTTAAGTAGATGCCTTCCACGCGCGGCGAATCTCAATGTTAAATTAGGCAACATTTAAAAACAAAACTAACGCTAGGTGACAGCACCTACGCAGAGCAACAATTTTCTTCTGTTTCATAGACAAGTTATATTTTTCATCTAAAAATCTAGCTATTAATTTCAATTTAAAGTCCAAAATTGTGATGTGAAAGTGCTTTATCGTAAATATTTTCAATAAAATATTCAAATATTTATATTTTAAAAAGTATAGGGTATAATTTTCTTCGAAAGTGGACAAGACCTATTTTAGCTTTTCAACTAATTGAATTACAACGTATCAAATAAATAACACCTTTTTTTTTTTAATATACTATTAATTAAAAAACGAAATTTAAAATTAAATAAGGAAAAACATGGCATATCTATCACGCGATTAAATTATTCTTTATATATTTATTCAATAAAAATTTCAATTTTTTTTTAAATTTAGATACCAGATGAAAGTTTCGTTTATATAAATTAAAATCTCTGAACTTTAAATGAGTTTCAGTTCAGAATGAATAATTTATAATGATAAATTATTAAAATCATGTCTTATTTTTTTTTTTATTTTATTTATTTATTTTTTTTTGGTCATGTCCTTTACGTTACATTTTTACCTTATTTGGTGTGAATTATTTTTCTTAAATCGAAAATTTTATATTATTTATAAGAAAAATTGACCAGCACGTTAACAAGATAAGTTAACATTCAGCAATAAAAATTGGAGAAGAAAACAATCTGTTGTCTAGTCCGTCAGAAAAAGTAAATAAATAACCATTAAGATTTAAATTTTTAAAATTAAGGATTTCTTGAGTATAAGTTTTCTCTCGCACAAAGTTTTTTTTTTTTTTTTTTTTTTTAATTCAAGATTTTATTAGCTCCACCAGTTCCGAGAGGTATGCTTACCAAACTGATAGACATTTTCGAAATAAAGTTGTGTTATATTTACATGTTTTGCGGTCTCCTGAAACGAAAAATAATGTTTTTAGCGGTTGGTCTGTGCGCGTCGGTTTGCCTATCTTGGATATACTTGGAAAATGCTGAAAGTGTATTTCCTTTTGTGTTAGGTGTTTTTCATATAAGACTAAATTTAAATGCACAATCTAATGTGCACATAGTTTATTGAAAACATACAGGGCTATCCAAAATTAAGCTAAACGTTCTTTTCTGTAGAATGTAATTGACGGAAGTGCTTTGGTACACTTTTTTATGTCGACGAATACTGTTGAAGAAGGAAAATTAATTTTTCGAACGTATAATGTAAACAAAGTAATTTTTTTTTTGAAGTTCTATTTTCAACTCAGGTTTTTGAATAAAGTCACGTTTTGAGGTTCCCTGAATACAAAAAACTTTTTTTTTTTTTTTTTTTTAGTTTTTAGCGATTGATTTATATGCATATTTATTATCAGAATAACTTAAAAACAAACAAATGCAGGAAATTCACAATTGCATTTTAAAACTCGTATTAGGTTTCAATTTGAAAAAGATTGGCAAATTTAATGACAAATTAATAACATCCTTGAAATATTTTTACTTCCATTACCCTACTACCGTAGGTAATGAAAGTATTGTGATCGGTCCAAAAATAATTCGATATCGAGCTTTCCCCTGATTTATATTTAGCCAGTATATGTGTTTGTGTGTATATACATGTGAGTGTATGGATGTGGGGATATTTTTCATTTTTCTGATAATTTTTCAAATCAGTACTCATGATATTTAATTTTTACATGAATTTTTAATTCAATATTCCATTTCTGTGGTAAAAGGTTAATAAAAGTAATGTTTTGAATCTTAAAACTTAATATTTTTAAAAAGAACAAAAGTAGAAATAAAAATTTTCTATTTTTTCTTTTCAAGATTCCCAACACTTTTGCTTCGATTTAACTGAAATAATCAAATTTTTATACGCATTTACACAAGTCTTTAAAAAACAGTGGTATTAAAAAAATATAAATCAATCTTGTTCCTATATTGGAGTATTTTATAGTTTTATTCATTTTATGAATAAAACTACAAAATACTCCAATATAGAGTGAGTTGAAAGTAACTAAGAACAAGTTATTTTTCTGTATTCCTACATCAATAAATAAAAATTTTATTTCATTTTGTAATAAGCATAACTATTTTTATTTGTTAAATCTAACTTACTAACAGAAAGGTGTCAACCCTTCGAATTTTTATATAATAATTTCTTTTAAATTTATCTTCGTCTTAATCACACAATTTACGATAATAAAGAAATATAATGTTTTTTGTGAAAAATATTATTGATATTCAAAAATCCGGAGGGTTGGTAATTTTGCATTAATTATTTATGCAGTTTACATACCTTGTCTGGAAATATTTGGAAGCAATTTTTTACGCTGAATTCCATTGCTTGGTATTTCGTGGAAACATATTTTCACGGCTACTGTCTGAATTAGAAAATGGAACGACGCAATACACCATATTATAAAAAAAAACTCTCACATTTGTTAAATTAATAAAACATAAACCAGAACTCATGAACTCAATTGAAGCTCAATTGCATCGCGCTCGCGGGAAATAAACATAACTTTACGTACGGTATCAAGCGCCATCTACTGGCTATGTTCTTCTTGTACTGTTGCCAAGTTTTCGAGCGACTCGCTAGGCATCTACTTAAGGAGGCTCTGGTATAATTACCCGATAAAGCGGAAACATTATAATTTTCGGTAGTGTATCTAAGAGAGAGGAGTTAGATTTTGTCCTGAATTTAATTATTTAAATGAAAAATAGAAAAAAATAATAATCTGGTGTGTCACTCACACGACTTTCTCTTACCCTGAAATTCAATACTATAAATACATGTTGCAGATTAAGAGATAAGATAACGAGTACGGTTATGTAAACCTGTGTTAAAATAT
This sequence comes from Salticus scenicus, assembly GCA_963930645.1. NCBI lineage: Eukaryota > Metazoa > Arthropoda > Arachnida > Araneae > Salticidae > Salticus > Salticus scenicus. The sequence continues at coordinate 220,096,564 of OZ005662.1, forward strand.
CCAAATTAGGCTTCGGAAGAGTTTTATATGATAATTAGTTCTGTGTGAGGGGAGCTATCACCCCCCCCCCCTCAACCCCCCGTTTCATTAATGCACCTACATTTATATAGAATTTATTTCAGTTATTAAAAAATAATTCTATTAAAAAAAAAAAAAAAAAAAAAAAATATTAAAATTATTATTTTAAAAATTTATCTTTTATGATAATGCAGACGATTTCCATATTAGAGAAGTAGTAAAAAAAAAAAAAAAAAAAAAAAATATTAAAATTATTATTTTAAAAATTTATCTTTTATGATAATGCAGACGATTTCCATATTAGAGAAGTAGTAAAAAAAAAAAAAAAAAAAAAAAAAATTTTGTTAAAAATGAAAAAAATTTATAACTTTATTTTAAATTATCGCAGATCGATGGTTCAACCATTCGTTTTAAAAGTATTGTCGAGCTCTTTTGAAAGATACCCATCATGAAAATTTACTCCCCTCGAGGGGGGACGGCGAGGCTCCTACATACACAAAAAAATTTTCCCAGTTGACTATCTCTACTACAAAAAGTATATATTCGTTTCATTTGGTTTAGTGCAGTCTATAGATGTTAAACTCTACTTACCTGCAATTTCCCCCATAGACGTAATGTATTTGAATACTTTTGAGTGTCCCTGTACACGAACCACTAGCTTCATCTCAACGAAAAGCTTACTGTAGCATCCCAATATGATACACATTTAGAATATCGAGTTTGGAATTTCTGCTACTATTTGTTCTTGAGATATGCTGATAACAGACGGACACACAGACACACAGACCATTCGCTAAAAACATGATTTTCGTATTCACGGGACCTCAAAACATGTAAATATAACAAAAACTTACGTTCGAAAATTTGACCCTAAAATAATACTTTCTCGACCCTATGGGTAAGAGAAAGTAATAATCGCTTTATAGATTAAA